>VZRR01009655.1:0-123975 GCA_013398015.1 Oreocharis arfaki
AGGTGAAAAGGTGTAAAGGTTTTTCTCTTGTTGACGTGGGAGTGGTAGGCTTGCTTTTTGGAGCTCAAACCTGCAAGACACAGTGACTTGTAGAGCCAAGGCTGTTGAGTGCTGCCACTCGGAGCTGTTCAGCCTTGAGAAGGCCTTTTCTTGCCTGGTACCCCAGGGTGGATCTAGCTGTTAACTAGTTAAGTATAAAGTATCAGGTTTTCTGTCCACTGCACAGGCAGAAAATGACAATGGCTGGTAGCAGGTTACATAGCATCAGCAAAAGCAAGTTTGAAGCCAGTTAAAAGAAATTTTGACCTTTATGTAGGTCAAAAATAGGGTGGGTAAAGAGAAGGAACCAGAATGAGCAAGAGAAAAGACAAACGGGCTGCCATGTGGTCACTGGGCTCTCAGACTGAGCGGAGAGGTGGATGATGGAGCCTTGCTCTGTTCTGTGATCAGGCTGTGATAAAGGTATAATTGGCCAAGTACTTAATCTTTTTGTTGCTTCCATTATTTTGGCCTGGATTGACGTTCTTTATGTGAAACAATGCCCTGTCATCTGCAGGAGTTCAGAGTGGTCACATCTGGTGATCCTTTCTGGACTTTTAGTTATAAAAATCTCTTCCATCAAATGTAAATGTACATAAAACAAATTAAGGGCCCTCGGTGTGATTGAAAAGTGCAGTTTACAGTAAGATTAAGTATTAAACATGGATGTTTTGGCTAGGAAGCCTCCTGAAATGAGATCTGTTGTGGATTTAGTGCTGCCACCTTCACTCCATACAGTCCTAAACTCTCAAGGGCCACACAGGCATTCTCAAAACAATCATCACAAAGACTTAGAAACATTGTAGTGTTGCTATATGTTTGGGGAGAATCAACCCCTTTCCTTGTGTGCTGCTGGGAAATCCACAGGATCGTGCATCTCAAGGTTGTGCGAAGTAGCCGCCGCTCCTCCCCGGATTCCTGTTTGCAATCCTGGCTGTAGCCCAGGGCTCCCTGCCTGGGGATGTCTCGTTGAGCAGGGTTGACTGACAGCTTGCACAAGGTCATTTCGGGTAGAGCTGGGAAGGAAGCCAAGCTGAGCTGCGTGCTGACAGAGTGTGGCTCTGCATTACCCCTCGGCAACTGCGCTGCCTATCAAGGTGTTACAGTGCTGCTGTTCCCGTGCAGGAGGATTTGTTTACACCTTGAGCCCATGTCCACTCCTTCACGTACCTTCAACAGAGCTGCTGTTTTATCTAGCTGTGACAACTGAACTATGGTTCCTTCCAAGAGCTGAGGGAAATCCTGGAGTATATATTTGAGTGGTGGTGTTGTGTGTGTGTTTGTTTGGCACCCTTTAATGTAAATCGGTGGTTTTTGTGCTCTCCAAAGGAAGAGCAGGACAAGTGCTTGTTGCTGCCTGCTATTATACCTGTAAATAAAATGATGTGTTTACACATGGAAGTGTCAACTTCCATGCTATAGCTTTAATATACTCTGGTTTATCTTGTGGTGTTTTATTTGTTGGTGCTTCTGGCTCTTGCTCGTTTTTTTTTTTTCTTTTATTTAGTTCTGTTTGTTTTGTTTGTTCTGGGGTTTGTTTTGTTTTCTGCTATTTTTTTGGTTTTTTTCCTTTTTTTTTTTTTTTGGTCAAGTACAGATGATGTTTCACTCTCTTGTGTCCTTTGCCTTGAAATCTTTCAGCTATGGCCAAAATGGTTTTGTGTAACTTACGTAAGGTGGCAAAATTGTTGTCTTAGGTTCTTAACTAAGGATGGGGAAGCAAAAGGTTAGTGAAGTGATGGGGCACTTCAGCTGCAGGGATCTCAGAAGAGCATTGCCACAGATGTAATAGATGTACAATGTGAATGCTCCTGGGAGGCTCAGAGAGCTTAGAGAATGTAGTCCAAGATGGCATTTAGATGATAGGAATGAATGACTGAGAAGCAGATTCAAGAGGGCAGAGAAGGAACTCACTATTTTCTCCTTGGTTGTTTCTGATAAAATGAGCTAGAAAATATCATCTCCTCCATATGAAATCCTGCTTTTTAATTGTCACTCAAATTCAGGGCAAAAATTGTTTACCACAGAAATAATACCCCAGTAATTTAGCTTTGGGTGTATTGAAGTCTTTTTACCTGATGTTGAATCATTCCCATTTGATTTTGAAAAATCAAACCATTACAGATGGTAACACATCAAAATTCAAACAGAAAACCAGAGAAGCTTTAGCAAAATGGAAAAATCCTAGTCAAGTGTTTCAAAACTTAGCAAGATAGAAAATGTTTTGAAACTGTTCTGGACAAAACCAATTTTGATAAAAATACTTTTTTGATGAAAAAGCATATAACTTTCTCTTACTGTTTTTAAGTCTTGTAGGCTATATCACACAGAGATGAAAATGAGGTAGTTGAAACTATTATCAGACTCTTGTAGCTAGGAAGGAGTTGTAAAGGTGGGAGGCTGAGATGGCATCCTGCTTATGCTACATTTTCATGTTGCTGCTGAGCGTCAGACTACCTATTTAAAAAGGTTCAATTGTTTTTGTATAGCTCACAATAGACATCAGCTCCACGTTTTAAAGGACCTGATTTACAGTGTTGAACTGAAATTTTCTTATCACAGCAAGAGATTCAATGGATGACAATCAGGCTGCTAGTACAGAAGTTCACAAGAGTTAGAATTTGTATTTATGTTTGTCTAAAACAACTTGAGGTGCGGGAGTGTCTTTTCTTTTTTTTTCCTAAGCAGCTTTTAAGGGATTAATGTAAGGAGATCTCCTGCAAAGCTGACTGGAGAAGTGACACAGAAACACTCAGTTCCGTGTTTGTGTACGTTTGCATAGAGTTGTACTGTCAACAAAAACAGTGGAACAGACTTTCCAAATTTGTATAATTCCAGAGGAATGTATAGAAATCATACAGTGCTGATGATGCACTTAATGAAATAGGTGTATATGTAAATAGGATGGAGCAAGTTATTTATACTTGCTGTAGATATAGCAAAATAATCCAGGCAAGACCAAGAATTCCTGCCTCTTGTTTCAAAACAAAGTTGTTTGTGTAGTAGAAGATATCCTTAGGCAAGAGTGAAGAAAAATGCTTCAGAACTTTTCATAGCAGCTCAAACTTTAATTTTTAGAGTAGAGCTTCAGAAGGTATCTTGGAGTTTTTGTACTTTTTTTTTTTTAATACTGTTTGCCATGATTCCTAACAGAATACATCAATGTGAAATAAATTATCAGGTAACACTCTGAATGCTGTGTTACTCTGTCCATTCCAGTGAGGTTTCATTAAGGTTTATGTGCTTAAATTTTAGGATACAATTTTAGGTTGACTGTCATTATAACTTGTAATTTAAGAGTAAGACATCTGCCCATATATAATCTGTGTGTGATTTCAGCCTACATAACAGCAATCAAATCCAAATGCAAGGAAATTAAAGTGCCCACAAGTATTGGCTTCCTTCTTACTTTGCTATAGGTATAGGCAAATAAATAACTTCAGGCAATGTTGGTCAATGAGTGCTGGTGTATCAATATGTCTTTTAGTCTTAGCTAAGAGAAAAGTAGGCTGATAGAGGCTTATTTCCCTAATTTTAGAGTACATGTCAATTGTTCTGAGTCATTACCATGTGTTTATAAAGTAGTAAACCTATCAAAAAAAGCATCAAATCCCAAAAGTTGAAATATATCATAAATTAACATGGAGTC
The DNA here is from genome assembly GCA_013398015.1 of Oreocharis arfaki. Classification (NCBI taxonomy): domain Eukaryota; kingdom Metazoa; phylum Chordata; class Aves; order Passeriformes; family Paramythiidae; genus Oreocharis; species Oreocharis arfaki. The sequence goes on from VZRR01009655.1 coordinate 3,689, forward strand.
TTTAGTGTGATTCAATTCCATAGCAGGATTTTTGGTGTGTGGTTTTTGTGTTTTTTTTAAATGGTAAATTGATGTGTTCTGTGATCGGATTTCTAGAGTTTGTACTAGAGGTGAGGAGAGTAGTACTAAGTTAATAGTGATGCTCATTTGTATTCTTCTCTCATTTCTCTGGACTTTAATAAATTAATACATTTACCTAAAAAGGGCATGCTGCCAGTCCTTACCAAGAACACAGCAATGCAGTATTTGTAATGTTTTTATCTATCTCAAAAGCTAATTAAAGGTCAAAAATATTGTTTTGCACTGGGAGATATTTTTATTTATTACGTGGCAGGCAATGTTACAGTTCCGTTCTTTCAAGAAACTGTCTTTGATTTTAGTAGAAAGCATACTTGTTTCAGGAAGAAAATACACCATTGAAAAATATTTGTATGTTTATATAAGTACATATAAAAGAAGTGGTGCTTTACTGTGTTTTCTCAATAATTAGCCAATTTTCCCACGCTGAACCACGATGTTAGTAAATCCTTCCCAGAACACTACTTTAAAATGTTTACACTCAGTAGGTTGTTCGTTTTTATCGCTCTTGTTCATTCATGGACAATCTCTTAAGACTTAATTGCTGTCAAATAATAAGAATCATTTTGGATCAGTTGACAATTTATAAGTAAAGATAACATTTATTCCTGAGTTTATTTAGATTGTATCAGGCAAATTAGGAAGCTTTTCAATGGACAGCAATTATTTTAAAGTTAGGGTCTGTGGTTGTAGATTCACTGAAGATGGTGTATTAAGCTCAGTCTCTTAAATAAAAGTCTACTTTACTTTTCTGTTCAGAAATTCAATATTCAAGAGCACGTTTTCCTGAAACATTCAGCTAATTCTGCAGAGATATTTTACTGATAATCCAAGTCCTCTTCCTAGCTGACTTTTTTTCTTCTTTTTCCATGTGAAAACCTTGACTCCAAGCAGAGGTTTAACCTTCCAGCATGGGAGATGTTAAGTGGTTCAGCCACAGTCTGACTTTTATTTTCTCAAGAGAAGTAAAATGCTCGGGTAAATAACAGGAATAGTAATAATATATTGGAAAGCCCACTAATACTTTTGGGTTTTTCTGAACCTTAATATTTTGAATAGCCTTGCCTTCGAAGGGTTTTCATACTCTGTCTAGCCATTATGAAATTCAAGAGTATTTATTCTGTGTATATAATTTTACATAGAGATACCTACAATTCTTCAGTGTGATCGTCACACTTCTTAAGTAAATTAGACCTTTAACTGAAGTTCCTATTCACTGCCAATGCTGTTCTTCCTAAGAAATGAGGAGATACGGGAGAAAGAAGTTTGTGCCAGATCATTTACTCCTGGGATAGGTTGTATTGAAAGGGTAGTTTCTGATGTGTCTTGCAAGTAAAAAAAATTAATTTATTAGCTTTCACTTATTTTGTTTGTTCCACAGCCGCACTTTTATCACTGCAATCACATTTAACATATAGAAAGCACTAATATTTTGTCTAGTTTGGTTTTCATCCTTTTAACTGTTTGTTTGCTTGCGTGTATGTATATAAATTTATTATTTTTATTATAGGTAGCACATTATTATGTCTGACAGTGGCAAATATATTGTAGCTGGATCCTCATATGGGAAAGGATGCTCATCCTTGAAAACATGATCTTTGCAGAGTCTTTGGAAGGAAGATTGTACTTTTACAGTGATTTTCCTTTTTTCTTTTTCTTTTGCTACCTGAGCAGCTGAGCTTGCTGTTAACCACAGAAACCTTTAGATATTTTTTCTCCTACTTTACTAGAATGTACTTGTCTGCTGGGAGGTTGAGGTTAACTTGATTTCTCACTTGAATTGAAAATCAATTCAACTACCCCTTAGTCATAATGCTGTAAACTACATTTGAGAAGCTGATCTGGTGTTGAATTATATGCGAGTTTGTGCTGGGAACTGAGTCCTAGCTTCCTGAAATAGAACTTCTCATACAATGACAGGCTTTTTCCCCTTTTTTCTTTTAATAACATCCGTGTTAATGAGAAATAACTATAGCTTCTATTTTGCCAAATGATGGAGGAGTTAGTTTTCTGACTTCGCTTCGGTTTTTTTTGGTGAGGTTTTCATTTTTTTTTTGTTTTGTTGTGGGGATTTTGCTTGCCTGGATACAGCATAATGCAGTTTTTTTTTATATGTGTGAGAGTGTTCTGAGAGTCTTTTCATTAAATGCTTTTGTGGTCAGGTTGTAGCTCATAAAGACAAATTCAGTAAACAGGCAGAAAAACCAAATGTATGAATAATACTTGACTGTCCATAATACAGACATTTTTAGTTTTGGGGTTTTTCTTGTTTTGATTATGTTCAGGCTTCCTTAAGGTGAATTTCTCAGAGATTAGTTTTCCTGGTGAAACTTTTTGTTACTTCTAAGACAAATCTAAAAAGATTCATTAGTTCTGTTGGATTTTTTTCTTTCTTTAGTATCATCTACCAATGACTCTGGAAGTGAAGTTTATGCAGTTCAGCCATTTGAGTAATTTTCTATTCATGCCTTGCTTGTTTTTTTGGTCACCTTGGGAACTGGTGTGAATTTGAGGAAAATTAAATAGTCCCATTAGTTTTAGCAGAGATCATACTTGGCTGTATTTGCTTCTGGCTGATCACATCCATGATTCAACGTGTTTCAGCACATCTGTATTTTTAAATTATCTGTGGCAGGCAGCTGTTGCTGGAGTTCAGAGTGTGATTACAAGCGGTGGAACAGACAAGGATGACATGGCAGCTGGTGGGAGGGAAGGTGTGTTGAGGTGGAACAGTTCATAGGAGATGTTGTTGCTGGTTTTTTGAGTGGAAATACAGGGTTCAAATCCAGAGGCGGCTGACTTACTTCAGTTTGATTGTTCAGCTTGGTGTTTTGTGCTTTACACTTGGGTGGAACTGTGGAGTACCTCTGGAGAAGTTATAAAGTCTGTGTGCCAGCAGACATGATTTGGGTGCTCTTCAGAGAGTCTCATTTCTTATAAATGTGGCAGTGGGAGGCACAGTGCACAAGCATGAATAGCATCGAAAACTTAGAAGTGTATTCAATTTTCTGATTTTAATTATATCATGTTTATATTAATAAAAATGAGTCACATATGTATTGAAGAAATGTGAACTTCATGCAGTTTTCAGAGGTATGTTCTCAGTGTTGGGCTAAAGTGTATCCATAGTCAGCTATGATACAGAATATAATTTTCTGTTGATTTTTAATGTGGGGAGAAGAGAATAAAATCTCAATCATGGATGGGGTTTGCAGGCAAGTGTTTAGGTCTGACCCATGTTTTCTTCATGATTTCTTCAAACTGATCTGGAAACTTTGAAGTTACCTCCTAGATCACAATGCGCTCATGCTGTTAAAAAACCCCCCAAAACCAGTCTCATCATTGCATTTTTATGCTGTTGAATGAATCCATTTTGCTCTAATACTGTTGCTGTGACAGCCAGGAATTTGTCTTTGTTAGACACGGATCACATTACCACAAACTTAAGTGAGTACGCATTCTGTGTTTGACAGCACCCGAAGTTATGCATGTGTAAACTATTGGTTTAGCATTTCTTTCCCAAAACACTCACAAATTGGCCAAAGCAAAAGACCAAGTGATCCTATTTTTTTTCATCTCAATTTTCTAATGGCTGTTTTGTCTGTATTAAGTTTTTACTGAATCTCTTTTATGGTCAGTTCAGTTCTATTTTTTGTGAATTTAATAGAGGTAAAATAGCTAGTGCAGATATGTTAAGATGATTTGCTTTAATCTCGTAAGGTTGCTCTGATTTGGTATGTTGTAAATGAGAATAATTTGGTGTCTATGACTAGGAAAAAGCCACTTGATCTTTTTTGGTTTCCCATCTGTTAAAGGGTGATTGCTGCCTTTTATCACCTGCAGGACAGTAATACTTGAAATATGCCTAAAACGTGTGCCTGTAAAGTATTCTATGGACTTTTGTGTTTTCTGATTTCAAGCACCATAAAAATGAAACTTAGTTATAGTAGTTTAAGAATGAGAAGTAAATAGATTTATAATGTCTGCAGCATATGATTAATTTAGAACAGTGAGTAATTTCAGTTTTTAAAATGGATTACAATACTCACTTGGCACAAACGATTATCCACTGCTATTGTAGACAATATTTTGTGCAGCTACATGAAATACCAATATTAAGGACAATTATGTCTTCTCGTGCTTTCATGGGTTTGTTCATGTTAGTAAAAAACTATAACTATATCTCACTGTGTTTTTCAAGGTAAGAAAAGCCTTGATGGAATAGTTTTAGATCTTTTTTTTTTTTTTTTTTTGCTTTGTAGGTTAGTCAGGAATTTTTGGTCCCTGTTTCCATTGTCTTTGCTGAGTAATCTTCAGTGCAGCTGTACTGAAGTTCTATGTGCCTTAGCAATTTTTGTGTATGCAGGTTTGATTGGAAAATCCCTCCCCTTCATGAAATAAGAATAAAAACCCAGTCAACTGATCTGTTACTGTGTGTGCTTGCCTGATAAAAAAGATTGTATTGGCAGACAACCAGTGTAATGACTTTCTGCCTTATTACCTGTTGTGGCTCAGTAATGTTGATTCTATCCCCATGCAATCTACTTGATTATCTTTTTAGGACATATAATAAACACAAAGCCATTTGCTATGGGACTTTATAAGGGAACACTTGTGGTAGTTGCACACAATACCACTTCAAATTCCCTTTACTGCATAAAGCATGAGATTCATTCTTTTAAATCTCTTAGTAAATAAAAAATGTAAGTGATTATAAAACTGCATCTTCATCATGCATCAGAAAGTGACAAGTTCTAAAAAGAATAAATTTTAGGATTTTATTGTGTGGGATATGTTGTGAAATCTTAAAATAGTTTGTATGCAATATCTTGGTTTGCGCCTTATTGGTAGAACTGAAATAGCTGGGAGTGTGTTAGGGTTTTCTGAAGTTTACAGGCTTTTAGAGGTGTGATGTTAAATATCTCTTTTACTTTTGTTCATGAAAAAATTAATCTTACTGGGGTTTTTTTTAAGAGTAGTGTTCTCCCCTTTCCCAAACAGTAGAGCCTACTAGGAACTGGAAGGAGGAAAGCAATCTAGCTAAAGTAACCTTTTCTTCTCTCATATGGTTCATATGAATTCGTGTTCCTTAGTCCCAATTATCAATGACAATCAGTGTCAACAGTAGTGAAATTAGATTACCTTTTGAAAAGGGGTGGGGGTTTTTGTTGGTTTTCATTTTTTTTTTTCTTAAAAGAAAATGCAGGCCTCATGTATTTTTTTTAGGAATATTAAAAAATTAATGCAACAACCTCTTGAGCACAGTGTGCAGTTGGGTCCTCTTGATTTCAAGAAAAAGTTGGTGAAATAGAAGAAAATTGAGAGAAGCTGGTTATTTTATCAAGGGTGTAAAGTAGCTGCCAATGAAGAGAGAAGCCTCAACATTTGAGTCTGAAGTGAGTGAGGGATAGGACTAAAGCTTAAAAAAAAAAAAATCATTTAAGCAGTCGGGCAAATGCAGAGCTGGTTAGGAAATAATGCAAGTACTAGGAACATGTGATGAAATGAGCAGAGATGTGTGAGACAGATGGAAAAAAGGTACTTGTTTACACTGGGTTGTGACCTTCTGGAATTTGCTGCCACAAGAGGTTTTTGGGAAATGGTACTGTATGTTCAAAAAATGGTTAGATGAATTTGTGGGTGATGGGTACAGAAGGGTACCATAAAGCCTAGGCAGGTATATACCTTCCAGTGTGTTATAGAATCATTAAGTTTGGAAACGACCTCAGTTCAAGTCCATCTTTTGACTGAAGTGCCGCGTTTACTTGGTGTTTGAACGCTTCCAGTTGAGTGTAAAATAAATGAACCCTGGAAAGAGATGAAGCTGTTGTCCTTTTGCTGGTGTCTGCTGACAGAACTGGGTTAGCTAAACTATTGGCTTGATCTAAGAGAGGATTTCATAGATAATAATGAATTCATAGTAAAACTTTGAGAATAAGCTCCAATTCTTCTCTCTGTAATGATATACAGAAGGCTTTTTATCATGAGTCTGCATGTTTTGTCATTTTGAATATAAAGCCGTCTCAGGACTTAAAAGAAAATTGCTGATGTTTGGGACAGAATTCTTTGAAACAGCCCAAACTTGCTGGTGATTCAATAGGAGACCTTCTAAACCTCTTTTGTAACAATCCTTCATAGTAAGATTGGGGGATGCCAGATGTTTGGGATTTTGCAATGGGCATTGTTGATGTTCAAGTGTTGAGAGGTGAAATTACTGCCCCTTCCTTCCTTCTCATGTTTTGAGGCTTTGATGTGTGAAAGTCTTGGAAAAGCCTTGGAATGCTGTGAGCTTTTAAGTACCAGTGCAGTAAACTAACCAGTGGGGAAGACCATTCTTCATGACCCCAACCTGCAGTCGCCTTACAGCGCATGACACTTCCTCCTTTTGGATGGTTTGTTTTTTTTTGAGGTGCTGTGGCTTAACCCCAGCCAGCAGCCAAGCCCCAGGCAGTCACTTGCTCACTCCCTCACCGTTGGGATCGGGGAGAGAATCTGAAGGGTAAAAGTTGTGAAACTCATGGGTTGAGATAAAGGCAGTTTAATGAGGAAAGCCGCAGCTCCACACACCAGCAGAGCAAAACAGGGAATTGATTCCCCACTTCCCATGCTTGGGCAGGTGTTCAGGCATCTCCAGGAGAGCAGGGCCCCATCACACATTAGGGTGACTTGGGTGGAAAAATGTCATCACCCCAAATATCCTCCACTTCCTCCTTCTTTCTCCAAACTTATATACTGGGGATGATGTCACAAGGTCTGGAATATCCCTTTGGCTCACCTGTCCTGGCTCTGTCTCCTCCCACCCTCCCATGCCCCCCAGGCTCCCTGCCAGTCTGGCAGTACAAAAAGCAGAAAAGGCTGTGGCTCTGTGCAAGCCCTGCACAGCAAGAACAAAAAAATATCTCTATGTTATCAACCCAGTGTTCAGCACAAAACCAAAACACAGCCGTGTTCCAGACACTGTGAAGAAAGTTAACTCTACCCCAGCTGAAACCAGTACATGAGGCCACACCTTTTTATGTGTATTATGAGGACAACAGCCCCTTTTTTGTGTTCCCTTGCCTGTCAGATTAATTTTGGCTGTATTAAAGCAGGCCTGTTAGTCCCTCCATCAAAGTGGAGCCCAGGAGCTGCAGAAAAGGATAGAAAGAGTTCTTGCTGGGATGGATTAGCAGTAGGCTATTTATTGATTGATGCTTCCATGTGGTACCTTATTTAAGTTAGACTGCATCCATACTCTTGTCTGCCAGTGTGGTGTTCAAGACAATGACTGAATTGAACCACTTGCAGATATGTGGTTTGAATTTATTAGCAGTATTTTGCTTGAATATAAAAGGATTCCTGACTCAAATAGGCTTTGTTTGAGAAACTGTGTAAGTGTTTTATTCATAGAACAGTACATCCTATTTGACTTTATTTCCTTTCAGTGTCTTTTGAAAACCTTTTGAGGTGTTCAATAGGAACACAGCCAAATCCACACCAGACAGGAGCAGCAGTTGAGTGCACTTATACTTCTTGTTGTGTGCAAGACATCAAATATAATGGGAACATAACAATATACTGTTGTATACAGTGATTTTTTTTTTTAAGTGAGCCTGTTTAATAATAGCTTCTAATGTTTTGGTTTTCATAACTCATAGTTTGCTGTACTATTCTTTTTATAAGTGTAATACTTGGTTCCCTGTAATTTCAAGAATTTGAAATTGCGTGCTATGTGGTAGGTTGTTTTGGTGTTCCTTTTTTTTAAAAAAAAACCCCTCTCATGCGTGAAGAAGTTTTTAAAACTGTGGATGTAGGTATGATATATTAGTGTTGTCCTTATTTGATTTAATGGCTTTTGCATATTACAAGTGTCATAATGTAAGGGATAAAGAAAAAAGATTCTTTTTGGAACAGGGGTTAATAATGCTGAATGATTATTTGCAAATATATGCAAAAATATACACATCATTGTATTCGAGCCATGAGCCATTGGGGAGCAGAACTGACATCAGAACTGTGGCAGGTGTCTGCTTGCATGAAGGTCACTGCAGAAATGGAGGCATAATGTTTATTTAGTCTTTGCTTTTTCTTGTATTACATGGGTTTATTATTTATTTTAAGTCAAATGTGGTCATTTGATGTGCTGTGTCAGGCACTGTCAAAATCTATTGTGTAGTAGTGTTACTTTGCTCACTTTAAAGCAGCTTGCTCTGGGAGTTGGTTTTTTTCCTTTTAAATTGCATGAAATCATTCTAGAACACTACTGCTACAATACTAATGTGAGCCTTGGCTTTCTGTGGTTTTTTGTTTAACCTTCCTTGAATTAATTTTTAATGACTTTTCCTTGCTGCTTCATAATTGATGTTTCCTTTATGTTTCAGATTACATTTTTCCTCGTTTTGAGAGTCTTCATTTTCCATGAGTTGGTTTCATGACAGAGGCATGCGAAAATGCTTCTAATTCTCTTTCTTCAGATTTACCAGAGGGACCCTTAGTTGTGAAGAGAGCTCCTTAATATGAAGCCATTTATATCAGCCTGGATTTTAAGTCTTGGTTTCATGAGAAGTAGGGCTACACAGAAAAGTAATATTGCTTATATCCATTCCTCCATTAAATGTCTTCCAATATTTAACTCAAATAAAGGACCAAGATGTGTTTGTGTCACCGAGCAGGGGGTAATTTAGGCAGTCTGGGTGGGAGGTAACCTGCATGTGCCAGAGATCCCAAAATGGGACTTTGGCTGTGGCCTTGCAAAGGGATTTTCTGTCTCTTCCAGAGGTGTGCATTTTCAAATTGTGTGTGAATTGTAAACTTCAAGGGAGTGGTCAATTACAGGCAGAACTGTTGCTTTGTTCTTTTTAACTGGAGGTTTATTTTCTGAATGCCACAGTTCTGAAGGAGAAAGGGAAAACTATTTCATTGTGTGATAAAGTAAATTCTATTACTGTGGAGACCTTGGGGTACATAGTAAAGCCTTAAGGCTGGGTCACGAAAAGAATGGACATGACACTGAGAACTTGAAAGAAAAATTACTGTTTGGTATTTTATCATTTTTAACCTGAGCATGAAGTTCAACTACTAGGAAAACAGCAAAGTTGTCAGACTATGAGAATCTTAAAATATTATATTACCAACACAGAAACAGCACATATTTGCTCAATGGGATATCTTTTGAGTCATGCAACCTGTAAGCGTAATTTTAGAGGTGGCTTCAAGATGGACCTGCTGCTGGCCAAGGTCGAGTCCATCAGTGAGGTGGCAGCACCTCTAGGATAATGTATTTAAGAAGGAAGGGGTGAAAAAATCATATTAAAAGTAAGCTTGACAATAAAGTACTATAGTAATCACAGTCTCTAAATCTGTTGTTTTTGCTTGAGGGAAACAAAAACCACCCTCATGGAGACATTACAGGTTGTCCAAAAGTACCAATGTAGTGTTTAGCTCCTGTTATTGAATTTCCGAAGAGAAATGGAACCAAGAACAAGGGAGGAAAGATCAGTACGTAATTGGAAATTCATGAGCAACATGATCTAGAAAAGTCATTAATTAAAAATAGTGAAGTTGCACAGCAGGGTAATGAAGATGCTAATTTTGGAAAGGTTTCCATTTCAGGTGAGATTAAACACACAGGTGTGCACTCTGACCTGGAAGAGAGGCAACTGAGAAGGGTGTAACAGTATCACACAACCATGAAGTACATGGAAAAGAGGGACAGAGAAATTTTATTCACGAACTAGTATCTTGGCTGTAATATAAATAAATCTTAGCTAACTGGTTTTAAATTAAAAGAGAATGCCTATTCACAAATCAATCAATTACTGTGAGCTTCATGGATTCAGAATGCTACAGTTGCCCAAACACAAACTAAGAAAGCTGTTACAGAAATGAACACACTCACCTATTAATGACCATTCATACCAATTACATGTGTAACTCCAAGTACCCAAACTGCAAGTTGTTGTAAGTGGGGATAATACAGAGCCCTCTGTGACAAAAGAACCCTGTATTTTAGTTTATTTTTTCTTTGTGCACCTGTCAAGGCGTGATTGACTGTGTGGAGATTGGTTTTCAGCTGGTTGTATGTTCCTTGTAGAGGAAATTAGTCTACTTAAGAAGAATAACTGTTGCTCTAAATTCCCACTTCACCCATACTTTGACCACTTAAGTATAGATTGGTAGCTATTCAAAAGCAAAATCTGTCCATTATTATACATTTGCAGTTTTTGTAGGACTGTGATGCTTGAATTTTCTGTGCAGGAAAGCCAAGAAAACGAAAGAAAACTTATTAAACTCTTCAGTCAAAATAGTATATGAACAGCATCATTCAGTTGTAACCTGATGAGCAGGACTGTCAGTCTTCAAAGTATTGCTTAATGAGCCTTGAAAGATGTTGTTTTTTCTTGTACTAGATAAATCTTCGGTAGGTTTTATAGTTCTAAAGCATGCTGTAGTAAAAAGAAAAATGGAAAACTTAATTTAGTAAGCAGAGAAACTAATTATTTGCAGTAAGTTTGCCTCAAAAAGTAGTCTACCAGGTGAAAAAAGGTGGTTGGTTTCTATACTTGTTTAGTTGACTGATGTACACTTGAAGGTTTATATTATACAGTATAAGATTAACTGGTCTATCAATCTCAGTTTTCATAATTCTCTGCACCGTTCTCTTCGTGAATTCAGCTCCACAAAGTATTTTCTCAGTTGAAAGGTCACCATGTTATCTATGCACCAACCTCCTCAAGTGCTAACAAAAAAAAACAGAGAGCTCTTCAGTGTAAACACAACATTGCTGTTGCGTGCTGGTACAGAGCATGGCTAACAGCAGCAGCAAGCTCCCTTCCTGAGTGGGAACTTCACGTATTGGCAGAGCATGGATTTCTATCATCACTCATTTTTTTTCAATTTTATATATTTAAAAAATTAATATTTATGTATTTTTACATAGCTTCTAGAGATTCTGAGAGGCCTTTTCCTGAGTATTGAAGAATAGCTTTTCTTTGTTCCTTTTGTTGTTTGTACTGTTGATAGGAGCATGTTTTTCAAACCTGAAATAAGAATATGAGAATCTGAATAACATTTGCCCTACTAAGTGATGAGAAAGAGCCTAATAAAATACAGGAACATTTTAAGGCTAGGAGTAAGGTGTTAATAATAAGTGGGTGGAGTGCTTTTAAAATTTTTTTAGCATCTGTCTTGTTAGCTTGGTTCACTATAATAATGGTAAGAAAATAGGAACGGAAGTATGACTTTTTCAATTCTTGCAGCTCTAAGAGAAAAACTCTCCCTGAAGAGACTGAAACTTTTCCACTACAAATACTTTAAAATGAATTTGCTGTAGAAGGGAACTTGTGCAACTTAGCAGGATTTGCAGGAGTAAAATAAACCTTAGAGCCAGGTTCTTAGAATGGAGGAAGGAATAAATTAAAGGATTAGAAAATTTGACTGGTTTTTAAGGTCTTCAAAGTGGTAAATGATCTTCCAATTTTCGAAGGGTTTAATATTTCATCTTCAGCCCTTATGATAGTGGCATGGTCTAATAAGTCAAACCTGTACTTACATTGATCAGGTTTATTTTGCATTTTCAATATAATAAAAATCCCAGTGATTGCATACCTACTACTGGTAGCAGATGTGATGTGCTAGATTATAGACAAATTTGTTGTTGTTGTTCTTTTTTGACTCAAGTTGAAAACTGGAAAATGAGAGAAAATTTAATAGGCTTATCAGAATGAAGGAATTGTGTGAGTGCATTTAGGTATGCATACAAATTCTCACATATCGCTGGTAACACTTTGTAGGTATTTTTAATGTTCCTGCATTCCTGGAGATGGTTTGTAGGGTTTTTTTTTTTAGTTGACAATTAGAATGTATAATGTGTTTCTGTATAAAAAAATACAAATTTAATTCATTTGAATTATATAAACTAGCAGTTGGAATGCATGTTTTCAAATTTGTTCTATAAACTTTTAATGCATTGTAACTTGCAAAAGGTGATCTGGAAAGGTTTTTTACTGATGATGCAAACAAAAATTATTACTCCAAATTTAAATATTTAGCTTAGCAGAAATTGCATCATGGATAGTGGCGGAGGATTAAAACATTAGAGGTTAAAATCTGTCAGATTTGGTTAATCAGCAGACTCATTTATTGAACCATGAAGACATGTTTATTTTCCATGACAGAATCGCTCATTAAAATTAACGTTGTACATAAATAGCCATGTCACACAGAAAACTGTAAAATGTTTGTTCAACATGTAGTGTTTTGTTCATAGTTGTAGCATTCAGTCAAATATCATGTCACAAAGCAATTCCAAAAGAAGCACTGCTCCAAAATGTCTTGTATCCAATGAACATTCCCACTTTTTTAGAAAAAGGCTGTGAAATGAGTTAGCTTTCATTATATATGCATACACACATACTTATGTATAATTTTCAAGAAAATAGAATGCAGAATGCTAGGCGGTACAGTAAATTAATATTAAATTTTCAATCACTATCTTTTGAAATCATATCAACTTGTTTTTATGCCGAAGATTAATGGGTATATAGAAATGCAAGTGGAACAGAATATATTTAATTTGGCAGTAAACAAGCTAATAATTAAAGATCATGTCCCTTAGTTTGCCAAGGGTAATTAAGATGATCCAGATAATACCAACTTCTTAAAAAAGTAGTGCCAAACAAAACAAACCACCGAACAAACAGACCAAAGCAAAAGAAACAAACAAGGAAAACAAACCCCAAAGCCCCACAAAACCCAGAAACCAAACTCCAGAAAAATGTTTTTCTGTGCTGTGCAGTGTTGCTTTGAGTGTTAATCAAGTGTAGACCTCAACAAACTGTTTTGGTGAAACTACCCATTTAATGTATTATGTAAAATGAATGGAAAATAAACTGTTCTGATTTTTGTTGTTGTTGGCTGGGCTGGGTTTTTTGGTGGGTTATTTTGTCTTTTCAGGCTTTGCCGTCATTGATTTTTCCAGGGCATTCTGGAAATGCTTGCTCATAACTTGTGTCCCTTAGGGAGACTCTGTTTTGTACTGGAGACTCTGGGCTACCAGGATCTTCTTTTGCTGCCCAAACACTTCACCTTTTGTCTCATGGGTGTTTCTGGTGTCATCTCTGAAGTTCAGCTGTCATTGTGCAGGGTGTCCCAGGTCACTTTTGGATGCTGAATCAAAATGCCTTTCACTTGTTGCTGGACGAAGCGAAGAGGTGAAGTGCCTGTCACTTTGGGTGCTTCTCTCTTGTTCTTTAGAGAGAGCTCTTTGCGAAGTTGGAGAGATGTGTGGGAAAGGGTTTTAGAAGTGTGTGAAGCTGTAGGGGAGGGAGCATCTATCACTTTGAGTGATGGATGCTGGGGTAGGAGGTTATTTGTCAGGGCCTGCCTTTCTTGTGTGTTCGCCAGAGTAGTGTGTGTCCAATGGTGTACTGTCATCCTTCTCTTAATAAATCCCTCTGTGTGTGCATTCACTCAGTCCATGTTTCCAGTATTTGCAGAGCCAGGGGGGCTTCAATTATTCTCATTTGCTTCTATTCATGGCTTCACTGTGTTGGAATTTTGGATGCCAAACTATAATCTTTATTCAAATCAAGACTTCTCCAGAAGTTTATGGGGAAAAGTTTTCCGTAATGTAAAATTATATTTTTATTGTTTTTTTTTCTTGTAGAAGGTGGCAAAATAGCATGTTTTTCAAATGTAAGCACTGTGGAACTTGTGACATTCATTCACTATTACTGTCAAGGTTACAGGTAGGAGCCATGACATTAATATTAGAAACTTTGATAATCCTTTTGTTAAAAACTGTTGGTTTTTTTCCCCATCTCAGAAATTAGGTAGCTTTTAACTTTTTTAAAAAGTAAACGGAAAACTGCCTCTTAAGGCAAATATTAAATAAAATCTTTATTAATTTGCTTTGCCACTATAGATTACGTTCTGTTGATTGCACACTACAGTGAGTTTAAAAGTGTCTGTTGTAATTTCCTGCTGCTCGACTGTCAGGCACCACTGTAAAGATCTGTTCACTTCCTGTTTGATTCCTTGGAGTTGCATGTTTTAATCTTTTAGAACATCACAGGCATGTAACAAAGAAAACATTAAAAGAGTGATTTGGAAGTTTGAAGGAATGGAAGATGAGCTAATTGTTTCATGAAGAACATAAGAGATTACCAAGTCCCACAGCGAAAGAAATTAGAGATGAGTTTTCCTTCACATAGAAGACCTGGTGAAACAAGTCCTCCAAGTGAACAATTTGGTACATCTTCAGTAATTCTAGTAAAACTACAAGAACAAAACGCATTATTTGTTAAAATATTAATCAGTAGAAGTAATTCAGTATCTCAATGTGCCCCATTTTTGTGGCAATAAACAATTAATTGTATTATCAACATATATATGAGAGTTTTGCACATGGGAGAAAATAACTTTTCCATTACATGTTTTTTGATTTTATAACAGTAAAACTATGGATGATCTTGAGTACCTAATTGCATAATGTCGTTCTGCCCAACCTATTAATGAATTTTTCTTCTCTAACATTTTGAGGCCTCTCAACTACACCAGTAGCTTGTTACAAAGGGAAGTGTGATTCTTTTTCAGTACCACGAATATGGAAGAGGTAGCAAGAAAAAAGTTAAATGAGCTGATTTTAAACTTTCTAGAAAACCCCCAAACCCAACACCAACAAAAAACAACCAATTAAAGAAGCCTAGTCAAACAAATTAAAAAACCTTCCACAAAACAAAATAATCCCATACAAGTAAAACCCACTGTTGAAAAGTATTTCAAGTCAGTTACAAATAGAAATTTTAAGCAATTAAAGTAGTCCAAACACAAAAGATATTATTTTTACTATCTTTTCACTCATTAAAGAATTAATATCTTTGTTTTAGGATGAGAGTATTTGTGTAGTTCAGCAGAAAAACAACAGAGAATTTATAAAACTCATGTTCAGCTTTATTTCCTTAACTGTCCTAAGAAATTAGTTCATAGCATGTTGTGATTTGAAGTGATACGTATTGTCTGATTTAATTTGGAAAATTTCAGATGGTACTTTGTGTGTTCAAATCGCTTATTATACGTAGTTTTGCTTCTGTACACTGGCATGTACTTAGGGCTTACAGGTCACCTGTAGGAATTGAAGGTTTACCCTTTTGGTAGCACATTTTTCCCCTCCATGTGTAAAATATAAACACATAGTAGTTGGAATAATTAATCATGGAACAGTTTTAAGATTTTTGTTTTGTTTTAAATCTCAGGACTCTAAAGGAATGTGAATTTAATTTTAGGTGTGATGAGCCTTTGAATTATCTCTGTCAAATCAGTATGTTAATGCAGTTAAACTTCTAATTTGAAGGCAAACAAATGTATTTACTGAAGCTTGTTCTCACCTGTTGTAGTTACCAAACAGGAAATACATCAAATGCCTGCATGCTGAATGGCATAAAGACTTTGTGATAATGATATTCATAGAGTTCAACTTTTGAGCATGGTAAGTGCTTTGCACGGGTGCACAGAAGGTGTGTGCAACATGAGCTTTGCTCTGTGACAGATGCTGTACACTGTCTTTAACAGTAAAAAAAAGTCAGTAATCTGTGGAGCTGTAGACAAGGCTAGGAATCTATATCTGAAATATAATGAGGGGGAAAAAAAAGCTCGGCTCACCTTTTTGGGATGAGAGAAATTACTTTCAAACTTGGAACTGTAGAGGGAACTTTTTAGGGACTTGGTATTTCTACAGTTCTTGTAAAGAATGAAGAACAGCATCAACGTTCAGATATGTCGAAGTGTGACTTCAGACACAAAAGCCTGTGAAGGGGTAGAACCTCTTCCACTGAAAGTCAAATTTAAGGGAACCTGGGAAAAAGTGGTTAGGAAAACAAAAGCAGAAATGTAGATTTGACCTAATACAAATGAAAATATTTCTTCGTATTTTGCTTCCCTCCTTTTAATGTTCCTCAAGAACCATTGAATTTTAAAAAAGGTATATATGCCTTAATTTCTGCACTTATTTTGCGCAAAAAATGTTGACTTCTTTTGGCACAGATTTTATCAGCCATAGGATTAAAACATGCTGTTTGATCATTACCTTTGAGTCATAGAGAATCTTAATAGCTTATAGAAATATGAAACAGAAAAATTATCAAAATTGGGACTAAAAATTTTTTTTTTAAAATCCATGTTTCTTTTATTTAACTCGAAGTGGCTTGACCATTAAAGGGCAGTGAATTTCTGTTGGTCCACTTGAACTAATTTGTTGGTACTCAGTGGTTCAGACCCGTTCAGTCTTAAGCTGGCTCTTCCCCTATGGCATTTACTTTCAAGACTTCAGCTTTCAAATAGTGGAAGGAAATGAGAATGGGCAAGTCAGTGATTAGTTTATTGCTTTACTTCATGGTTGATCTTTTGGGGATTATTGAAAGTTGGCATCAGTGGTTGTTTTCCTGGAACTCTGGATGCTTACTAATTCAGCTGATTCTTTACATCTTGTGTGTGTGTGTATGCATTGGCAGGGAATTTTCAATTCAGATTTTCAAATCTGGGAGAATTTACAGTGGATTTGGCACAGAACTCTTTCTTGATGTTCCACTTGCACAATTCTACCCTGATTCAGAGACATCTCTCCTTTGTTGAAAAAATTACTGTCTTTCTCTGACTTTTAAGTGTAGTTTATCTCTGTCTTTGGAACCTGCATAGACATTTCAGGATGGAAGCTTGTCATTCTTGGGATTTTTTAAAATATATTTTGGTACATACAAACATACATATATATTTGCAGTCTGAAGATTCCTTTAGTTATTATTCAGTGTCTTTAGAAATTACAGTTTCTCAGTTCTTTAAAGGTGTGGTTTTCTTGGTTGTTTTTTTTTTGTGGGAGACACAATGTTACAATCAACTTGGGATGAAATGCAGGTAACCATTGGAGAGTTATTGTTTTTAAATTGCTGCCCTAATTGTGTTCTGAATAGTGTCCTGTAACTGCCACAGGAATTGAATCTGCTTCACTACTGGTTCTCTGGTCTCTTGAAGGTCTTAAATGATGAGGTCTTCTCTGCCTGAGTGTGGGATCATATTGTTCTTTCATGCCAAGGTGGGACTCTGGGCCAATTTTTGAGATCATAATTCTGATGTCTTGGTTTAACTGCTGATGCTGAAGCTTTTCTTCTGTCTTTATCAAGATGTTGATATTTGAATGATCAGTCATGATCAAAGTATAATGATATAGATGGAAAAACAACCACATAAGGCAACACTTGCCAGAACTAACATGAGCACTTGAGCTCTTCCCTTGGAATTCCCAGTCACAGGAGCTGTGAATGCTTTTTTTCTAAATTGACTTGCTTCTTGTCAGAGCACCACAGAGATGATGTGCTGGCCAACTGTGGGCGGTTTGTTCCTTTTTGTTCCTTTTCCAGAGGGCTTTCTTTGGCTCCAGGTTTGTGCTTTGCTTGGTCCTCAGTGTGGTCTCTCAGGCATGGCCTCAAATATCCTTGTCTGTAGACCTTGCTTAGTCAATAGGTAGAAAGACATGAAACCTCCTTTGATCAGTAAATATTTCTCATCTTGTTGGCTAACTCTTCATAAAATGGATTTATAAATCCAGGAATTTTAGAAGCTTTCCACTGATAGTGATTGAGGGAATGAGATCTGTTCCAGTGTATTTGGAATTACAATTGTTTTAGAAACTGACCCCAAAGACCTAGATTCACTTTTCTCCTTTTGTGGTTTTGTTGGGTTTTTTTTGTTCATTTGGTTGTTTTGTTTTTTGTTTTGTTTTTGTTTTGTTTTTGTTTTGTTTTATGTTTTTTGTTTGGTTTTTTGTTTGTTTGGTTTTTTCCCACATGGGAAAATCATCTGATAAAATGACATGCGAAGTCCTGATCATGTCTCAGGTTGGACTGAGTTTCCAGCCTGAACGAACCCTACAGCTTTTAGTCCTGCTGTGTTTCACCCAAAAAAAACCAACAAAAAAACCCCAAAAAACCGAGAAACAAAACAACAAAAGATTCAAGAAAATCCCTGAAATTCAAACCCACTTGAATAAATTTTTTCTGACCACCTAGAACTCTTGAAATATCATTATAAAAAACTAGATTTGATGAAATTCTGGAAGTGATTTATCAACTCATCATACCTTGTCCAGTAACATTAAATAGAAGGGAAAGCTAATAGACATTTTATTAATGAAGTAGTATTTCACTAGGCTCCATGTTGAATAATGGACATATAATTCAAACATGTGCATGCTCAAGAGTAGCTTCAGAATATGACATCAGCTGTGCTGTTTTTACATGTGCAGAGTGGTGTAGCTTGGCTGCTGTGAGTTCAGCCACTGAGTGATTGTGCTTTAAGCCTGAGTAATACGTTCAGAGTAATTGTTTTAAATCTATCTTACATTTTATTGAATGTATTTTGCCATTTAGTGAGGCAGCCATCCTGCCAAGCAGCCTTTCCAGATGGATGTTGTAGTGACCTCTTTCAGCACTTTGATGTGAAAATGCCCAGGATCTTAAGCTCAGAAAATGTGGTTGCTCTTTTGTTATTCTTTGATACCTTTCACAGTGAGTTTTTTGTATTCCAAAACAAAGTCTGCAGAACTGACTTCAGCCCTTTTTTCTTGGTTTGGCATGGCAGCAGCTTGAAGGTTATGTCAAGTTGCATTTTATCTGTGATAAATAAGCTCTTAGAAGTTTTCTGTTTGGATTTAATACAGGAACGTTTCCAACTGGACACGTGGATCATGCAGTGTGGTTTTTGGACAGCGTTTGTTGGACTTGTCATGAGGATAAAACTTTGACTTCTTCCCCTGTGTGTACTACTGGGAAAACAAATAAAATTAATTGATCTGAAAGTCTGTAGCCTAAAACCTACCATCCCTAACCTCACAACAATTCCTCCTGACCAAAGGAAGTTACTAGAGCAATAAACAAGAGAGGAGTAAAGGCATCTGGGAGGGAAGCCAGAAAAAGTGTAGCAGGTTCATCCATGGCTTTAATCTAAGGCTTCCAAGTCTGTCTTAATGCAGGCTGTGTGGAAAAGATCTCACATGACTCTTTAAACTTTTGTTATTACTCAGCTGTTTTTTTCCTACAGTAATGGCTTTTAAGAGTTTATTAAAAAATCTGGAGACACTGTGTTGTATGGATCCGGATCAAGCAAGTTGTTCCATTTTTGTAGGTGATGTGCTGTGGCAGAAACGGAATGAAACAATCAGCTGGGGTGCTTTTTGTGAGAGGTAGCCATGGGACAGGGAATAAAACAGAAGTTTGGTCCAAGTAGTCACTGCAAATGCAGTGAAAGAAAAGGTAGAGTTTTTACAGTAATTATATGAGAGTGCAGGTAAGCATGCGGGTAATCTTGCTGGTAGTGTCAAACAAGGCTGAAATAATTAAAATTGCAGAAGAAAATACTAAATTTTAGATTCCTATGACATTTGCATGTAAGTGAGGAGAAGTAAAGGAAAAAAGGATGACTTCCTGCTTGTAAGTGGTGAGTTGCAGCTGTGACAGGCAGTGGGGGACAGAACCTCCTTCCTGAGTAGAAGATTTTGTAATTCTCTTTGTCTAGTAGCTTTGGTTTGTTTTTCTGGGAATTCTCTTGTTTGGGTTTTTTGGATGGAGATTTTATTTCAGCCTGTGCTCTTCTTGTGGAGTGTAAATTCCTTTAGTTCAGATATAGAGACTTGTAAGCATATCAAGAAGAGAAAAAAAAAAAATTGCAAATTAAATTCGTTAGTGCAACTTATACATTATGTCTAATTGGCTTTGGAAAATTCACAGGATATGCAAGAGTTATTGCCAGGTCATCACGTACAAGCTGTGGTGGTTCTTATTGAAGACTTGGTTTGATTTACATTTGTGTTTTGTGCATTAAGACCTTCAATTAAAAAAAAATCTTTAAAATAATCTGGCCAGTGATTTGAACCCAGTTTTATCAATAGGAGTGTGGAGGAGTGGGGGGAGGAGGGGTTTTTGTAGGGGGTATATCAGATATGTCAAGGAGTTGGACAACAGAAAGGTGCAGAAATGCTTTAAATTGGAGAAAAAGGAGTAGAAGGTCAAGTGACAGGTGTGAAGACAAATTTACCTTTTTTACTGTCTGGCTCACCAAAATGAACACAAAGTAGAAGATTAATTCAGCAGAAAGGCAGGTTCATTTTTGGTTTTTTTCTTCCTTTTTCATCTTGTTAAAAACTTAGGCTGGACCCATTTAGTCATGTGTTTCCAAGACTTTGTCCATAACTGAAGCGTTCATATGTGAAATCAGTTGAAAGAAGGGACCTCAAAATGTAAGTTTTTTTCCATTACTGGGGAAAAAAAATCAAAACTTTTATCTGTTGAAGCTATTTGTCTTTGTAAAACAGTTATATAATTTGGGGTTTTTAAAGTTGTTGTGGTCTTGGATGAAAATGTTTGGAAAAGTGTGAACTTTATAAAATGAAAACCAAACAGAAGTAGAAAAGCAGCCAGCATGTCTGGGCCTGCTGTGCTATGGAAACGGTCAACAAGGGCAGTGGGGCTGATTTATGTAGAAGGGCATCAAACCAACAGCAGTGAAACCCAGGGCTGGCAGCAGAATGACATGAGCAAACAGGAGCAGTGTGATGTCTGTGAAGATTTTGCTAGATTAATAATAAATAGCTATACATAAATAATTACAGTTTTTGACAGTTTCAATGACAAGTCATCCAAGGGAAAAAAAAAATCTGCATATTTGGAATTGAAAAATGACAAGTTGGAGATGACAGAGGTGGTTGGGAACAGAGACAGGCAGCTTGTCTAAATATGTATGATGCTAAATACAGGTGATTATTTTATTTGAAATTAAAAATAAACCTTTGATTCAGTTATTTTTAAATTGTTAGGCCTTCTCAGCTGCAGATTTTGCCAGGTGCTAGAAGTTGTAAAACCAAGCACATAGCTTATTACTTAAAAATAATTCCTAGGCATCAGTGGATATATTTCTACTCAAGAAATTCTGTTTAGTGTGGTGAAAAGCAAATTTCTCTTTTTTCCCCATGTAATTTAAAATAATTTGTGGAACTGTGTGATTCGGAAGCAATAGCAAAGATTTTAAAATGTTGCCTTTGTCAAATTAATAAATCAATCAATTGGCTAACTTGTATGTACTAGGGATATCTTTTTTGTGGACATTTAGAGCTGAATGAAGAAATAACCCTTTTAGCTTGCAAACAATGCTTTTATATATCCCAGTGCCACAGAATATCCAGAGCTGCAAGGGACCCCCAAGGATTGAGTCCAGCTCCTGGCCCTGCACAGCACCATCTCCAAGAATCACAATATGTGCCCTAAAGTACTGTCCAAGTGCTTCTTGAACTCTGTCAGGCTTGGTGCTGTGCCAGTTTCCCTGGGAAGCCTGGGAATCTCACATAAATTTTGTAGATATGATCTTGTTGCCCTTCATTTTACCTCATCAGTCTCGCTCATCTCACTGGAGCTTAAAGTAGTGTGAAAACCAGTGGGCAGAAATAGAAACCTATACTTAGTGTTGACATATTAAGTATGTGAACACTCCAAATATGTAAGCCCCTCTTTGTTATCCCGTTGTGGGCCTGTACCAGTGGGATAAGTTGGTCATTGTTTGAGAATTAAGTCAAGGAAGCCTCAGGAGTCTGACAGGAGATGCAGTTGTGCAGGTCCAGTGTCTGTGCTATCATGGAGTCAGAAAAAGGCAGGTGTTGGAGCTGTGAATCTGTTCCTCATGGCCTTACTTTAAAATGCAGGGCCACCATAGCTGGGCAAAAGGTGCCCAACTTTACTGGGGCCAATGCGAGTCTGACAAAAAAGGGGCAAGATTTTTTTATCTGTAAGATTATCATGCCACCTCTTATTGCAGGAGGTGATGGTAAGAGTCCTCTTCCAAATTTATTTTTAAAGAGGTTGTTTGTTGTTTTTTTTTTTTTTTTTAATTGGCATTGAAAAGATAGAGAAGGCTTGTTAGGTTTATATTGAAATAGATAAAGAATATTTTAGGAATACTTAAATACTTAGAAACTTGAAAAAAGTAGCTTTTAGGTAATAATTGGTGAATTTATCACAGTATGATGCAATATCTCAGGATCTCATTATCTTAGCATTTAACATGCTGCTCTCAGTTTTTATTGGCAGTAAGTATGAAGGTCTAATATACCACTTTCAAGCTTTTTAGTGGTTGTAATTTTTAGTAATGACTAGACAAAGCTCAGCTCAGATAAGCTTGTTTAGTTGTCATACATGTCAGGCCTCCAGTTAGCAGAGGATTACTTAAAGAGGTTTGTTGTTTTACTTAGAGATGTGTCAAAAAATAGACCTGTGAAGATGATACTTAAAGAGCTACCACCCATAAACTTTAAAGTGTTTTATTTTTGTGTCTTGAATTGAAATGTTATATGGTAAATACTAAACTTAGGAAGAAAACCTGGGCTCCCTTTTAATCTTTGACTGTAAATGCTGTCAACTTTCAGAGAGCAAAACCCATTGGATCTCTGTGTGCAGTTTGGTGTGATGCTGATCTCACTGTGGTTGTCACTAGACTAAAGGTTTTATTCAGTGATGCAGAGATCTTTCAAGTTCCAGATCTGGTGTGTTTTAAAGAGTGCCTCTGTAGCGCTGGGTGTGCGTGTTCACCTGGCTGTGTCTGAATGTACATGAGCTCTTTTATATTTTTATATTGTAGAGTGTGTTTCCAAATAGATTTGACAAAAGTGTGAAAGCTTTGATCAATACTTTAATTTTATCTTATATCTGATCTTTTGATAACTGCAATTATTTTCTAGTATACTCATATCCATATTGTGTAATAGATGAAAGCAGCACATTGTGTTTGGAAAAGACAGCACAAAAATAGCCATGTGTCTCTGAAGATTGTTATGCAAAATATAAGGAGCTAATTATTCACAAAACTGTATTTCTTAATAATTCTGATTGCTTTTAAGCAATTCTTGGAAGGAGTTCTAATCTTTAGAAAGTGAGTTAATGTAGCTCAAATGCAAAACTTTCAGCTTGGAATGGGTTTGAACTAGAGTTAAGTTAGAGGTTTTTATTTTAGACTTGTGTTGATTTCTCCTTCCACCTTGTAAAAACTGGATCAGCTGTCCACAGAATCAATTGGCTAAGTAATGAGTTTACATTTTTTGATGCTGTATTAATCACTAGTTCCTTGGGTCATAAGCAGGTCACCAAAATGAAGCTCGTTTGTCATGGCTCTGGCTTTTAGTTCCTGTTCATGCACCTCAGCCCTGCTTGAGGAGGTTTCCTGCTTCTCGGAGCAGTGGTCTGTCGTTCCTACTGATGCCGTGGATTTTGAATATCACATAAAACATGACAGTAGTTCTATTGTGTATCTTTACTGGTGGCTTACCAGGTTTCTTGCACGAGTAAAAGAGGTTCTACGTCTATAATGACAAGTATCTGTTGTTTACTCAAAATTCCAGGTTTAATGTTTGATAGAAAATATTAGTAGTACATGAAAAAATCCCACCCTTGCTACTTGTTGCCGCAAAAAATTAGTATTACAAGCAGATGAAATCAATAGTTAAATTATGCTTGACCCAAGATGACATGCCAAGAGATATTATCCATTTTGGAAGAGTATTGGTGTGTGGAGGTTGTGTGAAGAATGTTGCTACTCAGCCTTTTGTGAAGGATATATGTTACCTAGGACAACCAAAATGATGTTCATTTGTCTTTAAATCATTAAAGTTTTCATTAAGCTTAATTGCACTGGAAGTTTGAAGAGTCTGTACAAAGATAATTAGAAAAGAAATGTACCTCTTAACAATTTTTTGTAGTCTTATAAAGAACTTATTTCAATTAGTTAAATGATTTCTTAAATATCTAATTGACTAGAAAGTTTTCAGGAATTAACCTCTGCCATTAATACGCAATTGTCACATCATTTTGACAGTTGAATTCTGGCTTTAGGTGTACATCTCAACCTAAATTTTAGATTTTCTGCTGCTGAAGCCCACATAACATGGAATATTTTCTCTTTGAACTTCTACATAGATTGCCTCATCTGTTGAGTGGGTAACTTTGCTGTCTCTTGCACTGAACAGATGTCTACAGAAGGTACCCTAGTGCTTTAATGACTTCTTTAGCTACCACTATACTTTATGTGAAGTTTAAGTTTAACGATTGCTACAGATTGTCATTAGAATTAAATATGCATTTCTTTGCTGTTTTTTTTTTCCTAATGCTCAATAATTAGTAATACTAACCTGTTAAACATTTCATTTCATTTTAAGGAAATAAACATATTTGGCTTAAGCTGTTTCAGGTATCCTTTCGTTTGAAAGCTAATTGTAGATTTCTGGAAGTGGAGTTTATCATGATGGCAATGAAATGAACTGTAGAAGTCCAGTGGAATGCCACTATAGTTGGGAATGGAACTATTTGCTTTCTATGTATGTATTCCCAAGCAGAGTAGGCTGTTTAGCATATCTGCATCTTCCTTCAGTGAAATTAGACAAGCTTGTTGTAGTATTTACTTATATACAGGCACACACAGAGAAGT
Source organism: Oreocharis arfaki (assembly GCA_013398015.1). Lineage (NCBI taxonomy): Eukaryota > Metazoa > Chordata > Aves > Passeriformes > Paramythiidae > Oreocharis > Oreocharis arfaki. Next base: position 28,256 of record VZRR01009655.1, read on the forward strand.
GCTAGATAGTAAAAAAAAAAGTTTTCAGACAAGTTGTGAAATGCACCACTCTCCTCTGAAAAGGAACAGACACAATTTTGTGTTATCAAAATTGGTTTTAATCATTTGCCTGTTTTCCTACTTGCCGAAGAAGTAAAGTTAGTGATTTGTGTCATTTTGTGTCCACTTTCCCCCCCATCACACTAAGCCACACGATGAATTAAAAATTTGATTGAGATGACTGAAGTTCAGCCAGGTCTCTGGAATTTTTAATTTCTGATAAGTCCTTTTGGAATTACAAGGCTTTTATACAGTATTCCAATTAATAATTGTGTGGATAGGTCTTTATTTCTCAGGAAGTTTAATGTATAATTATCCCAGACTATAGCAGTGCAATTGCTGTGCCTATCTACCAGTAGCATGGCAAATTTTCTTGATTATCTCTAAGTTTGCTGACTATTTCTATTTGGCTATGCTTAAGTTCAGATTTCCTATAAAGTCCCACATATATTGGAAAGTAACTAGCAAGTATAGAATAATAAAAACAAAATGATGTGTAGTTCAGTTTTTAAATTAAAGTATGATTTGATTTAGTCAAGAGCAATCATGAAACAGCAATTGTTTTGGCTATCAATATTGTACAAGACAGTCTCAAGGTCACTTTAAGCATGTAGACCATTTTATTCACTATTTTTGACTAATGACTACAATTTGCTGTCACATTAATAGTCTGACACTGGGAAATCACAAAAGCATAACGTTGGAAAATGCAGTTGCTTAGAAGATTTTTCACTGCAGCATTGATGTAATTTGAAGGACTTTATGAAAGAATTTGGAGGGGTTTTTGTCTCTAAATTACACTTCTGTATAGCAGTTGATGTTAAAAGAGTGATTTTTATTTAAAACAATAAAAAACTATCTCCTCTTAATAATATTGCAGCAACAAAAGCAATATAGCATGTATTAGAACTTCACAAACCCTTTATTTGCTGGTGAATGGCTTTGTTCTTTGCCCTTATGGAAACTGGATGCAGAGATACACACTTCATGGTTTGGTTTCATAGTAGAAATTTGATGTATAACATTAAACCATGAAGTAATGGTAAATAAATATTTAAAATGTTATTTGCATTGATTTTAAATTGCTCGTTTAGGAGACAACTCTGTCTCACTAGTGTTTTATACAGCTGCCATAAGTTTTTTATGTTCTGAAGTTAGGCAAGCATTATCCTTGTGAGCTTAGATTACAAATATTGCTACTTTGGAATATAAACTGGAGGATTCCACGACTGCGCTGGAACTGACAGCATTAGAAGGACTTTTTACACGTAGTATTAAACAAGTTATAAGGAATAAATGGTGTGTAGGTGCCAGTTTAGTCACCTGATACATCTGGAAGTTCCACAGCCGTTGGCAGAAATTAATACTCTCTGTATGAGCAGAGCCAAGTCTTGTGCTCAACTGGATTACCTGTTAAAGTGAGATACTCAGGACTTTATTCCCTGCATTTTTAAAATTTGCTTAATAATTGCTTGAAGTTGTGCCAGGTGAGTTTCAGGTTGGATATTTGGAAAAATTGTTTCACTGCAAGAGTGGTTAAACGTTTAACAGATGGCTGAGGGAAGTGGTAGAGTTGCCATCCCTGGAAGTGTTGAAAAAATGAGCGGGTGCAGCACTTCATGATATGGTTTAGTGGCCATAGTGGTGTTCAGCTGAAGGCTGGACTTGATGATCTTGGAGCTTTTTTCCAACCGTAACTGTTTCCATGATTCCCTCTTGGATCTTCAGCCATGCATGTTGTCTGCAGTCTCAAGGGGTGGAATGGTGTGGACCTGATCTCACTCTAGACTTATGTCCTTAGGTTTTAGAACTTGAGATGCATCATCATGAACCTCATTAAAAACTGGCTGTTGCCCTGCAAAGTACTTAAAATTTCTGTTATGAAAAATGCCATGTGCTTTTTCATATGTTTACTACAGTATTCCGTTCAGCAGTTATGCTCTAGAAAAACAAAAAATGAAAGCTGCCTTTCCTAAACCTTGGATGTGTTTAAGAGCCTGCACTGGCATCTAAGAGCTGCTCTGATAAAATTTTGTTAGGTTATCCACCGTAAGCCAGTCTAACCTTCTGTTCATAATATTTGAAAGGTTTTGCTGAAGAACTCCTGTAAGAGAACTGTGTTTGTTACTATGAAGAATGGCAAGGGTATAACAGGAGCAGTTTTAAGTGTTCTCCACACCACTGGAAATTCTTGTGCACTGAGTAATTCTGCCTGGTCTGGATGATTTTGCACCTCACTCTCAGTTCAGCTGTCTGGGTGCTGAAGTGAGATTTGTGAGATGTGTGAGTGGCTCTCCGTGCACTGAAATGGGGAAGTGTGCCACTGGTGTCGCCTGAGTGGGCAGCTGGGGTGCTTTGGGGCTTTGTGAGTGACATTTCTGAAGAAGTGTGTTTTAGATTCCCTATGGTTGTGACTACACATTCCGCTGATGTGGAGTAGTTAGGTTTTCAGATACGCTCGGTTTCTAGCAACTTCCATTTTATTATATTCTTTGAAGTTTAATTTACTGGCAAATCTCCCAAATTTAAGGGCACAGCCTTTCCTGAAGCTAATGCAATTTTGTGTAACATACTACAGGAAGATGTTACTATTCTTGGTAAAGATTTTACTGGGGTTTATTTCTGTCAATTGTAAACATTTGAGATCCCAGACATTTTTAAACACATGGAGCTTATGTGTATACAATGATGAAGAAAACTTTTGTTCCGATATTCATAATTGCTTTCCATTCATGCTACTTATTAAAAAGTGCTGAATTCATTAAGTTTCTAGAAGAACGTATCATCATTAATACTTATTTGGCATTACATAAAGAACAGTGTATTCACTATTTTGTTAAAAAGAGAATACAATAAAATATATAAATGTGCCAGTTCAGAAAAGTTGTCTAATTTTATCAGGCAAAAATGTTAGATCTTCCATTGGCTTCACTGGAAACCTTGAAAGCGATTATGGTAGTCGCAAAAGTTAATTAGCTTTGTAACTGTGTTCTGTTAAACTGTTGCTTTAGGCAGTTCATTCTGAACCCAAAATCTTTATCCGTTTTGGTTTTCAGAGATTTTTGGACTCCTGTTGCAGTAGCAGGACAGAATTGTGTCAGTGCTCCAGCTGAACGAGCTGCTTGGATTGTACACAAATGCGACTTGTACTGAGTTGTTGTTTTGTGATCCATTTTGCTGTGAAACATTTCCGTCTCTATCCTTTTAACTTGAATTTAATGGTACTTTATTTTAAAAATCGTATGGACATGGAAGCTGAGGTACATTACAAATTAACAATGTTGTCTTCCTCCTCACACAAAGTGTGCTTATCCCTTTCTCTTCTTTGTCTTAGGTGAGTAACTGAAGGTATACAGAATTCCTGCTTGCTGACTGTGCTTGTTGCTTTTCTGTAGTAAGTGGTGGGTAAGTAAGAAAGATACTGATTATGATTTTGTTGTTTCTTTTTTGATTTTTTTTTCAAGTGAGCGCACAAGCAAAAATGAATAATTTATAATAACGTCTGCAGTGGTGTTTTAATCCTCATTGGCGTGTTCTGCAATTGGCTGTTATATTAACTTTCTGTAAAAAGGTTTGATAGATTTGAAAATATATTTTATATGGGGAAGCTTGGCTTGGATTGGATACTCAGTTTCATGGAGTTGTCTGTTGTGTCCTGTTGTTTTTAAAAATGTGTACAGGGTAGGCTTGCAAACTTTTAGAACTGTAAATGTGAAAGTGATTTGTTTTGCATAGGAGCTAGTGTTCCATGAAAGACTGAAATTCACAGTCATGCAAACTAATTCAGAAAGTGATTTCACAGATCGAGATAACTGGTTTGGGCTTGTGGCTAAAATGCTTATGAATAAACATTTTGTATTTTGCATTTTATTAATGGTCAACATTATGCTTCAGAGTTGTATTTTTCTGCAAAAGTCATTAGGAAAAATAAATTTGTTGGTTAATGCTTTACATGTATTTCTTAGTTATGATTTGCAACGTTTATGTTTGTTATAACTGGAATTTTTTAAATTTTTTTGGGAGAGCTTTAAACAAAGAGGCTTGCTCATGCTGGATTTACTTCTTATCAACCACTGAGTGTATATTGGGAAAAACTGGAAGTAAAGGCTTGTGCTGTAGTCCTGCCCTTATAGGAATACATCGTACAACACGACCAGCAACTCCAGTTTGTTTCCACTGGAAGGGTCTATTAGTCAGAAATTACAGTTAATAGAAACATAGCTGTACAAAAATACACTAAAACACTTCAAACTCACAATCTCAGTTGTGACTTCACATAAATTGGCGTTTATCTAAGTGGTAGTTAAAATACTTAGTTTGTGAGATTTAAAACTCGTCATGTTAATTTAGTGGTTCTTTTTTGCCTGAAAGTGTGTTATCAATGTGGGTGCTTAAATTGTCAAATGCCAGTTGATTTAAATGATGTTGGAAGGAAGAAAGTGTTTAAAATAAGCCTCAGACATGGTTCTACCTTCTCTAGGAAGACTGATATGTGGTCAATCTAAAAACTAAAAAGGGATTATTCTGTTACATTTGTGTGGTGATACTCATGAAACATGAAAATAGCATGCTTCTAGGAAATGAGGCTTTAGAGGGGGGTTTTTAAACCTGGGAAACTTAAAAGTTTATGTAAAAAATGCTGAGTAGTCCTATGTGATGTAGAGCATGTGTGTAGAAGGATATGTAAATAGAGCAAAGAGCATAGAAACACTCACTTATCATGGATACAAAGCCTTGAGGCAGAAAATTTACATTAAAAATGTAGTGAATGGTATAAATTCAGGATGCCAGATATCCATTTTGTTATGGCTTTCTTATTTGGGCTTTACCATTTTTTTTGTCACAGCCATGACTTACTCGGCTGTTACACTTTATCTTTAAATGTTGAAGAAAAACCTTTACAAAAGGTGGAAGAAAGGTTAGAGAGATGTCCTGTGTCTGGTTTTATATTATTAGGTATCAGGTTAACTTCTCAAGAACCATTAAAACAGCCTTGAAGTTCAGATGTCTAGCAAAAACAATAAGCAGTGTTTTCCTCTCATTTGAAAACTGTTTTTGTAAAACTTATGTTATCAAATCTTAGACTGCTTACTTCAATTGAAAGACAGAGAAGCCAGTGATAAGCCTCATGGAAGTGAATGGAAATCTTGATTTTGAGGGTCAGTAATTCATCCCATTGGAAAATACTCTGTTTTTCATTATGATTTTCATTATTTTCGTTCAGTGATACCTTAATTAGTAGCTACTGTGTATAGACTATTGATGGAACCAAAACTGATTCGAATGTGACAGTAGTTTGTAGTTTTAAAGGTATTTTATATTAATTTCTATCTGCCTGGATATCTAAATCTCCAAATGAAGTAACTGAAGTGTGATTTATTGTCTGCTCTCTGTATCAGTTCTGTTGTTGGGAGCTATTCACAGTTGCATGGATCTTATGAACAAACTTAAAGCAAGTTGACAAAAGGAAATATTAAGGCCATGGATTTATACAGTAGGTTGGATTCTATTTAGGAGTGTAACTTTGAATATGGTAGTCCTGGAATAAGAAAAAATAATAAAGAACAAAAAACTTCCTTATTCTATGAGTAATTGCTAACATAAAAGCAAGGCTTGAAAAAGCCTGGAATTTTTATGTCAGCGTTAATTAGCTGTTGGAGAAGCCTCTGATAGCACAAGAATAGATCCAAATATTGGTGGCTTACATCTCTTGAATGTAGAATAGACTATATTAATCTTATATGCTCTATAGAAATAACGTTATTTGCATTTAATGAAGTTGAAAAGCTAAGCAAAATACAGTGAAACTTTAACATAGATATGCTAATAAACAGTATTAGGAACAAATCAGTTGCAAAATACCAATGCCATTTTCATTTTAAGTAACTACTAAATGTGGATGGATGCAGTGTGTCATCCAAATACAGAATTTTGTACATAAGCCGAGTTGCATTTTAAAATAATAGCTGCCTTAAAAAGTTTTTAAAGCAATATCTTCTGACGTCTTGATTAATTACATCAGCTTTGCTTGCATACTAAAATCAGTTTTCGTATCTTTCTATGAGTAGGCTTGTGTTACTAATTACAGCAGTAATGGATTTTGTAAATATTGGAGACATTTTATTGCACTGTTTTAAAAAAAAAAAAAAGGTTTTTACTCCCATTTTTGTAGCCAGGTTGCTATTTCTTTCTGGTTTACATAAAGCTTGATGTGAACACTTCATGGATTTGTATTTGATTTAAAACTGTTTAGGTCTTTGGTTCTATAAACCAGAGCAGATCCATCCTTCCACCCTACTGTTCCTCTTCTCCCTCCTCCCCCAGACATTTAGGTTTGTCTTGTGGTATTAATTGAACCATAAAATGCCTGAACATGAGAATAACTGATGACAACAGGAGCATCTTCCTCAACCTTTTGATGAGTAGATTTAAAATTCAACTGGCACAAAAGCAGGCATAGCGCTTCTTGTTAAAAACCATAGGCGTTGCATTCGTGCTGACTTTCCCGCATCTGCGAAATCAAGGTGCAGCCAAACTGCACAATTCCTGAAGTACCTCAACAATTTGAGCAGCCAGGACCATGTCTAATAAAAAAGGTGTGTTTCAAATATACATTGATAAAGGATTTTCTCATCTGCAGGTGGCTTTAATACTTCATTATTTGCCCCAGTTTGAGATGAAATTTGAATTTAATAAGCTTTTCGGTACTATGATTGGGCCTTGTTTTATTCTGACTGAAGGTAAAATAAGCTGAAGAAATAACATTTTGATAACCTGTTACTTGTTCTTTTCCTCTTGGAACTAGCTTTCTGTTGATTTTTTTGTTTTGTTTTGTTTGGGGTTTTTTGTTTGTTTTTTGTTTGGGGGCAGTTTTTTGTGTGTTGGTTGGAGTTTGGGGGTTTTTTTCTTTTTTTTTTTACCCTTCCAAACAAATGTGCATTGTGCACTTAAAACAAAGACTTTTTTTCCCCTCCTTTTGTTTCTGGGGCAAACAACTTCAGAATGCCTGCATTGTACTTCAGAGTGAAAATGAAAAATGCAAAGTCTAACACTTCGGGCTTGATACGTTTTTCTGTATAAGCTCCATACTTATGGAGTATTTTTGAAATCTCGGCAATTACAAACCAAAGTATTTTTTCAGTAGTATCTGCAAGTCCTGTGAAACAGAGATCAGTTTGAAGCTTCTCTGTTTTATATGCTCTGTAGGAGAGAATTTTGACGCCAGTTATGTTTGGGTATCCCTAAATAAAAGTTGTTCTTTGGTTGTGTTCTTTAAATGCTTTTTTGCTAATATATGCATATACAGAAGAGTGTTTTCATAATGTTTTTAAAATCAGATTTTTTCCCCGTCATTTGCTGCTTTCTGCATTTAGTGTGGTTTTCATAGAATTTTTTATTATCTTGGTGAGTTTTGTATATTGACTAGATAGGCTGTGGTAGAGGGTAGCACTGGTACCTCCCAGCGTGGACTAACACACCTCAACTTGCAGGTGGTTGTGTAGCTTTCTATTGAAAGGTGACAGATCAGCCTTTAACAGCGGCGACTTTAAGCTGCATGGAGATGACCCGTTTGTGTAGTTATTTGTACGAAATTGACTCTAGTTGGGGTTTCATGTGTGTGATGTGAATGACTTGAGGGCAGTCCTGCTGGCTTGGGAAACATGGAATAGAACAGCTGAGTGCAGCAGGCTGATCTAACAACAAACTGAAGAACCATTCAGTCAAACTGAAGGGCTGAAGTGGCGGCGCTTACAAATGAAAATGCGTCAGCTGATGGACAAGATGTGAGTCTGGAAGGCTGGGGCATCCAGAATAGCAGCATTAGGAATGGAAGCAAGCAAGGCTAGAGCATCAGCAGCTGGGTTAGGAGCAGGGCTGGGCACTGGGGTGGGTGTGACAGAGCTGAGGATCAAAGTGTAGAGAAGAAAAAGCACGGAAGGAGAAATAAGCCAAGGGGTGAACTGCAAGATGGGGAGAATGAGGCAGCTTCGCATACCTGAGGGGCTGGGAATGCCTCCAAGGGTGATTCTGACCAGCAGCATTGGATGACCTCCAGCTTGTTCCCAGGCTGGCCAGGCAGGGTCAAAGAGCTTGCAGAGTTGAAGTTTATAGGGGAAAATACAGCTCCATGTTTATAATAGCTTTGCTGAGAGGGTTTATGTTTGTTTCCAGCAGCTTTGTGCATAGGTGTACATATATCACTAAATATTTTTCCGTATCAAAGCTACCATGTAATGAGAACGTGAATTAAGCAGGGTAATTACTAAGAGAAACTTCACCAGGATTTGTCATGACTGCAGCATTTTTCTATGCATGGAATGGGAGGTGTTGCTAAGGGGCATGATGTACTTTGTCTATGATCTGCAGCTTAATTGAACGTCTTGTTATGGTTTTGTTTGATTACTTACAGTGCAGAAAATATGCTACGTGACTTCTAATATAAATAAAATATATTATCCTTCCTTTAGCTTGCAAGATGCAGTGTAAGGCAGGAGTAAGATGATAAAAAGAAGCCAGGGAGGGAGTATGAGCTCGCTGAGGTTGTATTCACTGGGAGCTGAAAGTGTGTGTTGATATAAAAACTCTTGATTTAATGTTGAAGAAATAAATAAGTAAAAATACTTGAGTTTTTGTTGGTGGGGGTTTTTTTTTAATTTTTTTTATTTTATTTCAGAAGTTACACATCTTCGAGGAGACAGATGTTAACCTTGTCCCTGTGTTAGCTCAGGAAAGGCAGCAGAGCAATGAAGCTGCCACGGAATATCTTGAATTGAAGTTGCTTCTAGTTCGTGCAGATAAACTCTAGTCCAGTTTGTACTATTCATCAGGATGGAATGAAAACTGCTGATGAATGAAGTTGCCAGAGGGCCTCTCTGGCTACCCACATGCTCTGTTCCATGATTCTCATACATTTTTTTTGCTCTGGTGACAGGTACAAAGGAAAATTTTGATTGATAGGACTGTGCTAGTTAGCTATCTGTTGTGATGGTGACTTGTGAGCTATTCTCTCACATTGCTCATCCCTCTATTCTATATAGGCTCTTTCTAGTCTGTTGTAGCTTTCATCTAGTAAAGCCCATTTTATGCCTTCTCAACTGCCTCCCATGCCTTTGTTTATATACATTATTTAGTTGGAAGTGTGTGTTTGTTTTTGAGTTGTTTTTTTTTTAAAGGATGGAAGCATAAATTGATATCTTCTACAAGGAATGAGAAAAGACTGACTTTGTTTATTTCTGTCCATAAACTTCTGTTGGTCTCCTCTTTTTTTTTGCATAGTTAAAAACATGTGAGACCACATAGGAAGATGGATCACATAAACAGTTTAGTAGTTTCCTTAGATGCACTGTGTGTGGAAACTTTGAGACACATACAATTTTTAGGAAGTGGCAGGTGCTTCAACAGGAAGTAGAGGCTTTTCAGAGGACAGTCAGCAGTTCCAGGCAACCTGTGTGTATGTGGAGACCTGAGATTTCAGTGTTCTTCCATGTCTCAGAAGAGCAGCCAAAACATGGTTTTCCTGAATGCAAGATCAAGATCATGTGCAATGTGCTGTTAATGCTAGTGTGACGTAGCTTTGTCTGTGCTTTTGGTCAGAGATTGACCAAATCTAGTTTTAATTAAAGAAGTGTTTTTCAAATTGTTACATCTTTCAATTAATAACAGCAGTAAAAATTATTAGACTTTGCTGAGTAGTACTTTTAATCTTCAGTGTGTTTTGTTTTTTTTTTTTCTGAACAAGTCATGATTGGTTCAACTCTCACATTCCAACAACTGTAGTAAAATCCTGCTTGGAGTTTATCTTCCTGACCCACTATACAGTATGTGCAGTATTGTATATCTCTTAGGTTTTTAACATTGGAACAGTTCTTAAATTTTTTTACTCTACAAATATTTTAGACTTTTCCTTAACATTTGCAGTTGCTTACATTGGATTTATTTTTTTGCAGGCTTGCAACCATGAGCTAAAAGTAGAAAAATATAAGCAACTCTTAATTTTGTGTTATCCAGGTCCCTGATCTCTGACACATAATCTCTTCTGAAAGGCAGTTAGATATTGTCTTACTCTAAGTCCTTAAAGTGTGTCTTTACAGCATGAGTGTAAAACCATAGTCAGTGAGATAAGCTTTAATTTCTGGTCAAATCAATTACATATTTGTGTATGTAAGTTACTGTTTAGGTCTGTAGAACTTCCAGGAAAAAAGAATGAAAATCATTATCCAGTGTTTAAAAGAAAGAGGCCTGTGCTTTTTATTTGTGTGCAACAGACTTGTTTGAGGTCAGAGTTTTTTTCCTCAGATACAGGTCTTCTTGGGTTTGTTGGTGTTTTTTGGCTTTTTTTTTTTTTGTTTGGTTGGTTTTTTTTGGTGGTTCTGTGCTCCAGGTGGCTTTACTCTGACTCCTTTTGTCCCTACTAAATAACCTGTGTGAGTGGCATCATTTCTCTTACTGCAATTTTAGGGAAGCAATAACAGGTTTCAGATAGGAATGCAGTCCCTGGAATATAGTACATAAAACAGAATGAAAACCAGGGTATTTTTGGATAATATTATGTATAGTTTATTAATCAAATGTCACCCCCTTATTGTGAGTATATTCAGAAAATCGTCTTGAACTCAGTCTGGTTGAATAAAGGCTCTGACAAACCTTCAGATGCATTTGCTGAGCTGGATTCAGCACAAGGAATTCCTGAGGTTTTTATGGGACTGATAGACAAAACCCCAAATGACCCCATGTAGATCCAGTTTGTAATTAATTTGTATTGTTATACTTCATATACTTATAATTCTTACTGGTTGGAGGAGGTTCTTTTGGAAGTGAATTATTATCACTCCTCCTTGTAAGGTAAATTGTACTAGACATTTCCTTGCTCTTCATTTTGACATTCACTATTTCATTTTTGTCTTTGAAATGACTGCACTTTGATGCAGTGTTAGAAATTTATACATTGCAATTATATTTTCTTGTGACATGTTGTAGCTTCTTAATCCAGTGCCTATATTCTATTTTCTCTGTACAAATTCTGGCACGTACTTTCCTGGCTTTCTGAGTTCCTTCCTTTATGCTTTGTAACAATGCTCTTGCTGCTCTTTATTCATCATTGCTCCCACAGCAAATTTTCGTTTCCCTTTCTCATCTTCTATGCACGGTGGCTTTATTTTTCTAGACTGCTTTGTAGCTTCAGCAGACAGTGAGAAAATGTAATTGAGACTCTGATCCTACAGTAAGCAATTCTCTTATTCTTTGAGGGGAGAAGTGACTCAGTACAGAATAAAGCCGTATAATATTGCACCTATTTCATGGATTAAGTAGTGCTAAAATGTTAACTGTGGCAACACTAAATTAAGAATTTAAAAGTGATCTTAATTTGCTTGGTCCAATGTCAACTGCTATCATACCTTTTTTTTTTTAATTATTCCAGTTGCAACTATAATATTGGGACAGTTGGCAAGTCCAGTCTGTCTTGAAATGTTTCTCGTTAGACTTTTTCAGGCAGAGGTGACAATTTTCTGGTTCTGGTTGTTCTATAACATAAGACAAGTCTTGCTTTTGAAGGGCTTTTGGGTGGAAAAGTTAGTCACAATGATCTGAAAACTTTTTTTCTGATCAATGGTTGTTTCCTTGAAAGTAGAATAAGACATTCATGAAAAGTAGAACTGGAAGATGTACCTCTTATTTATGCAGTCACCTATTGGCGGATTTGCTTGGGTAGCCAAAGCTTAACACATGGTTTTTACTAGGTACCAGAAGCTGAGACACACAGTTGCCAAGCTCAATCCATTTTAGGCTGCAGACTGATTATTTCTCTAGAAGTTAAATGTAGTTCTTTAAAATGTCTGCCACTTTACTGATGATTAGCACCTTTGTAGCTGAATTAACAGGTTGTCTGAATTTTGTTCCTCAAATCAGAGTACAGCTCCTGGCAAGTCCAAATCACTCTGTGCTGAAGTGACCAGACTCAGTAATGAGCATCTGGTGCTGTAAGTTTTCAATCATCCCAGCTCGCTGTGCCAAAATTCATCTTTCTATGCCCTTAGTCATCGATTTCTCTGGGCTTTTTGCTCACTGATTCACAGCAGTGTTGCAATAGAAAGTCTTGACTAGCTAAATCAAAACCCTTTCCAGAAATGTAGTCATGGAATGAAAAGACGAAGAAAAGAAAAAAAAGGGATAAATCAAAGGGAATCTGAGATAGGGCAAAAATGCTGCTGTTAAACTCGGGAGCAGTTTCAGAAAGGAGCAGAAATCGATAGAAGCTTCAAGTACTTTGAAAACCTCTGCATCCCCCTCTGGTTTGTTTGGTCTGGCCTAGCACAAAAGTGCCGAAGACAAAACAGCTGTTCCTGAAATCCCAAAAAGTGACTGAGTGACAGGAAGTGTCCTCTCTCTTCCTCATTTTACGTATGTTTTCATCAGTGCCAGCCTGGAGTAATTTTTTTCTGTTTGCATCTAGGACAAAAGGCCAGAGTCACAGTATGCAAAACCCATCCTACTCTTTTCATCCCTTGACTCACTACTTAGGTCACATTTTTTTGCATACTTGGATAATGGATTTTTGCTAGTACACTGTTTTTGTTACTGCCACTTTTCTATTGACTCAAGCTCAATGGTTTCAATAGAAAAATTCAATCTATCATTATTTTTTTGTGGCTGTTAGTGGAAAATTTTGAGAAATCCAAAACTAAATAGCACAGGTTAAGGGTAGCCATGCAAGATCTCTGTAAAGTGACTTTCTCTACCAGTTTTGACAAGACAGTGCTGTGCATTCACTTCATGTGACATCCCAGAGAAAAATGACACCTTTCTCTTGCCTTCCTTTTCTTTTAAATGAAGATTTACTCCACAAAGTCAAAGGAGGCTGATGCTTTCCGTGCCATAGTGAACTCTTTAAGCAGATCACTCTCTTATGCTGTGATAATCTGTTTTGGATTAGATATTCAGTAAATAGTCTCTAATGCATCATACAGCTGGTAATGTCAAGGGGTTTTTCAGCAGTTTGGGTTTTCTGTTGGTGGTGGTGGGTTTTTTCTTTTTTTTGATTGGGATGTTTGTCTAATAATTGGCTGGTTGTAAAACACTGAGTGTGCTTTGTCTAATCAAGACCTGATTCAATCTTAAATTTTGTAAAAATGTCTACTATAAATTTGCATGTTCCTATGCTCCTGTATTCTGTTCTGAATGCACTCTCTGCTCTCACTGGAAAAATCTCAACTTTCTGGGACATTCTTACTTAGCAATTCCACTAGATTTGGAAATGTGAGGGAAACTAATATTCTTGATTCAGGCAATTATCAAATTTTGCCTATCACTGATAGAAATACCTTCAGGTGTGGATTTTTTGCCTTTGTTTTTACTTATGATCATGTTTCTGTGGTACACATGTATCCATAATAAATTATACAAAGCATAATTTTTAAGGGGGCTCTTTAGTCTCTTTTTTCATTCCTTATTTAGTGTTCTAAACTTACACTAGCAGCTACTAAAACACCTCTTATGTTCTTTGAGGTTGGTTTTGTTTTGTTTTTAGTAAATGAGAGAGAAGGAATTTGGATGGCTTTGCAAATGCTCTGCTGAAAAGATTTTTTAAAAAAATCGAATTTTTGTAACTTAAACATTGCAAAAATCGCAGTTGTACTTCCACTCCATTGCATTAAAGAATTGCTGTCCACTGCCTGAATGGACTTCTCAGTTCCTTGAAAAGCTGAGAGAACGATTACTGAGTGGCTTCCTTCTGTAAGCCCTTCCATGCACTACACCCAGGGAGATTGTTCAGCACACAGTGAATGCTGCAGTTCCTTGCAGGTGTCTTCATTTGACATCCAGCACCAAAAAATCAAGCAGTTTTACACATCCATCTGGAATTAAACTTTTTTTTCACAGGTATATGGCAGAGACCTCATAGTGACTTCAGAATGCATTTAGTTTTGGATGAGTTGGTGCTGTTACAGTCCAAAAGTTGTGTTATTTGCTATGTCTGAGAGGACTTGTATGTTGATGGCTATGCACTGAACCAGTTTTTCACTATTTATCTGAAAGAAACTTACTTCGAAGACAGATGATTTCTCTGATTTATAGATTCTAAATGCCTGGGGAGTCCTTAAGTATGATGGTCTTTTATACCTCAGTGGCCTATGGTTCAGTTTATGAAAATAAAGGGGATGTTAGGACAGCCTGAGGTCTGCTGGCTCTGTCTACTGAATAGGCTTTGTTGAAGTGTTTGAGAGATAAAATTGTCAGGAAAAATGCCTTATAAAATGTCTGAGAAGCAATGAAAGGATTCATCCAGAAATTGATCTGACCCCAAGATTGCTTGTCCTCCCAAGGTGGGAAAAAAGCCAAATTATGTTGTTCTTGCAGACTAACTTATTAAAGAAGAGCAGAGCTTGAGTTTGTGGGGGAAATTAATTTTAAAGTGAGACTTTCTCAAGAAATACTTACCTCTGATGGCTACTGAATGGTAATTTTAAGCTCCTAAGCTGTACTGTATTAGAAATAATTGTTTGTAAGGAAGAATGTGTAAGAGTATGACTAAAAATTTTCAGTAGTAAGGTGGCTGAGAGCCCTCTTTCTAAAGAATAATAGTGTTTTTATTGAGCAATGAAAATTATTCCTGTATGCAGAGAGTGTGCAGGACTTTATCTGCTCTTTTTATCCTTCTTGGAGACCCACGTGTTCTTGGTGGTCTTCTTTTTAGCAGTCCACATTTCCATTAAGAAAAGCCAAGGAAAGCCTCCAATCACCCTCTGCCTCTGGTCAGTACTTGAGGCATACAAGGCTTTCACAAGCAGTAGAAAATTTGGCTGAGGGGTATTTGTCTGTGGGGATTAAGGGTTGCTCCAGAGTGGATGGACAAGGAACACAGAGAGCAGTAGTTGGGAGTTGTAGAGGGGGGGTCACTTGAAGACCACGCACTTGCTTGGCCAAAGTGTTTCTGCAGCTGTTCCAGGTGAAGGAGTTTTATTCAGAAAAGCCCCTGGAATACTTGCAATTTCTGAATCATCTAACATTGGCCTCACTCTGGTAACCTCTTGGGAAATCGAATTGCTAGCAGCTTCTTAGAGGTCAATATTATGGATTGCTTTTTACAGAAAGATCAAGGAAAAGATCAAGCTGTACTTCTTGTTTGAAGATGGGAGGGAGGAAGGACAGGTAGGAAAGGGCAGGGAGCTCGATGAGAGAATGTGATCTGTGCACTGGGGCCCTGAAACAGCTTTTCATTGTAGCCTTGTGTTTGATTATGGTGCTTCGTAAGTGAAGCCCAGGGGTGAAAACAGGATGGAATGATTAAGCACCAGCCCTGTTAAACAAATAATTTCCCATGGAGAAAGTGTTTAATTGTGAAACTTTTGTCTTTTATTATGCAACCAGTTTTATTTTTGTTTATTTTCTGAGTCCAAGCTGTATTTTCAAGCTCAGTTACAGTGATTTCAATTAAAAGCAATTTACATCTTGTTAGATTTTGAGGAAAGGACTCTACCAAATAAGTTCTGTTTGATGTGGGAAATACAGGACATACATAGATGTACTGAATACTTTGATTGAAAATGATGATAGCAAAAATGAACCTAATCAGCTTCTTTTTGTAAAATTATGAGAAATACTTTATTCCATAAGTCAGAAGTGGAGTTTGTGTCTTATTTTCCTGTGGGTTTTTTCATCTCTCGTGAGTTTTTCAGTCCACTTATTGTGGGAGTGCTTTAAGTAACCATATGAATTGACACAATATTGAGCAGTGCTGATAGATAAATTGAATGTGCAGCACAGATGAATAAGAACACAGGATAGTGTTTTTTGAAGTTACTTTATTAATGAGTGCCTTCACTTCCACGTATCTGAGGCTGTATTTAAGGTAAACCAAGTGGCAAACTGAAGCTATGGAAGTGATTGCTTTGCAGAATCTGTTGGCTGATTAAGTATTTCAAGAATAAAATATTAGTAGATAAATATTTCAATTTATCTAACCAAAATGCCAAAATAATCTTCTGCTCAATAAAGCAAAAAAGCAATTGTGATACCTAGAGCACAGGCTCTTTGAGTTCTGCAGCATGACCAGGAACGCTTTCAGTTGGATTTTAGTAGAATATGTGGGAAGAATGCTAAAAAAACCTGAGTTTCTAAACTCTGTTTTCTCTCTGAAAAAGAGTACTTGTAGAATGGCTTGGTAGCACATGGAGGAAGGGGCTTATTCTACATTTTTGGTTTTTTAGCTTTTATGGTGAGATAACAGAAGTTGATATAGATATAGCTCACATTTAGGGGGACAATTTAATATAAAGAGGCTGATTTTATTGTCCATATAAGAAAGCACTGGGCAACACAGCAATAGCACTGTAGTATCAGAATTCTAAAAGTATGCTTTATTATCGCTAATAGTTTTGATTGTCACTGCAGTTTTGAGATAACTGCAGGGCTAATCCTGGGCCTAAATTGCCACTGGTTGGCAATATCTGGTCTTTTATGCCTGGTTCCTCTTTTTCCCCACAGTCCAGCCTGGAGTAATTACTGCAGCAGCTTCTCATTTGCCCTGAGGAGGGGAATGAGAGGCTGGGGACAGAGGCCCTGCTCTGGCATCACTGCCTGCCTGGTGCACTGCTTTTTCCATAGAGCCGTGTCCCTCTGCAGCTGCTGTCTGCTTGGGACTGAACTCTGGGGGTGGGAAGGAGGAGAGGAGGTGGGATGTGATGAATTGGGGAATGTGGTGTTGGAGAGGTGAGTGGTATTAAAGGTTTTCAGTTCTAGTTCTCAGTGCAATGTTTGGTCAAGACCTCACCTTCATCCTTCTTTTTATCCTGCCAGGGGGGATTAGAGTCATACCCCATGCTCCTCCAGAAGTTCTTCAGAATTTTTCTTAATTTTGAGGCATACCATTCAAATTTGTGAGCTAGAATGAGTTAAAGAATATAAAGAAGTGTAATTTTCCAGTTTGCACCTACTTTGATTTGGGAAACTTAAGTCCTCAGGGAACTCATAATGAGCAGACGTGTAAAAGGTAATAGGTTGAAAAGTGTTCTCAGGACATGTCACCAGACAATATCACAGCCATCAGCATTTAGCAGTCAACTTTATCTCTATTAAAGCCTGAAAAATGGAAATGTAATGGGACAGCAAGGAGACGAAGTATAAAAGACCATCATTGGTATCTTGGGTCCCTGCAGAACCAGGACCCCGTTATGCAAATCAGAGCTCATTTTAGCAAGGACCAAACACAACTTCAGGGGTGAATCTGTTCTGCCAGAACCACGGAGGGATGAAGGCAGGAGACTTTTTTACTGATGTGATTTCAAGGACTTCCCTGGATGTTTGCTATATTTTGCTTTTAGCAGTGTGCTGTCTTACCATCCCTGGCTTGATGAAATCTTTACTTGAGTGGACGTTTCTCTGCCATTTTGTTCCAATTACCTTTGAACAATGCATCTTAAATAATGCTTCTCTGTAACACAAATATTTTTCAGGTACAGTGATCTGTCAAAAAACGTTAGGATATCATAGTGTAAATTTTATCACAGGTGTCTTACATCCTGACTTAACTAGTTTAGCATTTATTGCGCTGTAATGATTTCCATTTTCTGCTTGTTCAAATAAGCTTTTGTATTTCATGCGCCTAAGTTTTGACTGACACTGGATATTTACTCTAATATGCATTTTGATAAAGTATAGAGCAATTAGAAGGAAGATGACACTTATGAGGGAAGACAAGTAGTTTTCACTAGACAATATCATTTATCATGTTTTTATTAGAAAAAGATAGAAAAGCTGTGTACGGTTCTAGACTGTGGGCAGTGGAGTGTAGAGCTGTGTGCCCCTGTCAGATTGATAGAGTAAAGATGTTGAGGGAGATAATGGAAACTTTCTATTCAGTGAGGAGTGGAATAAAGAAACCATTTCTAGTCATTCTTCAGCATTGATTGCCTTCGTGCTTTAGGCTTAGATCAGAACTTGCACGTAATAAAGGCAAAGTTGAACAAATGTGGAGATCCACTTTTTAAAATGTAGTTAGATGAAGCTGATCCTTTGGTGCAGAGGCATCAGGAAAATATTTAACATGGAAATTTAATGCAGGTGATAACTACAGTGGTGATAATACAAAGGAATAAGCTGCCGGCAGCAGCACTGATAAAACGTCAGACGTGCGGTGCGTAGTGCAATAAATGATCCAGTGCAAAACACATGGTTCCATATTTCTGGTTTGACCTTATTGGAAGGAAGAAAAGCCACAAAAGATGCCTACATTTCAGCTGTAGCAGTTCACAGTGCTCTTTATTTGGGTATGCCAGGATTTGCTTCAGCTTTCTTCACATCTGGCTGTGCCAGTCAGACGAACACTTGCGTACTCTGCACCTGCTGGTACCTTGCCTCTGCAATCATCGTGGCAGCAATGGGTGTATTAAATTAATCATTTAGCAGTTTTATTAAGCAACCTTCTGAAGCTTTAACGTACTATAATTTTAAAGCAGCGCCATTAAGGTTGCCTGCTGGGGGATTTTATCTTCAGATTCTATGATGCCTTGGTATTCATTATTTCTAGTTTAGGGTTCTCCAGAAGACTGGGTTTTGCACGGCTTAGTACAGGAACATTGGAGGACAAAGACTTGGAGTCAGAACATCTGAGAGCAAATGGCAGAAAAGCAAGCAATCAGAACAGCTGCTGCTGTAACGTGTACAAGAATTTGCTGTTCCTGCATCATGCTTACATTATTTGCAAAATATTAAGTTGCTATTAATTGACACTGGTTTTATTAGCCTGGGGTCAGGAATGTTCGTTACAATAAAAGTAGTGATTGCTGTAGCTGAGAATAAATTAGAATTTCTGTGAGTCACAGTTTGCAGATACTCATCAGTTTGGGATGCATTCCTCTACAGAAAAAAGCTTGTGTGAGTTGGTGTTTAAATAGAACATAAAACCACCTTGGTATTATGAAAAGAAATGGTCTTTTTTTGCTAAAGGGTGAAGCGAGATTAGAAGACAAATTTGCAGGCAGTGGGCAGAGATTTTTTTCTCCAAAACCTGTTTCTAAATGGAGAAGTTGGTGAACTATAAAATAAAACAATAATAAAAAAGAGTAATTTTTATCAGCAACTGATATTAATCTAAGGGTGAAATAAAAGTTGAATTCAAGTTTTGTAATTTCTTCTGAACTCTATTGGTTTTATTAGTGGGAACAGCTCAGCCATTTGTTATGGTCTTTCTTCTCCTTTTGTGTCATTGTCTTCGTCATACAGATGGAAAGACTTTTAAAAAATTGTAGGCAATAACAAAATTATCCATAATTCAGTTTGCTACTAATGGATCTATTTTTATGTTGCTTATTTCAATCTGACATTGAAGGAAGTAAGGTAGAGAGGTGGATGGTCAGATGAATGTCTTCTGTTCTTTAGCCTGCTCTTTAATGAGAAAACACATTGTTTGGGTCAATCTGATTTTGATAGTGCATTTCAAATGGTTGTTACCCATCAAAAGTTGCTATTGAGAGTTTCTATTTCCCTCATTTTAGGACCAGCTATTTTTAATCCTGGCCTCAAGTCAGAATTGGGCCCTGTCTCACTTGTATACTATTTTTTTTCTGCATTATTTTCAATATTTGCTCTTCAGGTTTGCAACATTTTTTCCATGTTTTCGTGTTCTGACTTTTAGGGTTTCTTCTCTTAATTTTAATTGGAAATTATAATGTTTCTTATAAGATTCAGGCTACTGCAAACAAGCAGTATTTACAATATAGCTTGTAAATGCAAATATGAGAGGGAAGGAAATTTCTATTAAAATCTCTCATTTTAACAGACCTATTGTATTATGGTAAAAAAATCTGTTTCCTAGTATGCTTTCCACTGTCTTGTTATATATTCCTATGAATTAGTATTTTGTCATATGCTGGTTTATCTCTGTATATATATTTGTGAAATGAAAGAAATCAGTAGCTTAAATCTAAGTAGTTCCTGTATCTAACATATGCTTGAGAAGAAATTATTGTAAGTAAAGTAAATTATTGTATTGTTAAACAAGCACTGAGAATCAGAAGCCTTCTTAGCATTATTATGAATCATGGCAACGGGACAAAATATTTGTTGACGATGTGATACAAACACTAAACAAGTGGCAATACAGTAATGTGATCCAGAGTATCCACTCTTTTTGCTTTATAAAATTATTTTTGTTAAATACCTTCTTTCATTTCTGCCCCTTTTTTTCCACCTGTTGCTCCAGTAGCGTGTGCCTTCTACACTAAGGGTTGCTCAAAAGGTTCACCTTTATTTAAACTGAATTTATGGAAAAGATATTCATCTTGCATTAAAACGACCAAAATCTATTAAGGAATAATACTTTATATTTCAGGTGTTTTGATTGACCAACTTCCTTGGAATGTTTCGTATTGTTTCCATCAGTGATGGCAGTTGATATTGTTGGAGTACTAGTATATATTGAAGAGTAAAGTGTAACAGAAAAATGATGTTTTAGGAGATACTTGACCTAATTTTGATCAACCTGAGATGCAAAAAATCAACTACCTGCAATTTCTCAGTGTGTGAGAAGGGAGGACTTCCGGTGTGCAGCTGGGAAGACTTGTTATTTTTAATAACCATTAAATAGTTAATCCAGCTGCTAACAGTAAGAAAAACAGCCAGAAACAAAAGCTGAGGGGGTAAATGGGGGGAAGAATTAAGAAAACTTTGTTCTTAGTAATATTAGCTTTTTCATCAATTTAATGACTTTTATTGGCAGACGTAATGTGCTGTGACAGTCTTAATACAGTGTCTCTGGTTTTTGTAATGACCATTACACCTGTCACAGTCTTAAATCTGAATTGGTAAACTAAATGAAACATCGTTTGCATAGGTATAAAGGGAAGTTCAATAAGTATTAAAAAATTGAAACACTGGAAAAGGAAGACAGATTTACTGAATTGTTTTGTTTAGTTTTGCCCAGTGGAGATGAGTACTGAGTTATTAACAGTGGGTTCAAGAGATTGTGTAAGAGTTTTAACAAATTAATACTAACAGTGTTTCTCACTGCTAAAACAGCTCCTTTTCTTTGGTTTGAGGGAAGGTCACTCTGACAATCATTTTGTTCTCTGAGATTTTTGAACTTTATATGTTTGCAAGAAATTGGGTGAAAAATATATTTGCTGACCTCCACTAATTAAGATGTCATTTGGCTTTCTCTTTGTGATTGTTTGACTTCTTTTGATAGGTTTTTAAACTACCAATTTTATTTTATTGGACTCTCATCTTCTACTTACCCTGTGTTCTTTTATTGGACTTTTACTAGCCTGCCATGATCTTTATTTGATTATCTGATCTTTTTAGTCTGAATGTTTTGCTTTTACTCAGGAAGCTGGGGAGATGGCATGGGAAACAACACTTTTAGTAGGATGAGGAGATGTTTCTCTGTCCTTATGTGTTGGGCTCTCCTGCGGCAGTAAATAAAAAGGAAGCTGTTGATGTGAGCTTAGGGTTTGCAGAGAGCTGTTAGCTAGCAATTAACAGAAGATATGATGATTTCCTGACAAATAATGAGAACATGGTAAGTGGAAATTGCTCAAATTAACTCTCTGATGTTCAGCAGAGCTTGCTATCAAGTCTTGAGCTGTTTGTGGCTTGCACAAGTCACAAATGCTCCATGCCACCATGGTCAGTATAGTTGTTACTTGGAGATTAGACTAGCAGAACACTTCATGAGAGTTGAGCTGTTCCATTATCAGTTTACAAAAAGGCTGATTACCTAAAAATTGCTGTTGCTGTTATGTATTTCTGAGCATTGTATTGGCAGACATGACTGAGAATAGGGCCCTCTTAAAATGACTGGGAAGGTGCTGGTAGCAGGATGCAATGGTAAGAGACATCTGACTTGAGGTTTTTCTGTCTTTATTCCACAACAAAGTCCATGAATTTGTTAACCTGCCAGAAAACTAAAAGCTCACTCTCTCCCTTCCCTTCTCCCCATTTTCTCCTGCCCAGCCCATGTAAATACTCTTTTCATGTGCTGTTGAGGAACAAGTGGCTTGGGAACATTTTTTGTTGTAGGCAAATGGCTTTGTGTTTTCTCCTTGTTTAATACAGTACAGACATGTATTTAATGGCAGTTTTTAGTGGATTTGGGTAGCAACACAAACTTCTGAAGAAGGCAAGAGAGCTGACTCCTTTCCAGATGAGCAATAGATAATCTGGATTTATGAGGAGGGACGAAAGTGGCTTTCGTATCTGTGCTGTCAATCTGATCACATTTTCAGTGGGTAATGAGTGACAGTTTTACCAGCTGGTGGCTGTGTGGTGACCTGTGTGAAAGCAACTGCAATCGTGTTTGATTTCAGAGTCTACAGGTGCCTACACGGCAGAATAAGCCAACAAAACTGACAGTAATTGGCATTGGTTTCAGCAGGCTCTGCAAGGGGTCAAGGACAATCCAGCATTCTAGGACATTGCTGGGGCAGCTTGGAGCTGTTGTCTGAGAAAATTTCTGTGGTTTCCCAAGCTCTAGCTGCCCTGAGGTTTAAGAGAGTTTTGGTTTCCAGGAATGTCAGTTCCATAGTCTTCAACAGGGCTGTCTTTGCTTTTAAAAACATGAACAGTGGAAGGGTGGAGGGCAAAATAATAATCTCATAATGAAAGTATTAACTCCTTTCTAGAAATACCCAATTGGAAGTGTCTTGCACTTCCCATTAAACAAAATTGAAAATTAGCTTCTAATAGTGGTTTTTATTTCCATTTTAATTAAGAATGAGAAATAATAGCTGTTTTTATGAACACGTGTGTATGTATGCATGTGTATATGTGCAAACACACATGGGTTTTATGTACAGCAATTAAGCTCAACATATTGTGTGCAATTGGTGATTTACAGCAGAAAGTGGCACAATTAATAACAATTAAATGCCAATAAATGCTTAATTACACCTTATGCTCTATATAATTGCTTGGTAGTTTCCTTTTGTATTTACTGAAGATTCAGCAATCAAGAGAACTTCTAAGATCCACCACAAACCTGTGTATTTTGTGGCTATAAAGTGATTTTGGGGATTTTCTTCATTTCTCTTGTGCTGGAGAGCCCTTGCTTTGAGCTTCAGTTCTGAAAGATGATGTATTGGTTATTTTGATTAGAGAATAGCTTAGTGGTTTTTACCCTCACCCTTGTTCTCTTGTTCAGTGATAGTTCAAGAAGCGGTAGCAGAAGTTTGTCGTTTTTAGATGATATTTAAATGTAGTTATATTGGAGTTCTGGCAATGACAGCTGGAAGAGACTCATCTGATGTCTAATGTATCATTCTGCCTTCAAATATTTTTATTTTTTAGAGAGAAAGACAGTGGGAAGGGAAGTGAGGAATTTGCTTTCCTCCACTATAAACCACGGAGTACGAATGAATGCTTATATCAGGGTGCCACTGGGTGGTATCTACTAACCCAACCTCTTGCAAGATAAAGCCTGGGATCTTTTTAGCTGAGAAAATCATCCTTTTTTCCAGATGCTTGGATTAGGTTTGATCCAAATAGTTACAGCCCTCCCCCTTTGTGCAAGACAGTTATGGGCCCATTCCTTGCTCCCAGAGTTTTACCTAATAAAAATTCAGGTGACATTTTAATAGCATCAGCAAAACTGATATATTAATTAATTCATTATGCATTTTTATTTTTCTTTTTAGTGCCGAGTACCACAAATATTTAATCAGCTAGCTTTAAGTACTCTTTAAATCAAAACTTGTGCCAACTCTTAGAAATCAAAACATACTTTCAGAAAAGAAAAGAAAAAAAACCAAAACCCACCATTGGAAATATAAGTTATATCTGTCATAATGATTCTTTTTTCATTTCTTTCCTCCACCATTTAGAATCCCTGAGGTTACTGCTGAATTGGCAGGTTTTTTTAAAATCTTTTTAAGTTTAAGAATAAAATCAATCTGTCTTTCTACTGTCATGAGCTATATTTGGTGCATTTTTTCATCACGTAAGTTGAAGATTTTAACTTGAATATTTAGCATATAATTATGCATATATAAATAAAAGTACCAATATGTAGTGCTAAAAAGTTAAGCTTTTTCTAAACCAGCATTTGACTCTGAAGAGCGTTTGGTGTTTGAGTCCTTCAGGTGCCTTACATATATCTTAGAATAGCCCCGGATTAATTTGAAAGCAGTAATTTGTATTTTCTTCCTCTTCCCTCCTTCTCCCAGACCTTTTCCATCTTTGTCTTCCTTCTTCTCCCTTTGCACTTCTTAAATGGAACACAGAAACAGGACGTATTTGTTGGGCTTTTGTCATGAAATACTCTCATAAGAAGGGTTTTTATTAATTTCTTGTCCCAAGGCACAGGAAACAAATATATCTGTGCTAGATCACAGTTGAACCAGTAAAGCAATTTTAGTGCAGTCTGGACACTTACTTAACTTCCCAGACCTAGCATGAATTTTATTTGTCTTTAGTTAATACAAATTAGGATGAAACCGCAGTGTGTCCAGTTACTTCTCAGCATTAAAGTATTCACTGAAGAAGTGTAAATAGCTATAAGCTGTCAATGTCCTTAAACTGTTGGTGCATCTAATTCAAGTGATTCCCATCAATGTTCTCTCCTTTTGTGTTTCAGTGCTGAGCAACATCTTCTTTTCATTAACATGCATTTACATAGAACCAATAAATGCCTTTTAGAAATATATTAA
Source organism: Oreocharis arfaki (assembly GCA_013398015.1). Classification (NCBI taxonomy): domain Eukaryota; kingdom Metazoa; phylum Chordata; class Aves; order Passeriformes; family Paramythiidae; genus Oreocharis; species Oreocharis arfaki. The sequence continues at coordinate 52,933 of VZRR01009655.1, forward strand.
TGCTGTGGGTTTTGAAAGCTGTTTTAAGAATTTTCCCTATTCTGTCATAAACAGCTTATAAACAAAACAAAAAAAAAGGTGCACCATAGAGAAATATTACCTGTTGGTGTTAGTAGGTGTAAGAGATCTGTTTTAAGATGTTTGAGATCGACCCTGGGGGACAAGTAGGAAAGGACAAATGTATTGATGAATGAGTCTAGAGATATTTCTAGAAATGTAAAACAATGCTCTCAAGGCAAAATAAGTAAGGAAAATGAAATATTTGGGAAATGCATAAAAAAAATAATTGGAGGGGAGCTACTTCAGATGTGTGTCCAGTCTGGTTTGTGTGCAGAATGCAGGTGAAAGAGAAGCTTCCTTTCAGGGCTCAAGAGGAGGTATGGGAAGCTAGGATGGATTGCAGGGTTTGGATGGTGGAATAGAACTCCTCTCGATTACAATTAATTCAAAAGTAGCATTTTGAGAAGGGAGTAAGTAAGACTTTGTTAATTTTTTTTTTTTACTTAAAATGATGAATTTGAAAGTCTATTCTAAGCCTGAATAGCTCACCCAAGAAGAGAACCTAAGGCATGCTAATGTTCTATAGGGGCTATTGAAGAAGAAAGTGGTGTGATCATCCTTTGATTTCTGCAGTTCCGATGACCAGGCTCTCATTTATGTGTGAATTAAAAAGGAACAGTTTTTCACATAGGTTCAGAGCAAGGCTGCTGCATGACTGACTTTGTGGTGAGATGCATTAACTGCCTATTACTGATATGACAAGTGGGTTTAAAGGTAAAGCAAATTTATTGTAGCCCATTTCTAATTGAATTGTGTTTGCAGGAACTTCAGTCACAAAAGAAACAACAGTCTTCTGATTATGAAGTGGTGTATTATAAACATACTGTAGGTCAGTAAAAAGTAATCCACAATTTAGTTTGTAAATACATGCTTCATCATGTGTAAGTGTATTTAGAGAGCATCTGTCTTTGCCAATCTTTGCCTTGTACTTTATTTTTCTTTTGAAAATTTTAAAAAAAGAAATGTTTTACTCTTGTGTAACCTCTTTGCTCTAATAACTAAGATATTGTTTCCTTTTTTAAAAATTTTCTGTGTTTCTGTGTTAGTTCACTTTTGAGTCTTTGCCAGGTTTTTTTTTTTCTTTTACAATTTCTTTTGTTTCTGACCTGCTGACTTGACACACAGCTTGTATTTCTACATATTTCACTTAGGTTGGTGGAAACCCAGGTAGATCTTGTTTTGCTGTTTGCATGCCAGAGGCATTTTGATTCTTTTTATATTCCTTGAATCAGTTGTATGTTTTTCTGTTTGAATTTGATGCTACTTTTTACTGTATTATTTATAGATGATCTGAGAAATATTTGATCAGTGTCGATTTGGTTCCCTTGTGGATGAAGCCTGGAAAGTCCATGGTATTTAAATATATGCTGGTTGATCTTTGACCTGTTGTATAAACTTACTTTCCATTGTTCAAGAGAGCGTACTATGTTTAAAAAAAAAATGACTGCCCTGAATCTACAACTAAAAAAGTGAGATTTGGAAGCTGGAAATAATTTTTCAATTGCCAATATATTAGTAGATAAATCAAAGGAAGCTTGGTGAAGTGTTTCTCTTGACACAGAACTCTTTTTTGTGATCTTAGGTACATTACTGAGGGCCAGATTTTACAAAAGCGCCAAACTCTTCCTAATTTTTTATTTTTAAATCTTGCTTAACATTATGTCTATTTTCTCCTTGTGCTAGGAGAGCAAGATAATTCCAAATGAGGGAAAGCTGACTTTGTCTCAGTTGATGACATTGAGAGCTTGGCTATGGAGGATGTGTTCACCCTCTATTCACATGGAAAAATGTTGTTACTGTGGAAAAAGTAGAATCTAAGTTTAGGACTAGTAAGTTTGCAACTTGGATGGCTTTTTTTTTTAATTGATCGCTCCTGTTATAGTAGAAAATCAGCATTCATTATTTTTCTAGATGAAGAGATTTTGAGTCAATTGAAGCAGTGCAGCCTCTGTTATCAGTCACCCGCTCTTTGGTGGTCTCTGGAGGGAGGTGACCCTTGTTCAGCTGGTGCTAGGTCAGAACAGAACTAGAACTGCTGAACAGCCCAGTAGATTTTTGAAGCAATTTAGTGTTTTAGTAGCTGGATATTTTACCTGTGCTGTGCTGTAGAAATCGGCTGCTACTTACTTTTGGTTTACCCGAGTGGTTTGATTACATGAGTCTAAATGTTATAGGGCTGGAGAGAAGAGAGACAATATTGCCTTTTCTCACCAAGTGCTGTTAGGCAGTGTCCTTAGAGGAAAAGCCAGACTTCCGAAATCCCTTGGCTTTGTGCCCAAGGCTTTTAATTTTATAAATCTATATGCTTGATTTTTTACTTAGGATGAATTATCATATGAGGAACTTGATAAAAATTCCTCTTTTTTTATTATTATGTGTGAAATTTCAAGTTGATTTACAGCAAGAAAATAAATGTAAGCTACAGGGGTTTATTAGGTTTCTTCATGCAGTATTTGAAGGAAAAAGGTTAAACTCAGCTCCTTATGCATCTGAGTGTACACACATGCAAATATATATATACACAGATTGTGTCCTTCTGCCTAAGTAGCTGGAAGGCTATAAAAGAAAGTATTTTTTGTAACCTCGAGTAAAATATGTCTTTAACACAAATGGAGATGGTCCTAGAACTATTCCTTGTAAATTTTATTTATGCTCTTGACTATAGCATTTTGTGTGTAAGGCCCTAGATCATCTTCAGTGACACAAGATATATTAAAGGTTTAGGAACAAACTCTCCACAGACAGTTCCAGTTCAACATGAAATGTACAGATACATTGTTAATTAGTTATTGTTATTCTCAGATGTTACTGTCTTTTAACTATAGCAGTGCTTTGAAAAATTGTGGTTTCTCCAGCACAGTCATCCATCACTTTTTATGTATCATATTCTTTCATTGCAGTTTATTGTGACATGTTTGCTGGGATGTCTTAGTGGTGATTGGCATCATGCCCTGCTTGTGAGATGATACATATTTTATTGCACTAAAGAGTTTTAGATCGGATGTTATAAGATATTAGCTTCTATTGAAACATTTCTCCTTTTAATTTCCATTTTTAATGTGAGCCCTTGATACTCTGAGGGCTAGAAACAGCTGTTTGCAGGAAAGAACATTGCACTTGGGTTTATTTCAAGACAGAGCTCCCTAACTTCCTAAAATGACAGTGGTCACCCCTGCTGTGAGTGTGGCTTTGGACCAGGTAACTTCTGAGTGTCCCTTCTGGCTTAGTCCGTCATCTTCTCCATAGTCAGATAGTTGCCAAAATCATCAGGGAATTTAAGCTTGTGGGCAGTCCTGTCAGTAAAAGTAAGGGCAATAGCTGGCACTTATAGGAATGTTTCGTCTAGTCCAGATCAGTGCTGAGTTGCTCTCACCTCTGGATGTTTTCCAAATTCTATGGAATAGTGTTGTTTGATGCAGGAAATGTTTATACGTGAGTAAATTCAGCCTTTTTTTTTCTCTTTTTTTTTCTTTCATTCTTTGATATATTTATCAGGATGCCCCAATTTTGGGGGGGATTGTTGTTTTACTGCTCTGATTTCTGTCCCATTGCTTGTTGTTCATTGTTTGATTTCTGTGACTGTATATGTGACTCTGAGGATAAGTTTGAAAACATGAGGTAATGCCTATCTTTTAGCATGCAGCCTTTTTCCTCCCTGCTAATAATTTTAAAACACAAGTTTCCTGCCCAAAATTTTAATTTATGAAACTTAATCTTTTATAGGTTTTTTTTTAACTTGTTATCTGTATTTTTTTTACAGAGTGGTTAGTATAGCTGCTGTAATATGCTAGGTTAACTGATAGAGAATATTTGAAATCTGTGATTTCCTTCATGGCCCATTTTAAAATAAAAACTGCTGGATGATATAATGGTCACTGCAATTTATTTTTGACAAATAATACTTATTTTAATGAGCCTGGAGGTCACTGTTTGTGAGGTACAGTGCTATATAAATGTCTACTATTATTTTTTATTACCAAGTAATTTACAATTCCCTTGTCAGTCAGTGACCCATGTATGAACACTTCTGTATACCAGTCAAAGCAGATCTTTTCTTCCACAGGAAAAAAAATCAAGTCCTCATTGCCTTACAATATTCTCTGACAAAAGACATTATCATGGAATAATTGATTGTGCTGGAGAATTACAAATGTTGCAGCACCGCCGAGGTCATTTAACCCTCAGCAATGTGGGTTACCCAACGATAAGAGTGCTTTGTTCAGAAATATTGCTATTGCAGAATGGTTTAACGGTAGCACAAAGAGGATGTGCAGAATTTGAAAAAACCATGTTTTGGGAGAAATGCTGCCCAGAAGCAAAACCCATCCTGACAGTGATAACAGTTTAGTGGGATACTATGGGTGATTAAAATGCTAATGACTAGAGGTTAAGTATCCTGTAGCAAGTCCATTCAGTTTGCAGTATGGTCTTCACCTTTTGAAACAACTTGGATTTCTGAAGAACTGAAGCTGCATACCAAGGTGTTCTGGTAGTAGAGCACGTGCTTAAGCCTTCTAAATCTCAAATATTTAAATCCAGTGTGTCAATGGTTCTAATAATAGTCTGATGACACTTAAGAGGTCAGAGTAACTTTCTTTAATTGGCAGGATTTCTGTCGTTCCTGAGTAGATAATTTACCCTAAGTGTATTGTATTAGCAATTCAAGCTGTGGCAGATTCATCTCTCTGTCTATGGCAACAGAGAGCACAATGATTTTAGTTGTGTCATTAGAATGTAGAGATAAGAAAGAAAATGTTATAACCAGACCAACTTTGTGTGAAACAGCATGTGTCACAGGAAACCAGAGGACAGGTGCTCCAATTCATTTGTTTCTCTGTTAAAGAGACAATTTGTCTACATTCCATATACTTACACTGGCAAATTAATTTAGGTTGAAAAGAGTATACTTCTGTGTAACTAATACTGCTACTGCAATGAACATCTTTCGTGGGCTCCTGATTGGTGTAAAAATACATTAGCATCAAGAAACTTATGTTACTTTTATTCCATACTTTGCGCAGTAGATGCTTCAGCAGTTTTGAAATCAAGTATTTATACATAATATTTTTTAGGGTCCTTATGCATGCACTTAGGACTCCTACACGTAGATCTTGTATGCAGCAACTATTCATTTTCAAAGCTGAGTTTTTAGAGCATGTGTTTTCACCTTTGAAGATCTGAAAACAGCTTCTTGTGAATACATAATCTGTAGAATTTTTCCTAACAGAGATAATATCACTTATTAGTCTTCATATAAGACAGTATGTAAGCTTTCTGATGTTCCTTCATAAATTGAGTATTGCATGTTGTGGATTATCTCTCAGCCAGTCCTGTGGAGGCCTTGGTGATTTAGTTGCTTTCTGGGTGGATGTGGAGAGGAAGACACAAGGGCTGAGTAGAACTTCTTTAACTTGATGCACCAAATACTCCCTTGGTTGTTGCGCTCACCTGAAAACTTAAGCTAGCTGGTCTCCTTGGGAATGGGATTTTTTTGTCATTATTGGGAAGCTTTGTCTTACTGTGCAATAAAGAAGAAAGGTGAATAAACAAATCAAGCCAAGATGCCAAGAAAATTACCAGACTGTGAAGCTAGGGTGTAAACCACACACCTCTTAGCTCTTTCTCTGGTGTAATTACTTAGTTGTGTTTATAAAGGCTATTTGAAGAGTTGTCTCTTTTTGTAAGCAGTGCTGGAACCATCTTTAAAAAAAAGTCTGTACCAGCATGCAGGTTGAATTTCTGTTATAAGAGATTTGACAGAAATAGTGGGTTTAAGTGGCAAAAAGTGGTCTCAGTCTTGAGGCCTCTGAGATGATTTCTGACAGAAGCAATGTTTGTAATGCACAGCCAGGTAGCAGTGGTGAGTGGGTGGTCACACATGATGTCAGGATTACAGCAGTTACTGCTACCAGGGTCTGAGACTGCCCATTTTTCTCTTTGTGTTACTGTCCATTCCCATTGTATAGGCCTTCATTGCTCCTGATTTTCTGCCTTGTTAGCTGTAGTTGGAAGTTATTAATTTCGTAAGTAAAATATTTTGAATAGTGAAATTTTAAAAACTGTGGTTAGCAATAAAGGTTATGAGTATTTGGTTCACTGGATTTCTAGTAATATTTTTTACTGCTTACTGAAATACTGTGGCACATCTACTCACATCAAACAATTCCTAGTGGTTTTACAGATGCTTATTTGAACAATTCCAATTATGTGCTGGAGGGGGATTACACAACAAATACTGAAAACTGATGGACAGAAGGGTGAAAAGGCTCTGGTGTGGTTAAGGACTGATCAAAGAATCACAGAATGGTTTGGCTTGGAAGGGTCCTTAAAGATCATCTTGTTTTGAGTCGCCCACCATGGGCAGGGACACTTTGCACTAGACCGGGTTGCTCAGAGCCCCATCCAGCCTGGCCTTGAACACTTCCAGGGATGGAGCATCCACAGCTTCTCTGGGCAACTTCTCCAGTGCCTCACCACCCTCACAGTAGAGAATTTCCTCTTAATATCTGATCTAAACCTACTCTTTCAGTTTACAGCTCTTTCTCCTTGTCCTGTCAATATATGCCCTTGCAAATAGTCTTCCTTAACTTTTTTGGTCCCTGTAGGCACTGCAAGGTGCTTTGAGGTCTCCCTGGAAGATCTCTACTCTAAGCTGAACAGCCCACCAGTCTCCTCTTGTCTTCAGAGGAGAGGTGCTCCAGCCCTCTGATTAATGTAGGCTATGGTTGAATACTGGAATGTTTTTAAGCCTGAGAGAACATGGCAAGTGTTATTTTTGTTCCTCAAAACAAGAGCTGTTCGAAATACTGATGATATTTCGAGGTAACCACTAATACTGTGCTGCCATCTTCACTATGGCATTTTAAATATCTGTCATTTCAGTCAGTTTTAGGTGCTGCTCACTGCCATGAATGAGTTTTCATTTTATCTGAATATTTGGCACTGTGAAGGGTAGCTGCAAAGAAATAAAAGTTCTGTGATCATGGGAAGTTTTTTGGTTTTTTTTTAGTTTGGGTTGTTTGGTTTTGTTTTGTTTGTTTGGGGGTTTTTTTGGGTTTCTTTCATAAGCATAACTGGAGTGAATATCAATTCAAAGACAGATCTCCATCAGTGTGGGAACATGAAAGGGTTACTGTCATGTGCTGATAGTCAGGATGGTTACATATAATCAGATGTCAGATGATAACTTGAGTTTGCAATGAATGACTGGAGTTTAGAAGTCATTTTACTGATTGGAGCTGTGAGGTATTTGAAGGATAAATTGGCATTTTTTGTCTCTTGTCGTCTTTAATTTATTTCTTAAATGCTGTTTTCCCTTGCATAGTTATAGAGCTCTACTACTCAAGTTGAATTCTCTTATTTCTCAAATTTTAATTACAATAGAAAAATGAGGATTTTCTTGTATTATATTAATTATAATAAACCCTCTTGATATTACTTGAAGTTTATTTATTTTCTCTTGGTAGTTTCAATTTTGCTCTTCTGGCGTTTCATCTTCCTCTTAATAATTATTAGTGTAGCTTTACCAAAACGGTTAGCTTTATCTAACTTCTTGAGTATGTGTTCATTTTTACTTTGACTTAGCCTAATTTTGGTCTTTTTTAGTTTGAGATGATGGCTCAGGTTGGAAGCTAAGGGTGGGGATGGTCTGCTCTGTTGTCTCAGGATTGATACAGGGATTACGTTTTAACGTAGTGGCGGAGAGTCCCACTCTCATTGCCATTTACCCTGGTGCAGGGTGAGATGCGTTTCTGTCAGGTCTCTTTTTAGTGAACAGGAAAATGGGTTTTGGTCAGCTGGCCCTATAGCCAGTGATGCAACATTCCCCTTTGAAGGGAGGGTGTAGAAGATTCAGGACTTCAGTTTCCCCATCAGAACCACTGCCTGCTAAGCTGATCCCAGTGTTAGCTGTGTATTGCTCTACTGGCCAGGCCACAATTGTCATTTCATGCTAGAATTTCTGGTCTGTTTTCCAATATTGGGTCACTTTTTGAATTTTGGTAAAGCTTTTGGTACTGTCACGGGATCCTTCTGGACACAATGTCCAGTCCCCACTTGGATAAACGCATCAGGGGATGGGTGAGCAACTGGCTCAGGGGTCAGGCACAAAGGGTTACAGTGACTGGGGTGACATCAGACCGGTGACCTGCCACTAGTGGGGTTCCACAGGGCTCCATCCTCAGTCCTGTGCTCTTCAGCATCTTCGGAAATGACTTGGACACTGAACTCAAAGGTATTGTAAGGAACTTTGCTGATAATACTAAACTGGGAGGAGCTGCTGACTCCCTTGAGGACAGGAATTCCCTGCAGAGAGACAAATCAGATGGCTGGGCAATCACCAACCTTTTGATATTTAACAAGGCCAAGTTAAAGGGATGGGACAACCTTTGTTGTGTGTATAGCCTTGGGAATGAGAGGCTGGACAGCAGTGCCATGGAAAGGGCTCCGGGGGTCCTGGTTGATGGTGAATTGGATATGAGTCAGCAGTGCCCTGGCAGCCAGGAGGGACCTCCCTGTCCTGGGGGGCACCAGGCCCAGCATCGCCAGCCAGGTACAGGAGGGGTTGTCCTACTCTGCTCTGGGCTGCGGCAGCCTCACCCCCAGTGCTGGGGGCAGTTTTGGGTGCCACAGTATAGCAAAGTTATAAATCTGTTGGAGAATGCCCAAAGGAGGCCATGAGGATGGTGAAGGGACTGGAGGAGATGCCTTTTGAGGAACAGCTGAGGTCACTTGGTCTGTCCAGCCTGGAGGAGAGGACACTGAGAGGAGACCTCATTGCAGTTATAGCTTCCTTGTGAAGGGAAGAGGAGGGGCAGGCACTGATGTATGCTGTCTGGAGACCAGTGACAGGGCACATGAGAATAGTGTGAATCTGTGTCAGGAGAGGTCTAGGTTGGATGTTAGGACAAGGTTCTTTATCCAGAGGGTGGTTAGGCACTGGAACAGGCTCCCCAGGGCCGTGGTCACAGCATCAGCCTGTCTGAGCTCGAGACATTTAGGACAATGCCCTCAGTGGTGTGGTGTGATTCTTGGGGTGTCCTGTGCAGAGCCAGGAGCTGGACTTGGATCCCTTCTAGCTCAGGATGTTCTGTGATTCTATAATGATGCTGAGCTTCTCTCTTCCTGTTTTACAGATAAATTTTTGGCTGTCTCATCTATATTATTTGTCTGCTTTCATTTTCATGCAAAAGCTTTACTTATTCTTGGAAAGTCTTACTCTGAGTTTTTAGTTATCCTGCATTTTTTCTTTAAAGAGATTGTAGATATATTTCTTTAAACATCTTGACCATGTAAGTTGAATCTTCATATTTGTTTTAACTTTGATGTTTAGTCTTACTTGATTATCCCAAATATCATGACTTCTTTTTAAGACATTTCCTACTCTTTTCTTGTTTTTCTGATGAGCTAACATTGCTAGAAGATAAATCCCTGGAGACTGTTCTGTTTAGTTACTATACGTGTTAACTGATTATATACAATTTTCTTCATCATTCGTGGCAGTGCTTGGCACCAGTTACTGCAAACACTGAGGGAGCTAAGCCTGTCTTTTAAAAGATGACCCAATATAACATGTGTCTTCACATGTAGTGATCCACTGGAGTGGAATTTCATCCTGTAATTCTGTGATTACACAGCACTTTCCAGAGTGTTTTGCACTTTTTATCTGGAGAGTTCAGTGGGAATGCAGCCATGCTCATTGCCCTCTTGCTAGAAAAGCTTTCAAGTGAAGATGGCTTTTCACAACAACTAACAGAAAGCAATATTGCTTTTGCTCTCAATATTGCTGAACCTTTGGCAAAGAATCAACACTTCTGAGAAGAGCTGCTAAACGTGCTTTATCTGCTGCCAGAAGAGGAAGGGAAAGGGTAAGAAGTTGTCCAGATTGATTGAAGCTCCTTAGAAATGACATCCACATCAATAAGACTGGGAAGTCTCAGGCCAGCTAGCAGGTGGGCAAAGTCTGTGCCAAGCCATCCATGTGACCACATGGATCCACCTCTGACAATGCCAAGTCAGTGTGAGTTATATGGAATTAATTCTGTGTTTACTCTGCAGATCCTAAAGGCATGGCAGCCTTTGTTGAGTCAGACTCGAGGTTTCTGGGTAACAACCTTACTCAATTGACCTCTGTCAATCAGTTTCCTATCAACACCTGTGGAGTTTTGCATTCTTGTACTCTGATTCCTCAATCTATCATATCTGACTAAAGCTGTCCTTTGTGGGAAAAAGTACCTCTGAATCCACTTACTTAGGTAGTGTTCATTTTTTCCAAACACTTTGTGACTACAAATAGATGTCTTTTCAGTAGCTGAAATCTGTGGCTATTTTACAACAGAACTTAAGCCTCTCTTGTGACTTTGCTTTTTCCCTCATCTTTCCCTGCAAGCTGGAGGAAACGGAAGGAGTTTGCTGTGCAACATCTACTGATAGGCAACCATCCTTCCTTGTGGAGGACCAAAAGCTCGCTCTGCAAACCTCTCACTTGGCCATTCACTTGTCATGTTTCACTAAGCTCGTGGTAAAAGGACAAGTTACCCAAACACAATATAGCTCCTAGCCTTGAGGTTAGTTCTTTTGGCCACAAAGTGTTTTCGAGCAACAAAACGCTTTTGAAATGGACTAGTGGCTGTTTGCTTTCCTTAGCCTTCCCTTTGGCAGAGACAGGGAAAGGTTTAAAAATGTTTGTAGACTGCCATGAGAAACAGTCTTAACAACGTTTCTCAAAACTTGAAAAAAACCTTAAAATACTGTAATTCAGTAGTATAAAGCAGAGAGCTACTTTTATTACAGGCAGCTTTTCCAGAAGTCCTAGTGTATCTGTTGTTCATGTTCTCTGTTTTGCTAATGGGAGAACTTTCAACTTTTCTTTAATTCTTATTTTTCATTAAAATAAGTGAGAAACAAATCACAAAAAGTATTGTGACGTTCATATTCGTGTGTACCCTACCTTGAGAGCAGTATTTCATCCCAGAAAGAGAAGCTGCTTTTATAGAATATTTAATCAGTAATTGATACTGTATTTTTAGAGACTGAAAAATCTAACAAATACTGAAATTAAAAATATAGAATGTAGTGTTAAATCTAATTTTAATGTTAATCAAAATTAGTGTCATTTTTGGCAGTATGCTTAATTTCGGTGAATGTGGAAAAACATGTGGAAGACTAACTCAAGGAATGTTTTTTGTTATGTACGTTAAAGTAGTAATCTATCTAAGAAAAGATAAGTTTCTCAAATAAAATTCATGTTATATGGGATTAATAGCTTTTATCCAAAGGAAATTATTACTTGTCTAGTGGGGAGGACAAGAAAATGAGACACAAGAAAATCTGAGATGCAGGCAAAAATAGCATTTAGACCATTTTAGCTGATTGAGAGAATATGAGAACCTGTTTCCTGAGCTGAAATCTGCCATCAGTGACATAAAACCCCTACACATGAATTACAGGTACATCCCCAGAACTGTCAGATCACATCTAACAGCCCCTCCAGGTACCTGGCTCCTGAGGTGTAATGAAGTATTTTTTCCAGCTTTGCGGGACAGAAGTCAGCATAGATCATCATTTAATTTAGAGAGCAATAGATAATGAAGATTTAATGATTCAGAAATCCTGAAGACTAGGAGGAAAATGAAGCATTTTTCTTTCTCCTGTGCAAGTTTGACTCCAGACAGGTTTCGCTCCTGTGGTTTTGAAAAAAAGAGTGTCCCATGCCTCCCTTCTCTCTTCTCTGTCTGCATTGTTTTTCTTATTTAACAAAAAAAGAATCTGAACATGCCAGTCATTTTTTTTATTGCTTTAGCTTTGGATCCACTAAGTATTTTGTTCATCCCCAGAAAATCTGTAGTTTGCACAAAGGGACAAGTTTTTCCTTTCTCAGTGTATTGATAAATGAAGCCTACAAGAGGACATGATTCACTATAAGAAAGGCCTTTGGGTTGTGAAGCAAATTAGCTTTCATCTTGAATTGCTTTTGGATTTTGCCGCTGCTCTCAAGGAGTAATGTGGGAGCACCGAGAAAATTTTTGTGTAGTGTAGTCTGGTTAATAACCTCGGTTCTTCAGCCACTTTGGGTCCCTTTGGTCTATAAAAGGCCTCAGTCTGAAAACATTTGGATTTGCTTTTGGAGACACCCACCCAGATAAATGCCTGCTGGTACAAAGCAAAATTCCCACAAATGGCTCTTATACCAACCCTCCCTCCATCACTGCTGCTAGAAATAAAGTTGTGTTTTGCAACTGTTGGAAGTCATTTTGTGTGGAGTAAGGGGAACTGGAATGAAGTTCATCCATAATTTAAAATTTCTTGTATTCCTTCAATCGTAAAGTCAGAATCAAAAAGAAGCAGCCTTTGGGTTAGGATTAGTGAGCATGAAAATGGGCAGAAATGAGTCAGCAAGTAATATGAGGATAACAGTAAAGCTTCCCTTTTTTACTGAAGTTGTAAATACAGCTGTAACTTTTCACGTTAATTGGAAATATAGCTGGATTCTGTATTATTTAGATGCAGAATTTTAATTCTCGTAGCTCCAAAACAGCAATGCGTAAAAGTTTGGTTATCTGTATTATAATTTGATATCATGGACAGTTTTTAAGGAAAAAAATACAATTGAGACAGGTTCTCTCATGCAACATGTATCTGTTGAAGAAAATAGTTTTTTGTGCATGGAAGCTTTGTGTGACTCAAAAAAACGACTAATTTGTCTTTTTTTTTTTTCCTCATCCTGTAAGTGATGGGAAAAAAAATACTATAAAGAGTTTCAGGGTTGGTTTTTTTATCTTATTTTAATTTTTGGGAGGAGGGGGGAAATAGCTAGAATTTGCCCCTCTGTATGAAACATTAAAGCTAAAAAAACCCACCTGTCTATGGGAAGAAAAAAGTTGGGGTTTTTTTCAGTGTGCTTTAATTATTGAGTCTTGTAGTCAATATACTATCACATGATGAAATTGTTAGAATATAAAGGCATAACAGCAAAGTGGTGGGATATGCATTATGTTGATGTTCATATATATAGACACATAATTTTCATTCTTTTTCTCTATGCATCTCAATTCAGAGTTTCACATCTTTTATATCAGGATAAATTGCCCAAAATAGTGATTTACGGCCTTTACTAGCTGTGATTTATTTCTCATAAATTTCATTTCAGCGGAATGATGTGCTGTAATGTGGCATTTAGCATTGTCTAAAAGATCTGCTTTATTGGAGTTAGAGAAATAACATTTTCTGTATATGAACTTCCATTTATTTTGGTTTGTTGTTTTTTTTTGTTTTTTTTTTTTCCGCAGTAGCTTAAGTGTTAAAGCCTGAAAGGATTTAGAAAGCTGCAGTGAATGTGTTAAGACTGTTAATGAAGCCTCTGAATCTAAGGACAAAATTAGCTCCCACACCCACACTGCGCAAAGTACAGCAAGTGTCTGATAGAATTGCATCATGACTTTCACCTGGGGACACGAGTATTATATCCACTTGAAATGATGAAATTGGGAAGGCAGATGTCCCCAACGGACGCTTTAAGGAGTTTGTACCTACATAAATGGCTCGACAAAAATCCCTGAAATTTGAGCATGAAACCTATGTAAAAATTCTTATTAAGTATGAGCAGTGGATAATAGATTCCATCATGGAATATCTGCTTTTAAGTGTGTACAGGAATGTGCTTCTGATACAGAATAACCTGAGAAAGAAAGAGACAGTAAAAGTAACTTTTGACAGCAAGGACTTTGAACTGCTTCATTTTGTTAGGGGGAAAGATAGATCTGTATAAGAAGTTCTGATTCATCAGAATCAAGCACTGCAGAATGAAAAAGGGGCGGCTTCTTGTTTCCTCCATTTCAGTGAGTGGGAAACATGCCTGTGGCTGTAGTCATGAAGAAGGAGAAATCTCCAAGATCTAGAATACCCTGTTCTTCTCACCTCTCAGCCCACACAAGTTCCTTCTTTCAGTTGTAGCACAGCCATCAGGACCAGGAAATCGGTGAAAAACAAGACCAGGGGAATTGCCATTGCCTCAGCAGCACGTTGCTGGTCCCATGTTGCTGATTTCATCTGTTTCTTCTTGATGTTGTATGAATTGTTTGTGCAAGATCATGACTGAATAGCAGTTGGCACAATCCAGCGATGTAGACTTGGAATAGGATATGAGAAAGCACTATGGGAGGAAGAGGGAGTAGAGAGAGCAGGGAAGAAAGAATATGATCAGATTCCGAAAGGGAACACAAAACGAGAGTATTCTGGATAGAGATCAGAAATGGGAAATGTATACAGATATGCCAGTGGATGTAACTGACAGTATAAAAGCACAAAGCGAAATTGCTGATTACAAGAGCAAAAAATTACAATTGCAATGTGTTTGTGCCATGCATTTTTTGCAGGAGTTGAAATGGTCTCTCTTCAGCCACTCTACCCAGAAATATGGGAAGTGATCTGCAGATCAGATGTTTGCCAGCAATACAATGGTGCATGTTGTCCAGCAGAAGCTCACAGATAAGCAGGAGTTATAAACTCATTTTTTCCCTTCTTTTAACAGAAAACTTCTTAGAATGGGAGTCTTAAGCAGGCAGTAATTCCTTAGTGTAGGTTTTTAAAAAAGAGATATTTGTAGGCACTTAATAAAATTAAACGAGGAGTAAACTTGAAATCTTCAGCCTTTAAGATGAAGTATAATTTCTTCATAATGGGCTTCTGAGTGTGCTGATGACAAGAGGGAAGCACTTGATAAAGAAGGGTTTACTTATTTCTTCATGAGATGTGTTGACTCAGATAGCACACAACTAAACGTTTCTTTATCATGTCTGCTCACACCTCTCTAATTTCCACAGTACTGAAAAACCCACTGGCTACTTCTGCCTTGGAAAGGAAAACATGTTGCTTTTAATAAAAAAGGAGTTGTATTTCATGTCCATTATTCTGTTAATTCTTACAGAGATGCTCTTATGTATATCAAGATAGCATTGGACCTTTGCTTCTTTCAAGTGAGTATTATTAAAACTACATAGCCCATCATGGTACGATTGGAGTTTTAGATCTGATTCTTGTAGCTCTTCTTAAAACCCTGTATAAAATTACAGTGTGTTTGGAGCTGTCTATTTGCAGTCATCAAAATTCAGGGTTATTCGCATGGTGTAGTAATATGAGGACATAAAAGTTTAGAAATCTATTTTGAAAGAATTTTAGAAATAAGGAGTTTAGGGCATGTGAGAATAGTAAAAGTCATATTCTTGAAGTTTATAAAATACTACATCTAAAAAGTAGTGATAGAGCAGTCGTAATTTATCAACATGACAATAAGCTGACATCAACTAAAAAGCTTCAGAGGTGCATTTTACAACTATGGGTTAAGGCATATGCCCACAAAATCTTAGGCAAGTTACCAAATATAGGAGATCAGTTGCCTGGGATACTGAAATCAATTTTAAGTAGGGCTCTTTGGCAAGGGAAATTGAGAAAATGCATTTATGATTAGAAATTTATTAAGTTGAAATCCTGTAAAGTAATTAATAATTACGGATAAAAATCAAGAAATTGCATAAATTGAAAATGTCTTTAACTACACATACAGTCACACAGCAAGGTGCAGATATTCCTTATTTACTATTTACTCAACAATTGACATAGATTATGACTTCTGATATTTACCTTTGCAATTTCTGTTGTGAAGGCTGGATCCCGTTTATGCTGAAAATGGATTCGTTTGGTCTTAACTCCATTTCAGTAAAACTACAGTATCCTGCAACTTATGCTGACATCCTGCCAATGGTCATACAGATTGATTTCCTAGATAAACCAACTTTTACTTTCTCTGTAGAGCCTAAGGCTATACTCCTTACCATTTTTTAGTCATCAGATCAGTACTTGGCAAGGTAGTGTCTAATACAGCACTGCCCATCACTCCTAAAATACTAGAAGCCATAAAGGAAATGTAAAATAGCAGGAAAAAAAACAGATATAGCACTAAAAATTATATAGAAAATCCAAAGGGTAGGTTAGAACAAGTACACAGCATATAGCTGTCATTTTGGTAAATAATGCTTACTGTTTTAGTAGATTCAAAAACCTACAAAACTTGGGGAGGGGAATGAGGAAGAAATCAGTGTAGTAATTTTGGATTTTTGCAAAAGGTTGGCTGTTGCTTTGCTAAGCCTGGCTTGCAAAATTAATTCAAATTGGCTTGGATAAGAGCACTGTCATGTGGATTAAAAGCTGGCTGAAACACTGCAAACAAAGGGTGTCTCGAGGGTACCACAAGGATCACTGCTAGAACCAGTCATTTCTAATGTCTTTATTAATGATCTGGGAGAGAGTGTTTAACAACATGCTAATAAAATTAACATGTAATACTAAACTGTGAGGAGATGGAAATACTTGAAAGTTTAGAAAAAAGAAGAGTATACAAGGTCCACAGAGAGATTAGAAACACTGCAGAAGTACCACAGTGAGCTTCAGCTTCAAGGAAACGCAGTCCAATTAGATCTCATGAGGAGAATTTGGAAGATGGATAACATACTTAAAGAAACTTGGAAGCAATTAGGTAAGGGGGGGAAAAAAAGGTTGAAAGGTGTAATGATAATCAACAGCAGACTAAATGTGCATAAGCCATGTGGCAAAGAAAGGTGATGCAAGCTGGAGCAGCCCCAGAGCCCCTGGGGCTCTGGGTTGGGCTCTCAGCAGCTAAGTTGGAAATTTTTGAGTTTGTTAGAGCAGGCACCTGGTAAATGCTGCAGTGGGGAATACCTATAAAATGACAGATTAGTCATTTATGTGTTTTCTCTCTAATTTCTTTGGATCTGACATGATGTTCTAAGGGGCACGTTGCTCAAATATTGCAGCTATTAAATATGAGCATTTGAGCTAATACTGAATAGTGATGGAGGTAAATTATTATTCCTAAAGTACCAATGATAAGTATTTGGCAGAGTCTTCAAGCAGTAAATCCAATCACAAATAAATAATGGAAGATACAATGGTATTGAATACCACTGGGAGTGAAACCGATTTATTGCTCATAGAGCAGCAGCTAAACAATCTTCAGATCTCAAGAATTTGCTATTTCTGTAGGTAAAATATAAACACTTTTTTAATCAGAATAGGTGCTGAGTCATGGTTGCATCATATACTTAGTAATAAATTCTTGAATAAATAGATTGGCTTTCTTAAAATGTTATTCAGATCACCTCAACAGCTAATGAACTATTTTTGGAAATCTTCATTTGCAGTTTACAAGTCTTTTAATTGTATTGTGAACAATGTCTCCCCCCACTTCCACTGTGTTAGTGTGCCCAGGTAGCTTTTGTTCTATTTTACTACATATTTTTAAAATTTGNCTTCATTTGTAGTTTACAAGTCTTTTAATTGTATTGTGAACAATGTCTCCCCCACTTCCACTGTGTTAGTGTGCCCAGGTAGCTTTTGTTCTATTTTACTACATATTTTTAAAATTTGTACATATTTTGTACATAAAATTACTACATATTTTTAATATTTTTAAAATTTGTATTTAGAATTGGGAAAAATAACCTGGTGTTTTGGAGGCTTAACTATCATATAAAAGCATAAATTATTATATCTGCGTTGATCATTTAACTTAACTAATAATGTCTTCATTTGAGACCAAAATTTTTGTTTAAATTAAATTCTACTTTGTTTTCAGCTGTAATAGCTTGGTCCTGTACTTAAAATATAATTTGCTTGATGGAAGCAGATGCTTCTTGCTGGTTGTTTTCTTAGTTATGTTTAAGGAATGTTTTAAATACTGACTATTTTCTCTCACAGAGCTCCACAAAAATTTGAGGATTCTGGATCCTCCTTCTTTGTAACTTTTTTTAATCAGAGAATCAACTCATCTGTGTTAGGAATCTATCACATAAGTGTTTTAAAAATACTCATTTTCTTTTTTCCATTTGAAAGAATCTTTATAACATGTTGAAGTCGAAATAGAGTTGCAGAATTAAGGATCTGTAAAATTCTCTAGCAGTGTTCAGTGTGATTTTCCAGCTTCCAACAGCTGATGAGAGGCAAGATTTGTTGTGGAAATGTGTGAAACAGACAGCAGATCTTCTTGGCCAGCTATTTCTTCTTATGTATCTGCTTCCAGTTGGCTCACACTTCTTGTTCTGGACATCACCAAACAGCCCACGTTGTTGGAAAAGCATTTGCATTGATTTCGAAGCTGTGCATTCAGGAAAAATGTTTGAAGCAGCAGTGATAGGCTGGGAAACATTTACTGCCTTAATTGTTTGTGGAACTAAAGGTGAATTGCATTGGAAAATTGATCTGTCTGAACAGTAACCATTATTTTATTTTAAAGCAATTTATGTAGCATGGTTATGCATGAGGTAGGGCCTCTAAGAGAGAGCATCTCCTCTTCTGGCTCTGTTGCTTAATTGAGAAGGAGTTGGAAGTCTGTCCGTCACCTCTGATATAGGTATAGCATCCATTGAGGTTTTTTGGGGTGCAGGGATTAGTTCTAAGGACTTTGTTACACATGCACTCCTTTGAAATAGCTAACAGAACCTAGAGAAGAAAATGCTAGGAGAAAACATTTGTGATAACTGATTTATCTGCTCTTTGTAAAATAATAGAAGCTTCCATCTTGTAGAAAACTCTGAGAATTAGTTCGGCACCACTCGCGAGTGGTGTTGGTTGTGGTTCCAGTAATCTGTTTAGTATTCTGCTGAACCCTGGGACTGTCTGAGTGCTCTCTATCAATAACAAAGGTTCAGTTGTTTTATTTGCTTAGCAGTTTGCACCAGCTTTAGTCAGCACATTGAAATCTACATTTTGAGTGCTTTTTTGAAACATTTGTGAAATAGATTTTTGCCTTCTGTTGATGATTAAGGTAACATGGTACAGTTCCAGACTGCAAGAAAATGCAATGGGTTTTATTTGTGATTAAATAGATGCAAATCTGCATATATACTTTCCCCCCGTATTTTTTAACCTCAAACTGTGAGGCTACTTGGTCTATGGGCATATTTATTCCACTGTAGTACTGGTGTAAGCAAATAAAAAGCTGGGCATGAAATTAGATTTTGATCAGAAAATGGAGTTCTGGTTATGTATTTTTTATGTACGCGGTAGTATTATAGAATTACAGTATTTGAGGGGACAAATATAATATGCATCCTAATTTCCAAAGACTGAAGTATGTCTTTGTCACACCTGTAAACATAAACAAATTGAGTTCATAAAGTGAAGTTTGTAAACAACTCAAACTTGCAAGGTCACTTTGCAAGTCTTTTACAAGTTTTTAATCTTTTAAAGGTTTTAAAATATTAGCTACCTAATCCTTTCAAAAGCTCAGTGAGGAAAGCAATGAGTACAGTCAGACCGCTGAGCTCCAGGCAGCCAGAGTGAGGTTCTACCACAGCACCCAGGAACTTGCCTGACTCTGGATTTAAGCCAGACTCTCATTTGATCTAGGCTCACTTCAGCATAGCATGATTTTGAGGAGATTGCCTGGTTTTGAAGCTTACATGACTCTGGGTTTAAGTCCTGACTCCAAGTTGGTCTAGGCTCACTTTGGCATGGCATGGTTTTGAGGAGAACCAGCGCTTCTCATGGGTGGCGAAGACCATGGAGCATCCTCCAGAGAACACAAGCTCTTCCTGCCCTGGGGCTTCATCCTGGCTTAATGTTACCCAGAGCAGATCAGAGAGAGACAGTGAAATGAAGTGTCATTATTCCTGTTCCAGTGGAGGGGCTTTTTATCCAAACGTTTAAGCAAAGAAGCAATCTTTAGAACGTTCTGCTTGTTAGCAGCAATGATTGCTCTTTCTTGAAGGCTGCGTGTTGCTTATACTTATTGACATACTCTAGAAGTATGACCTGGTATTAATGAAAAGGTACTTGGCAGAATCAATTAACGCAGACATTTGTTTGATTTATTATTGTTGCTCTTTGTTGTTCCATCAGTTATTCGCTGAGCGTGGTTGATTAGCCCTGTTCTCCTTTGTTTCCATTTACAGTGGTAAAGTCTTCAGAAGAGTTTGTTTAAAGCTTTCACTTTGACACATAAAGCTAATGAAACTAAGAAGATGCACTGTGCAAGATCTCTTCAGGAAACTCTCTGCAGTGCTGTAGTACAGAGTTGAACAAGGCAGGTTAAACCATCTGATTTTGCATTTAATTCCCAAAGGAGTGTGCCAGACATTGGTGGTTGTCTGGAGAGCTGGTGATAAAAACAGGATGATATTGCAGCTGATGTGCCAGATAAAATAAAACATAGGAAGACCAAGACTGGCATCTCTAGAAGGGAATACAGATTACCTTGTTTATCACTGGAAAAGACACCATCTGCTTTCTCTTTCCCCTGCAAAGAGGTGGGAACATTGTAGTTGTGGGTTGGATTTTTAGATTTTTATATATTTGAAAGGCTTTTTTTTTTTAAGTATGAGGTAGCATCAAGCTTCGAAAAGGGAACAGAAAAAAGAAATTGCCAATTGCTTTAGCTGAAATTGGTAATACAGCACTGCTTTGATCATTTCTGTAATGTGAAGCAATGTGAAGACTTGCACTTCAGGCACACAGGTGCCAGAATGGTTTTGGATTTGGGGAATCTCTAAAACTTATCCATTGTGTGCGAGGTATGTTGTTGCTTTTAAAAAATTTTCATAGGTTTTGTTGCTTGCATTTGCTAGTCATATCCTATGGTTGAAAGAACTATGTAGCATAAAACCACGTTGTATCCTTTAATTGACTATAATCAACAATTTACCACGCCTTGTTTGGAAGGGACTATGTAATCTCAGCTACGAGTATTGCTTATATGATGAAGCTCCTGCTGAAATTGCTTTCTCAAACAAAAAAACGTAATCAGTTTTAAATATCTACAACAAATTTTGCGAAATTATGTGATGTTGCACTCACTGCGTTGTAACAGCACCTTATTTAAATGAGTGGGGTATTTGAATGTTGGTAACACCTCGTGGGGAATTTTATTATGGAGTAGTTGAGAACTGAGAGGGTAAGTGATATTTCAAACTAACAATTAAGATACTGTCAAAAAACGATGGTTACATTTGAAAAACAATCTAAGTTATCCACGTGGATAACTTGTGGACAGCCCTGTTATGCTCAGGCTGAGGTTTATGTGGAAAGGCCTGGAAATATTCTTTCTTGGTCTGCAACCTGTAGTTTGTGTTTGCCACCTCCTGGATGCTGCTGGGTGGGATCCAGAGGGCACTAGTCCTGTCCCATCATTGCTCCAGATTCTGGAGGAGAGAGCTGTGCTGTGCCAGAGGTGGCTGCTCCCAGGGGTGAGCAAAGAGCAGGAGAGCAAAGTGTGTCAAATACTCCTAGGCTTGAAATAATGAAATGCAACAGGATTTAACTTGGTGGAGAACCCGGGCAAGCCCAGCAGTTTGTGCTTCATTCACTTTACAATGGTGTTGTAGTCTTTTTATGAGGGTTTGTAGTTATAAAACAGAAGGTAATGTCCTCAAACTGAAAGAGGGCAGGTTTATATTTGATTTTAAGAAGAAATTCGTCAATATGAGTGGGGTGAGACACTGGAACAGGTTGCCCAGAGAAGGTGTGGATGCCCTATCCCTGAAAGTGTTCAGGCCAGTATTCAGGTTGGTGGAGCTCTGAGCAAGCCAGTCTAGTGGAAGGTGTCCCTGCCCATAGCAGGGGGTTTGGAACTAGATGACCTTTAAGGTCCTTTCCAACCCAAACCATTGTGTGATTGTATGATTTGTGTCCTGTTTGGGTAATGGCTGCTCTCTAGCCCTTGGTGGTCAGTACCAGCATAACTTTATAAGCAGTGCACTGTAAAGAAGAAGAGGAGATAATTTTTTCCTTCAGGACTTTGTTTCATTGATTCTTTTGGTCCTGTCATGCCACAGCAGGCAGTTCCATAAACTTCTGTCTGTTCCTCTCATGTCTGTCTTGGAATAAGATAAATGATGCTCTAAACCCTAGATGGGAAATTATTCATTGCTTCTTGCCACCTCCAGCAGCCTTTGGTAGAAGTATCATGTTGCCTTCTCCATCCACCGTATCGCTCCTTGCTGCTGCATTTAATAACAATCGATTCACCAGTGACTTTTTCCTTCTGTCATGTTCAGCAGCGGAACAATTAACGCTGACTTCTAGATTGTTATCATTTTGCATTTTCATTAGCACCTGCTCTGACGAACAGGATCAGTTCACACCTCAGAGTGGCTGTGTCAGCCTGTCTTGCAGCCCTCTGCAGGTACCACTGTAAACCAAACCCCGTGATTGTTGCTGTCTCTGGCATACAGACTGGAGAAGTTGGGGTTGGGGAAGCTACGACTCTGCAGTGGAGTTATGAAGGAGCCCAGACTAGAAGGGATGATTAGGCAGGGCTCTTCTGCAGCTGCGTAATTGCTTTGTACAGCAGGTCGTGGCAGTGCTGCAGTAATAAATTGTCGTGTTGTCCATGCCTTTTAAAACGTTATCTTTGCTTTTGCATGCGAGGAAATAACAAATAAGATGTATTCCAATTTGCAGGTAATCCAGCTCATTTAATTCTAGTTTGCATACATCACAGTTTAGTTGAATCTATCACTGCTACCAAAATCACCTCTTCGAAGGCAAAGTCTGAATAATTCTGACTAATCTTGGCAATGGAGCAAGAAATGCTTTTATTTGCATTTGGTTTTGTTGCCATGTCTGACTTCTCAATTTTAAAAAAAAAATTATTCAAGATTTTTTTTATTTATTTCTGCAGCTTATAGAATCAATTACCGATTCACAATAAACCCTGTTGTCTTAGAACTGTTGTTTTTAGGATATTTGGAAGCAGTTCACTAACAGAATGTTAAAAGCAAAAACCCATAAGGTTCCGTGCCACCCATGACAGCATATTTTTAGCTGTAAAAAATTCACTATAATTTGAATTATTTTAATACATATTTTAGCACCGTCTTACAGACCACTTCTGTGATATTTTTCTTTTCTAAAAGTGAAATTGTTCCTTTCATTTTAATGGAGCTTTAACTATTTAATAGATGCTTTTTGGGATCTTATTACTGAACATTTGATTCAAAGCTTTTGCTTTAGTCTCAAAGTTAATGAAGTTTTGAAAGAACTGAATTTAAAAGTGAAAGGAAATTTCTTAATACATGGCTGTTCAGTTTTCACTGAAGAACTCAACACTGGAACAGTAAAATATGCTGAATTATCATCTGTAATTTAAAGCCAAATCTATCTCTAAATGTTGTCATGTGGCATTTAATCATCAGAGCTAATATCCATGCATTTCCCTTGGCAAACTGTATCAGAAGAACCAACAGGGACTTCAGTCCTTCAGTCCAAGCATACAGAAAGTGTTTCTGCTGAGAGGGGCAAAAGTAGGGCTTAGTTTGGGTTTTGGTTCTATATTGGTTGTGGTTTTTTTGCTGTTTTTTGTTGTTTTTTGTTGTTGTAATTTTGGTGGGGGTTTTTTGTTTGTTTGATTTGTTTTTGTTTTTTTTTTTCTTCAATGTACGTATCATAACTCTTTTTTTTTCCACTAGTAATTTCAAGTACTTAGCTAAAATTTTTCTGTCGTTGAGGTTAGAATGAGCTTTTCCCATAGCAAGGGAACCTCAAACCCTTGTTGGAGTGAAGCAAAAACTGTATATATATGTGTTTGGTTAAAAAAAAAAAGAAATAAAAACCCCCAAACTGAAATGCAAGCCTTCCCAAACAGATTGCCTTGGGGTAAATGCAAGTTTGTTTGCCTAAATACTCAGCATCGTGTGGTAACAAATAATGATCATTTCTGCAGTTCAATAGCTTGGGTAGGCTTATCAATGTAAATGTAAATGTGTCGCTGTATCATCTTTTCCCTGTACCTGTGCTAAGTCTTATCTATCTCTTAAAAATTAAATTATCCAATAACCTAAGTTACTTTTTTGGACTTCAGGGAAGTTCTGATCTTTCTTCTTGTCTCCTTAGTATCTAATGTTCAAATGTTTTAAGCTTCACTAGGCAAGTGAAAAGCAAATTTAATCTGAATTTTGTGTCCATTCTTGAAGTACATAGCAATGGATTTAACAACTCTGCTTCAAACTGACTGCCTATTTTCCAGTGACTGTTTTATCAACTTTCTTGCCCCCTCGAAGGAGAAACACAAACTTTCCTTCCTCCCTTGGCAAAGACTGAAGTGTAGGTGCTTAGATTCAAACCTCTATTTTTTAGGTTTTTGTTGGGTTTTTTTGGGTTTTTTCCAGCAGTTTTAATGAAAGTAATATCTGTTTGAGGTCTCCTGCCCTGCTGTGGTCTCCACGTTTTCCCAAAGGTTGGCAGACCTCACTCTTGCCAAACGTATGCTCATTTATGAAATTGATTGTTGATTTGTATGCTTTGTCATATTATTTTAGAATATGTCTCATCTTTTAAGAACTTTCTTTTCTGTAGGTGAGGGTCAAATCAAATTGCTGCTCCGCAGGTAACATCAGCAGTTCATCTACTGCCTAAAATGTGTTCGGCTGTAGTGCCAGGAACACAGAACCATCAAAGAAAACAACATTCTTTGCCTGTCCTCCTGTTGTCACTAAAACTTCCTATTCCTGTATCTACTCACTGCACTGTTTTAGATGCTGAATATAGGGGGCTATCTTCCTTCACACTAAGAAATAAACAATTAATTTTTTTTGCAGTTTAGATAGCGACTCTGTCACTGAGTAATTGAATCGGAATTATTCATATGCCAGCTAGTGACATGAAGTGTTACAAGTTTTCCAAGTATATATAAAATATTTTTTCCAAGCTGTATTGTATTAATTTGTGGTGGAGGTAACAAATTCAATTTGCCTCACTGAGAAAGCAAACCAGAAAGTTAATTCCGTTTTCAGTTAGCATGTGAAATCAGCAGAATAATAAAACATAGGAAAGAGAAGCAAATCTAAGAGCTTGATTCAAGACTAGAGAAAATACCTGAGGGAGCACAACTTTGGGCTCTCACAGCTAGAGAAAGCATATATCCAATAAAATGTGTGGCATGTAATGGGGGAAAATAAAAAATGAGGGGATCTTGTACGAGTCACTTGATGCCTCTGGTGTTGGGGTTGCGGTATTGGGGCACATGGAGCAGTGGCAGCAGCCCAGCCCATCTGTGTGGCTGCTGAGCCACGTGTGTGGTGGCCAAGGGATGTTGAAGCAACACTTGATAGTCCAGGGTTGTGATTATCACAAGTCAGGGACTGAAGCCTGAAAAAGAAATTGTCTTGTCCAGAGGAAATGCCAGAAATGGTGGAGACAGCTGCTGTAGATCAATGTTGTTTCAGAAATTGTATATAAACTCCATTGCTGTTGCTCAGCCTCTTTTCCTCCTTAATAAGACCTTATTGGGGGTTTTAAAGAATCATCTCTTTCATAGAGGAAAAAACCCAGCTTTGTTGGTCCTAGGATTTCTGTTGTCTTCAATAGTTTCTGGGACAGAGGGAAAGAGAGGGGTGGTTAACAATGTGCAAGAGTGAAATGGACTTTCTGAACTAACAGAATTGATACTGGAACATACACTGAACATGGGAAAAAGGGAATCTCAGTCAAAACCAGTGGAAGTCTGACAAAGAATCAATGCATGTGCAAAGTACTTCAAGGACTAAACAGATCTGGATAGAGGGATCCCTTCTTTCAACTAAAGAACAGGACAGATTGCCCCAACTCCTGCTGCTGGGGATCTGCAGACAAATTTGTTTTGGAAGGCCTGTAAGGCCAGCTCCAAGAGCAAAGGATAATTTATATCCAAATTGTTTCTACTTCAGATTTCTCCCTTGAAAGATGCTGGGAAAAAAAGCTGACTTAAGATGTGCTAGGATCTCTTTCACAATGATTAAAGAAGGGAAATTCCTAGAGTAAAAAACATCTAGTCAAAATTTGTAGCTTTAAGTGAGGTTTTACACTTATATCTAAGGAGGTGTTTGCTCTGGAGTGGCTGTTAGGAGAGATAGTTGTTTAATAAGCAGAAAGTTGGAAACCTTCTAAAATGGCTAAAACTACTGCTTTTATCCAAAAGCAGTAGTTTTTTTATTTTTATCTAAAATGTGAATTGTTGCAAGAATTTCTTTGTCTTATTGTTTCTAATGTGTGAACCTGAAACTTTACAAGTTTTGCTGTTTTCCTGTCCTTTTAGGCAGGTAGATATTTAGCAGAAGTAAGAAATTAAGCAAACCAAACTCATTCAATACCGAATTGAACGCCTTTGTCCCTGTCTCCTCTGCAGCAGCTGAAGTAAAGCAAATGAAGTGTTTCTGGTCACACTCAGTTTGTCAAGCATAACAAACTTGTATTTCAAGTAAAATAAAGCTGGCACCAGAACACCATAAGCCAGGATGGTGCTTGTCTTGAGCTCCGTGACATTAATTCTAGTCCAGAAGTATTGTCAGTTCACAGGTCCTTAAAATAACCTCTTTGCTTGTGTCTTTGACTGGATAAAGCCACATCTGCTTATTAGTTTCAGCACAGCAAAACGAACAAAAGCTCAGCCAGAATTTGTTTTGGTGGTTAGCTGTGAAATACTTCAACTGTACTCTGCCATGAGCACTGCTGGGAGCTGAGGCATCTTGATTGCAAAACTCCTGAGAGGGTATCAGAAATCAGGTAGACGATCACATCAAATTCAAGGGAATTAGAATTTAAGAGATAATAATTTTTGTAACTGCACAGACCATTTATTTGTTTTTTTTTCTGTGGCTGAATGAGGTGTACCAGGTATTTAAACCATCCTAGCAGTTGAATGTGATTGACTTGACCTTATTCTACCCCGGTGGTTTAAGTAGAACTTTAGTTCTGTACCTTGACAGGCGGTGACTGATGGGACACGCAGGCTTGTCTAAGTACAAGCAATCTGCCCATAATACTCAAGGCAAAGTAATTGGCATTTCCCTCTGTCTGCACAGCCTTGTGACTGCTGGGCCCAAAGATCCATCAGCACGAACGCAATTATGTGAATGCCTGGAGTCCTTTCTGCCCAAAATGGTTTTAATCAGCATGCAAATAATGTAAATAAATGCAAACGTGAACCACTCAAGAAAAGAACCCTCACCTCGTATTTTTTTCTGTTCAGTTATTGTTATGCCTGTGTTTATGCCATTATGTGTCCATCTCATACCATTCCTTCATTCTTTTTGATTTTGAATGCTTTAAGTTTGGCAAGACAACTTCGTGCCCAAATTGCAAAACCAGTATGACCTGAACTAATAAATTTTCTATGAGCTGGGCTCAGTTTCTTATTTAGCTGTAAGAAATCTACTCAAAGTGTGCTTTTTTTTTAGTGTGTGTTATGCTAAATGTAAGCCTTTGATCAGACAGTACATGAATAAGGAATGTTGTTTTTCTGAATTAAGTGGAAATGAGGCCTAAGGCAGCCTGCTGTTAGGATCATAAGTACTAAATAAAATATAAACTAGTTAAACTTTGCAACCTTCCAAGGACAGGCATTATTTCATGTATTGGAAGAAATCTTATATAATGCATTAAGAGACTTGTCTTGCATCATGTCATGTATGTATAGTTACAGCTTTAAATACAAGATCGAAATTTAAAAGTGCTGCAGTCTTAGAACATAGACAATTTTTTTTTTAATCTACTTCCTCTCTATTAACTTTGTTTTTAATTATTGCAATATTTTTTTACCCTTGTATTTTGCTGTACTTTCAAAAAAAATGCTTTGGAGTTGCTTTGGTGACCTAAAGGCATAAAAAAGGAGAAGAGTTGATTCTTTATTCAGTATTATTTGTCTTTTACATTCTTTTTTCTTTTATTTCCTGTGGCTTGCTACTCCAGCAAATTGGAGCAGAGTCTTGAAGACATGATGACCAAAAAGTAAATGAACAATTGAGCAATATTTTTTTTCAAATTCTTGAAATAATTCTTGAAATTATTATGTTTTTCAGCCTGTGTTGGGGAACCATTCATAGTCTTCTGTTTGACTCCATCACCTTTGCATTCTTTAGGTTTTTTTTAATATTCTTCTGCTGTGGGTTTTCTTCCTTTTTGTTTAATGGTCCTTATATTTGTTTCATCATTTCTCAGTATATCACCTGTACTGTGTGCTTCTAAATTTTGGTCACAAATGCTAAGATTTTTAAACTTTGATGTAAGTTATTCTATGACATTGACAAGAACAGAGCAACTTTTCCATGCAGCTCCCCACTCTCCCTGCATGTATGACCACAGGCAACAGCTGGTTTGGTTTTTGTTTTTTCTTTTTTTTTTTAATATAGTTGTATTTTATTTTATGGTTAGCTGGATATGTGCCTTCAGTGTCTGTGTAGGTTTACACAAAATGGGCTGTCATTGAAATCCCTCAAGACAAATCCTCCCCTCTTTCTTTGGCTACTCAGGTAGCTGGAAATATTCTGATCCACTCTTTGCTGCCTTGTTTCTCTGATGTGGTCTTATTGTATCTTGTTTCGTCAGTTTTCCACTTAAAGCGTTTTAGGTGTAGTTTGTCATTTTTTACCAGCATTCTAGGTATGCTCATTCATTAAAGGCTTTATTGGAAATACTTCATTCTTAGTACAAAACTTTCAAGCTAGTAAGTAGGAACTTCTGCAGGTGTTCTGTCTCAAAACTGGGGATAAGTGTCCGTAACTTAGTGTCCTAATTTTATTCTGTGCACCATTTAGACAAATTATTGCCCCTTAAGCATGTGTGATTTAAAAAGATTGGTAAATATGTCTGATATTTTTATGTGCTGCATTAGCAATGGCAGTTCTTAGAAACCATTTCTCATTTCAGTTTGGAGCTTTTAAAATTTCAACCTCCCATGAAAACATAACCCGTAATACTGTAACATGTTAAGTTTAGTGTTTTTCTAATGACAATGATGTTAAGAGGTTTTCATTTGCACAGAAACTTTTCTTGCTTAGTCTAATAATCCTGCCTTTATAAAATACAAACCCATTTGAGACAGGGTTTCATCACTTAAAGGAAAATAACATAGCTTAGGTATTGATTAATTTTCCTGTGTAGTTGTCAATAGTGCCACAAAATGAGTACGAATTAGCTTACTATCTTAGGTGTAACTGCCATTTATTATGTTCTCTGAAACTGCTATCACAGCCACTTTATTTTATTTCAACTTTATTACAGTCATTATATTCTGGGAGCTTTTCTGTGTGTAGAGAAAAACCACACGTGGTTGCTAAGATGATGGCAGTGACAGGGCTGCCTGACCTTTCTGCCCAGGACCTCTCCTGCTGCTGCTCCTCTATGGAGTTTGATACTGTGGTGACAGAACACAGTCCTGGGGCAGGTGATGAGGAGACCAGAATCTCCACGAATTTTCATTAAAACCTAAAATACTGCCTGCATTGCTTATTTTGATCTTGTTCAAACCAGTACAAACCAATTCAAACCATTTTAAACTGGTTCAAACTGTTGGATCTGGTCAAAACCTGCTCAAACTGATTGGATCCGGTTGAAACTGGATTGAACCATTCAGAACTGGTTGTATCTGGCCAAAACCAGTTAGAACTGGTTAGATCAGATCTAAACTAGTTTGAACCAATTAGAACTGTTTCAAACTAGTTGAAACCTGTCTGAAGCACTCAAAATTGATCAGATATAGTTCAAACCGGTTTCAACTGGTCGGAACCAGTTTGTTCTGGGCTGAAGTGGTTGGATACTGTTTAAACCGGTCTGAACCGTTCAGAACTTGTTGACACCGGTCAGAACCGGTTGGATCTGGATCAGTTCAGTTTTTTGTTACTGATCTCATCAGGGAAGAGAGATGTAGTTCTTGGTCGCTGTTACTAATGTGCTTCTCTTAAGGAAGGTGTTCTGGAGAGCAGCCATCAGCTTTTTCTTCTAACTCATTAACTTGTAGGGTCAAAAGGATAAAGACGCAAATTAGGCTTCTGGGCAAGTTTATCTCCTTTTAAGCCACAACTTTGCATCTTAACTTTAGTCTTTAAGAGCAGGGTATGTGTCAAGCACCCTGTGTTACTGTGGCCTAAAGAAACACAGTGTATATGCCAAATCAAGCATTTGTTCTTAATCTCATTAAATTCTTAAGTCTACTCAAAGAGCTATTAGTCCTGGTATAATGATAATAATTCTTATAGGCCAAATTATGCTACTATTGCAAGTCATTCCCAATAATGGGGCAATCAGAACTGATAAACAGACATTCTAGATGTACTCCTTCCTCTGGTGTTCCCTTTGACTTTTGTAAAACCTCTCAGGGCTAAGATCAATGGTGATAATTCAGTAGAAAAACAGTGTGGACTTATGGTGAGTGGTCAGCACCTCGACTTCTTCACAAGAAGTCTTTGGTATTGATGGTTCTTTCTTCTCTTTGTTGGGAAAAGTGGGATGTTGACCTAGAGTGTTTCTTCCTCCACAGCTGGAGGCTGCTTTGGTTCATTTTTATTGTTTGGCAGACACAGTTTATTAACTTGATCTTTATTGACTTGTAAAACCTTTTTTTTTCTTCAGTTCCCAAACTTGTGCTCCCTTAGTGACTATGATTGACCATTCCTGATTTGTGTTTGTAGCCCTGGCAGCTTTGCCATCGTCCTGTGCTCCTTCTCTCATGGCCTTTGCTGGTGTTTGTACTTTTTTGGAAACCTGTGTTGAAATCTCCTGATTTTCTTCAGGGTGTGGTTTTCTGATAGCCTGATTTGGGTCTTGTTACCACAAACTAATCACATGTGCATCTTTAGTTCTAACACCGGAAGTTATTCACTTGACAGCAATAATGATCTCTTTTAAGACAATCATTCATAAAATAACATAGAGCCTCATCAATATTTTTGCCAACATTGCTCAAGCCATGCTGCTGTTAAAGGGAATGCACTTGAACCACACCTTTAATCTGGTCTCCCAAATGTCTTCTGTGGTGTTTAGCAGGGCAGAGAAAGAAGGTGCCAACACAGGGAGCACAGGAATATGGGAAAGACTCCTGATAACCATAGGAAACTGTCAGCAGGAGGAAAGCAGGAAGATTTCGTGCTAAGGCTGGGGCTTGCTAAGAAAAGTTAGGAGCTCTGATGTGAGTTTGAGATGTGTTGATTTATAGGAAAACTTTTCAAC
Organism: Oreocharis arfaki; assembly: GCA_013398015.1. NCBI lineage: Eukaryota > Metazoa > Chordata > Aves > Passeriformes > Paramythiidae > Oreocharis > Oreocharis arfaki. The sequence goes on from VZRR01009655.1 coordinate 83,980, forward strand.
TAAGTGAGAAGTGAACTAGAAGAGTACGAAATGCCGTGCAAAAATGGTTGTTTTTATTTTGTGTGTGTTTGTGTTTTGTTCTTTTTTGAGGTCCATGTATTTCTTTATGCTACTAGGTAAAGCTGTAATGTGTTTTATAGGTATTGTTCACACTGAATCTATAGTAGACGAGGAACAGAAGTTCTTGCATATTATCAGAAATAAGGTCAACACTGGTCTTGGAAGCCTGCAACAGTTTTGCATCTGGACTGCTTTCCTGTCAAATATTAATAGGCAGATGTCACAGCTAGGAAATGTGCCAAGAGGCTCAGGGATTGAACAAGGGGACAGCTTAATATAGTAATCATGTGCCCTGTGGAACAGCTTTGGGGTTGGAGGCGTTGTAGCTTCAGACATTTTATCTTCAGACAAAATTATCAGTGTACAGCCTGAACTAAGTAGCCGTGCTGGCAGCAGGGCTTGCTGGCTTCTCAGAGCACTGGAAGATGGTATCTTACTGTGGCCTGACGGTTCCTGCAGAACTTGTGGGGGAGTTGAACTCAAATTGGCAGAAAGGCACAAACTCCGTGCCTGCAACCCACAGACACTTCAGCAACTACGTGTATAAGACATTGCACAGGGGCAGCTCATCCATCTACTCTTTGCCTTAAAGGTTATAAGGAGAAAAGGAAACAAAGGTCTTGTTTGGTTCTGCTCAGTGCTTTTCTTCCAGCTTGTACAGGTTCAGGCAATCATGGCTGCAGCAGTGCAGTTGAGCTGTGTCTCCAACAAGCTCTACAAAAGCTTTATTTGTGATCAAGGAACATTTGAATATGATTGGGGTATTTGTTTTTGGTGAGGAATACTTGGTGCTGGTAGCTTGGTTTGTAAACTGCAGATTGAGGTCTGGTAGGAGCCCAAGAGAAAAGGCCTTGATGGCAGAGGGCAAGAAGATGTATGTCACCAGCCAGGTGGATGGACACTGGGAGACAGAGCAGGAGAGGGGAACTTGGGAGCAAGAGTGAAACCTTGGAGTGCTTGGACTATGAGGGATAAAAGCCCAGGGGTTCCTTTGGGTTCTCCCCTCAGAGGCACCAGATCAGGCTGTTTCTGTCTTACTGCAGCTTTATGGAATGAGATGTCTGAGACTCTGCTTTGAGAAACCTGGGATTGAGCTGGTGAAGAAACCTGCCCTGACTGTGAGTGGTGTGTGCAGGGAGTCTGGTGGAAACCCACCAGGTCACTGGGACCAACACTGGGAAGGGGCTTTGGTCCCGGCAGTGAAAATGTGTGACATTGGCAGTGTGGCTGTCCGAGAATCTTGTGAATGGTCACACCAGGAAGTTTCCTTAACAGTTTTGTTGCTTGTGGGGTTGTTTTGTTTTGTTTGTTTGTTTTTTGTTTATTTTTGGGGTTTTTCTTCAAAAGCAGTAGGTTTTTTAGCATTTTTCAATGTCTATGTAATCCAAAAGTTTTTCTAAAATCTGTCCCTACATCAAAATTTGAACAAAATGTGAAGTGACTCACTTTGAACAGCCTGGCTTGTGGCTGTCCCTGTGGGACAGAACCACTTCTTCCCACTCGCTGCTTTGAAGCACAGCAGCACCAGTCATTATGGGTCACAGTGTGAAGACCTAACATTATAATGGCCTCTGCATGTAGAGTGATTACAACTAAGTCAGAAGTAATGTTGGGAGTGTACTAGGGTATTTTTCTGAGAAAACGACACAAAAAATGTCTGAGGGGTATGTAAGAAACCTTTTGGGTTTTTTGCTTTGGTAAATTCTTCTGCAAAAATTTTTTTTTGTTTGTTTTGTTTTTCAGAAATTTTGATTATCTGGTGTTAAATGGGAGTCACCATTATTTTTTGTGCTCACTCAGTATCTTTCAGGCAAAGGTTTTAAAGTGCATCACACGTTTGTGGCACAACCCATAACTGAAACTCAAATTTCTTGGCACATTTAGCATCTAATTAGTGGCCTTGGTTTCAAGTGGATGCATGTGGGTAGGTCAATACACATGTATTAAGCTCTGTAGAGCATAACAGAACTGAGCTGAGTATTTACGTTTGTACTTGCAGGAGCAGGTTCCAGATTTACTTTTATTTTCTCAAATATTATAAAATACCCACTGAGAACAGGAAAAGCAATTGAATATGATTAACCTGTCATTGTGTTAATTATATACAGTGTAAGGTTGGGATGGCAGCAACAACTCATCAGTTCTGTTTCAAACACAAGTCTTCCTGGTCAGTGAGGGTTTAGTAAGTTTTAATTCCATCACACATGCTGAGGTTAAGCTCAGTTGGAAGAACTTTATCCCTGAAATTTTTAGTCAAAGCTTAATCACTCGATTAACTTCCTGAAACTAGAGGATTGACCTCAAATCCTCGTCCTTAATAATAAGTTTGCAGCAGATAAGATTCAGTAGAAAATACTTCTCTATCTCCAGAAAGCCTTCTCTTTACATTTTTTAATGAAACTGGAAGGATGCAGTTACCCTTCCATTATCAAATCAACCTTCACTGAAATTTAAACTTCATGACCAAAATTGCAGTCCACTTGCTATTTGACTTTTCAGATTTCTTACTTCTTCTTGGTGTGAAAATATAATTACTTGTTTATCAGTTAATGCCGCCTACGTCAATTCAGTTAAAGGGATGCAGCATCCACACTGCTCTTAGTCACCAGTTTCTTGTTGAGACTGAAACACTTGCTGTAAAGATTCTTGTGGTGCCCTGCAATATTCATCATGACTAAGCTTTTGGGGAAAAAAAACAAAATCAAAGCTATCATCCACCTTCAGAAAAATGTGTCAGAATAGATATTTGCATGTATTTTGTATTGTTATTTCCTTGGCTGAACTGATTTTCCGGGGTCAGATGAGGCTTTATTCAACTGCAGCTTGTTCAGATTTGATGGCCTGCCTTGGGATACTCCTTCAGACTGAGATTTGCAGAGCAGAAAGTTGGAGTTCATTTGAGAGTTGGGTAGATGATTACTTTGTTCCATACAAAAAAGCAGAAGGATAGCTTGGCTTGAGTTGCCAGTCAAGTAGTTTTGCAGTATTTGTTATCTAGATTTTCCCTATCCATTAACCTTCTTGGTTTTGGTTTTCTGGGTTTTTGTTGGTTTTGTTGTTTTTTTTTTCCGGAATATTCTTGCTATTTTACCTGAAGTTAAAACTTTTTCTTGAAAGTACTTGGTTTACAATTGCTTTTAAATGCACTTATGTTCTCTTTCCCCTCCCTATAAAACTTTGACTGAATCTTTCAGGCTTGATGATCTGTTACTTATTAAATGCAGAAAGGAAGAACAAGATCTCACTCCTTTGTTTACTCATCCTTCTTTGGAGCTACACTGGCACCTTTTTCATGTCATCCTTTGCAATGTGGTGTAACATTTGGAATTATCAAAAACCCGTAACTGCTCAGTACTTGGATTCTACTTAATTACAGTGAGATTTGTATTCCTAAATCACTTAGTACAGATTGCCATATTCCCAGGTGTTAACCCAAAGCAGTCAGCATACCTGAAGAGCATCCACTAGGCAAGAAATTGGGCTTTTTCCAGCCAATTAACAAATGCTAATTAGAAGATGAAGTAGGTCAAATGAGAATGAATAACTTCTCTTGCTCGTCTTTGCTCAAGTTCTTCGAGCGGGCTCACAGGCAAGGCTTGGGAGATATTGCAGCTTCCTCAGGCAGATGTTTTATGTGCCCTGGCTCATTTCACTACGGCTCTTCTACACCGTGTGTTTCCTATCACTAGGGCTCATCTAATTTTTGTGTGATTGATAATTACTCCTGGGGTCCTTTAATGCACACTTCCCTTTAATGTGCTGCTGGCAATTCTATAGGTCATTCCTAAATGCCTCCCAAAAGTCGAGTGAGGCTGCAACTGGTATGGGAAACCAAATTTAGAGCCAGTGTAAAATAATATCTAAACTTATGCGGTAGTAAATGAGACAAGGAATACACTTCTGGTTTGTGGGCTATGTACAGTTTTGGGAAAAGCCTCTTGATAACAGTGAATGATATGCAAATGTACAGTTTGAAGTGTACAATACCAAGGTTGCTACAGAATTATGATGTTATTTAAAGCATTTTGATGTTTGCAGGTGGTCGAGTTGTACAAAAAAGTTTGAATTTCACTCCTCTGTATTTATGGAGTGAAGGAGTGCAGATGTCAGAGTTCTGTAAACAACGGAAGTTTTCAAGATGTTGTCTAAAAAAATATGATAAAAAATTAGAATACATTTTTAAGCTTCAGTTTAGAGTTCGGTTTCTGAGTTTTATTTTCAATAGTACTAAGGTTGTTTTCTGCTAATTGCTGCTTATGCAATGCCATTTCAATAAATTGCACAATCTCTACAGCATTTTCCCACTTTTATTTATGATAACTACTTATACTCCACAAAGAGGCCAAGACCTCTCCCTCCCGGAAGGAACACAAAAATGTAGTTTCTTTCTTTTCCCTTCTGCTGTTCTTAAATCCTGATCTTGTGAGTTCTTTTGGGTGTTGTGGTTTAGTTTGGTTGATTTTTCTTTTTTTTTTTTTTTTCATTTAAATCTAATAGTTCTAACAAATAGAATTTAAACTAGATCTACTTTATAGCAGTATTCAAACAGTATGGTTTTGAAGGGAGAATGAAACAGCCAAGAACATGTTAGATTTCAAAAATGAGATAATTTGGCTTTTATTTTTTTGAAGAGAAAGAATGACATCTGCTAGCTGCCTGGAGTTGGGAAGAAATCTCCCCTTGAGACTTTCTTGTATCTTCTGCAACACCTTATTCTGTCAATGTCACAGATGGAGCATCCTATTAGAGTACTTATACTGTAATTTTTATATTTCATCTATGAAGTGCAACTCTAAAGGAATCATGGCAGGAGGAAAAAAAACCACATCTTGAAATACAATGAGCTCATCAGTGAGTAAGCCTTTAATAAGATTAGCAATATGCATAAATATCTTCCTGAATAAAGTCCATGGCATGAAGAATAATGTAAAAATCTTATTGAAATCCTTCCTGCATGGACAGTAGGAGAATTTTTTTATGTGATGCTTGGTATTTCATTCCTTTGCTTAACACAGTTGAAATATCTTTGTTTTCTTATTTGAACACTTTTAAAGGGTAGTATTTTGGAGCATTTTATTTTGTTAAAGTAGGTGGGGAAATTTTTCTTCCTGTGAGTTGTCACAACAAAATTAGGGGTTTTTTTACATCTGGAAGTCTGAAGCCAAGGACTGAAGCTTTCTGCTTTTATGATGAAAGGCAAATGAGTTGTTATTCTAATTATAAATTTAAAATATCAATAGAAGTACTCACTAAGTAGCAATAAACATCTCTCTATAAATTTCCTGTTCTATCGATTGTATCTCGGATGATAACCCATTAACTGATTGCTGTTGATCAGCAAAATGAAGTGAGATTATATTTATTACTTTTCGCTGCTGGCTCTCATAATAGATTATTATGGCAAACGTGAAAGGAAGAAAAGAGTAATTGCTGCTTCATTTATGTTAATTATTCATTATTTTTAATATCAAACTCTTTTAAAACATACATGTGGAATAAATTAAATCACCAGTTTAGTGTTGTACAATTAAAATGCAACGATTGTTTGCTTGTTTGAGGCTTTGAAAACAACTGATTTTTTTTGTAATTTTGCTTCCTACATTCTGCAGCTCTCACATTACTGTATAGTTTAATTCTTTCCTATGTCAGGAAACCAATATTAAGAATGATAGTGCAGCTGCTGTGCATATGTGTGATTGCTGACCTTGGTGACTCTTTACTTTTGCATTGACAATCCTGGCTTAGGAGGTCAGTGTGCTAATTTCCAACACGGACAGACCATAAACTTACTCTGAGCTTTCTTAACTACTTTATTAGCAGGCTGATTTGTGGAAGAGGCTCTGTAGCCTTGATGGATCCATTTTTGTGTTTTGCTCAGTCTATTTTATGTGCCATCGCTGTCGTTACAGTCTGCAGAGATCCTTATATTACCCTCACCTCTGTCACCTGAATGTCACCAGTCAAATTGCCAGAGTAGCCTGTTTTCCAGGCACTGAACTAATGCAAATGCAAAATACTAAAATATTTTGTTGGCTTTTTGTATTTAGGTCAAATTCAAATGTCCTGTGACTGGCAACAGGAAAATACGTGGCCAGGCCATAGTGAATTTAACTTGTAATTTCAGTGTTGTGCACTCGTCCTTGTCTGATGTATCAAAAATCATTTTGTGTTCTGCAAATTACCATATTAATAAGATCTCTTAGAACATAAACCAGTGGCTAGGTTTTCGTTGTCATCTGAACTGCTTCTGAAGCTTCTTACAGCGAGCACTAAAACTGCTATTTATGTCTTTATCTTCCATTGGAACTAAATGATCTTTAATGTCCCCTTGAGTTGTGTGTAAAAGTGAAGCATAATTCCTATATTTCACAGTGAAACTGGTGTGCCTGTACCTTTCTGACAAACAGAACAAACAAATAAAACCATCACTTATGTTGAGTTTGCACTTACCCCAGTGGCAGCCAAAGGTAGGTGTAGTTTTATGTCAACTCCAGGAAATCCTTCTCTGTGTGAACAGCAGTACACAATGGGCTGTAATGGGAATTTTACAAATCCCTCCCTGCAGGGATTTACATTGTCAGTAGTCTCCTGCATATAATATGCCATAATTGAAAGTCAGGGTTTTTTTTTTTCCTTCTAATTATACAATAATATTGTTTTACATGTCAGGTAAAAGTATGTATTTTCATGGTTTGTGTATATCTACTTTCAGCAAGTCAGAAAGTGATGGCAATTTTTTCATATTTCTTTTTTTTTATGCTAAGTGTGGTTTATTATTTCTTAAGCCCTGTGTTTCATACCACGAGGTTGTTTCCCCATAGCCTAGTGGCATTCTAGCTTAGTCAGAAACAGGTATAGGACTGAAACCAAAGCTGGCTGGACTGAAAAGAATGGACTATCACACAGCTAATTTTTAGTGAACTGAGTGTCAAGGTCTTTGACCATGCATTTATTTGTGGCAGAGATGGATATTTCAGAGCCACTGATGTAATAATTGTATTTCTTAAATAGCCGGAATTACCTGTACTCACTGATGATAAAGGTGTCTAGAAAACTGGGTAAACCAAAATGAGAATTAAAACTGGAAGAAATGATTGTCGAGGTTGGAAACCTTGACATATTGAAGATGTTTGTGGTGATCATAAAGATTGAAGTCTTGGGTTGGTCTGCTTAGGCAGAGTCATCTTGAAATTTTAATGACATATCCTGAAAATTGAATCACTAATGGGCCACGTGGCCCCTGTGGTTTGTCATCAGCAACTTCCGTAACAGGTTTTTCCTGCTGCTTAAACCTCAGGATAATGTGCAATTCACTCAGACTCCACAGAGGAAGTGAATCTGAGCTGAGCAATCTATCCACACACCTCTGGGGACAAAAGACTGAGACTCAAGCACTGGGAAGTCATCCCCGACCAGCTGTGGTTGTCTGCAAGTGTGCAGGTTTGAGGGACATGCGTTAGGACTGTCCTGCAGGACCATGAGTTGGGCAGATGCTCCACAGCTCTGGGTGAACTCTCAGGTGCCAGATGTCATGGCTTGTCAAAGGGTATAGATGACAGCAAAGGAAAAAAAAAAAAGCCTTCTCAGATGTCTGAGTAGTTCACCACTTCCTCTCTGGGCTGCTCAGCACCTGAGAGTTCCATCAAGAGTCTCATCCAGTGGGACAGATTGTTAGTCTTCTGCTGGGTAACCCACTGCGAGCCTCTCACTAAGCTTTACTTACATGATGTACAAGCTGAAGGGTTGTAGATGGCAATTAAGAAGGTAATGTTGATTTTGCAGGTAACTGCTAAAGCAGTCGCTGTCATAATATACCTATTTTCAGTATAGAATCTTAAAAACAAAAGCCTTAAGAAATTGGGAAGGTGACAGAACAGAGTTACAGGATGTTTCAGGAATGGAATTCGTTCTACTGCAGTCCTAGAAAACTTCATACACACAGTTTTTCAAGGGAGGGGACATAACGTCATATTTATAACAATTGTTCTGTGTATTCTGTGGTCCTGTCTGCGTAGATTGCAGTTGTCTCCCCTGGCTTTAAGATTTTCTGAATTTTGTTTGACTGAAGAAGACCTTGGGGCAGAAAGGAGAGTTTGTATAAAACTACCTGGGAGTATTTCTTGACTTTTAAGATAAGCTTTTCCTTGTGTATCAAAATTGCCTGTTGAAGACTGAGTGGAGGTGCATGTAATTGTATTAATGAAATAACTTTGGACTAAGAAACGTGCTAACAGAGGGCTGGAAGCTGCAAGATTTGCTCTGTCGTTCCTCATCTGCTTCCCTGGTCTTCTATAGAGCTGCGTTGTTCACCCATAATAGTGACATTTTGGTTTTCTCACATAAATGGCCATTTTTTTCTTCAGCAGTGTGTAGGTTGATATTACTTTTAATAATTTCCTATCTTTGCATATAATATTCATTTCAATGCAACACTCAAGGCAAAGAAGATACAACTGGGTTCTTTTAACCCTTAAAAGTTCATTTCTGTTGCATTTTTATATTTTTAGATTCAAGTTTGTGATTGATGAAAGGAAGACCTTTCAAAAAGTCTTAAGCCAAAATGGATATTGCATGTGCTATAAATCTCTCTAATACTTCTCCACAGAGGCTTACCTTGTCTTTAGATTGCATTAGTCTCCTTTTAAAATATGGAGTCACAGAACCATAGAATCATTTGGGGTGACAAAAACCTTTAAGGTCATTGAGTCCAACCATTAACCCAGCACTGCCATGTCCACCAATAGACCACGTCCTTAAGTGCCACATTTACACATCTTTTAAATACCTGCAGGAATGGTCACTCATCCCCTTCCCTGGGTGGCCTGTTACAATTCTTGACAATCTTTTTGTCAAGAAAAGGTGAAGAAATTTTTACTGATGTCCAATCTAAGTTTCCTGTGGCACAACTTGAGACCATTTAGTCTTGTTTGCTACCAAAGCCCCACCCTGTGATGAAAATAGGGGTGTTGAGCAGTGAAGCATGCAGTACAGAAGATTCATATTCGGGAAAAAGTGTAAATTTGAACTGAGCTGCATACAACTTACAAAAGCAATATATATGTTTTAAAATATATTGTAAGAATAATTGGTTTTCCAGGCATTAATTAGATAAACTGCACCACAAACCAAAAAAAGTTTATAGCTCAGATAAAAGCTTGTTAGATTTAAAAGATGAGTTGTCATATCTTGTGCACTAGTTCAAGATTTGTACTCCAGTAAAGGAAACCCAATATTTTTCCCCCAAAGTAAAAATAAAACAGAAGTTGTGGAAGGTTTTTAACAGTGTTTTAGAATCTTAGAAATAAGAGGATTGTGATACATTTTCTGCAAAATCTGTATTTCCTCACATGAAAGTTTTAATTCACCAAAGCATATTTTATATAAACTCAGTTATCGTAGGGATTACTTTAAGCACAACATATGATGAAAATGCTGTTCATATTTTTCGAACTCTGGATTATTACACATTTTATTTTTAAAATGGTACTAAGCACATACTATAGGCAGAAGCAACTTTTAAAATGCTGAAATACGCAATCACAGTAAAAAAAGCCACACTTTTTTTTTTTTAATGTCCAAATATTTATTTCTTAACACGAGGAGCAGTCAAATTATATGTGTATGAGACCTTTCCATATTTTTCCTTCACAGTTTATTCTTTTAGGGCCAGACTAATGTGGTGGCATGCCAGGCAGTCAGCAAGAAAACCGTGGATAATGGAAAAAACCTTGAAAATACCCACACTGTTGGGATGTGCAGCACAGCCCAGCATGAAAGCTGTCATATGGGCCCAGCTTATTAGTGCTGGCTCCCTGCCATGCCAGCAGGACCCAGGCTGGCTCCTGCTGGCTCGTCCCCCTGTTCCCTCAGTGTTTTGGATCCAGAAGGAGCTTATTAGCTCAGGTGCATCGCCTTGCAGGGCCGGGTTTTGCCTGGGATTAAGTGGAGGCTAACAGGAGCCTGGAGCTCCCCGGGGTCAGCTGAAGCCTTGCCACGAGCAGCTGCACTGCTGACCTGGCTCAGGCATCTGCTCAGGGCTCTGCTAAAGCATCCTCCTGCACCGAGGCTGCCTCTGCAAGCTGCCAGCTCTGACATCTCAGCATCTGTGATGCGCTTAATGCGCAGCCCCAATGAATTATTTGTGGGTATTTCTGGGCTGAAGGTGTTTCTAAAGGGTGACCCCGCGACTGAACCATCTCCGACTCTTTGGTGCCTTTCCCGTGTTTGCAGCTTGGCTGAGAGGGCAGTGAAGGCTGGGATCAGGTTGGGCACTGGTCAGCACCTAATTAACAGCTAGCTCATAATTACTCCAGGCCTGTCTCTAGCTGGGGGCACTTGATGTTGCTTAGTCACGTTTGAGGTGTTTTGGAGGCTAAAATTCCTGTCTGATCTGGATATTGCCATGAGCTGTCTGCTCCAGACTGTTGTAAAATCAATAAAGTAAGGGTGTGTTCATGTGCAATTTGCTAGATCTGTACTGTGTGTGGATTAATCCACATATCTTTCTGATTCATTGTGGTAGTTTAATTACTTCAGTAAATCTACGATTGAGAAATTAGGCTTATCTCAGTTAAATTAACAATCTAGCTTGCCACTTTTGTAAGCTGGTCAGCTGTCAACTTTGGATGTTAACAGAAGAGCAAATAAGTCTTACATGACCTCAGTAAGGAAAAGATGGGGAAACTCGATGTCTTCTTCAATGATTTAAAATCTGCCTCTTGTAATATTATGTATTATATGGGCATAAAATTATAATGCTCTGTATTATTACCGATGCCTAGTGATAATTACTAAAACCAAGATAAGTTAGAGAAGAATTTAAAAAACCCTGTAATTATGTTAAAAAATAGTTGTTGTTTTTTTTTTTTTTTTTTAAATCAGCATGAAAGTCAGCTGGAACTTACTAGTTAAGAAGCACAAATAACCATTTTTACTCTTCCCAGCTTCTTTTCCAGATACCATTTTCCTCTTGCCTTTAGGGAACATTAGCTTTAAGAGTGATTTGCTCATTTTTCTCTGCTTTCTGTGCTTTTGAGACATTAAACACAGGGCTGATCACAGCAGTTAACATTTATATTGGTGGTTTCTGTTGTCCTGCCAAGTCTTGCTGAATCCACAGGTGGCCTAGAAGTTTGGACAGGGTTTGTGGGTTTTTTTTTTGTGTCAAAATTAAATATTTTATACTAATGAATACATAAAATAATGTAATTAGATATATTTTTGCAAATTAATATCAATATCCTCCTAATTATTTCTGTTTCCTCAAAAGATACTTAAATTTTCAAAAGCATGCCTAAAAATAGACATGCTAAAAAAGTATATTGAGGGGAGCCAAGTAATTATTTTACTTTGATATGCAGATCTGCTCTATACGAAGCGTTTCTGTTTCTGGTCGTAGAAGTGGAATTCTTGCTAGAGAAATCATGTGTTTCAGAGAAGATGGTAAAAACCTGTCACTTGTTTTTAAAATTAAATTTTATTATCCTAGACACCAGTACAATTCTCCATTAGCATGTTTTCCAGCCAATTCACCCATTTTTGTGTTGTGGATCCTGTATGTTCTAGTTGTCCTAATCAATAGTTTTTGAAAGGAGTCTTTTGAAAAAGAGGGAGGAAAAAGAAATTTTATATTAAGGTATGACTCCTAGTAACATTTCTGGTGAGTTTTTGTCATCTTTTTTTGATATCTTCTGATGTTGTACACTTAATATAATGTGAATGCCTGTTGCTGCTTCATTCTCTTTTCCTTCCACCTTTCATTATCTAGTCTACTTTTGCAAACGTAAATTTCCCTCTGTGCAAAAGAAGTCATGTCAAAACACTTTCTACCAGCCACTGATCTGGGGTGGGATTCTATTACAATCCAAGGGATTGCTCTTTTAAGAATCTCATTAAAGTCTGAACAAACAATATGAAATGAAAAATCCTTCCCCAAGGCACAGAGGCTATAGACAAGACTGCTTTGCAAAGCTAGATAGGTGAGATGATATTAGACAGGCGATAATGAAAATATCAGAAAGATTTCATAGCTAAAAATGTGTAACAATTATGGTCAAGAAAGTGGCCCATTTTCTGATTTTAAACATTAGATGTAATTACACAGATGAGAGAGCATAAACACACAGAATCTTTCCTGCTAAGGCATTGGTCGGAGGGGATGTTTCTCATGGACTTTTTGTATATCTACGGAAAATTTCTCAGTGATTTTTTCCTTAAAAGATCCCCACCAAAAAATATACCAAAAGCTGGGGTTTAATATATTTTCTTTTAAGAAAAATAGTTCAAGCAAAAAATGTAGCTATATTAGCACACTTTAAAGTTCGCTCTCTATAAATATTATCAATTAATGTACTGGAACTAATTTTTTTTAATCTGAGATGTGGACATACTAGATCTTCCCAGTCATTAATCTGTTGGGTAACTTCTGTTAGTTTTTGAAATATTTGTATTTAAACACATAAAGACTGGTCTATAACTGAGTATTTAATAAAATTTGTCCTTCTGAACAGCTTTCCTTATGATAGCTGAGCAGTTTGTTACTGTATATGTCTCCTGAGAAGGAAAGAAGAGCTTGAAAGCTCTTACTCCTGAGAGGGTGATGGGATTAGAGGGATGCTCCAGAGACAGTGGGGGGGGAAAAAAAAAAAAGTATTTTCTAAATTAGACCCTTTGAAAATTGTTGTATTCTCTTGGTATTGAGACTTTTAGCTGTGGGGTTCATGGCAATTCCTGCACTCTCCTGGGTAGCCAGAGTCTGGCACTGTTCAGAGCAGACTTGGGAGTTGTGCATTTTTCTTCTGGATGTATTTTTGGGTGGAAGGCCGAGTGCTTTTCTTTTTGGTACAGACCTCACTGCAAGTATTCATTGCCTCTGTCATCTCCATGTACAATCTGCTCTTGTTTCTGTAGCTGTATATTTGCCATGAAGACCCCAAGGGAAGGTAACCTAATGTAATTGTCCCTAAATTAAAGCTTGAAAAAAGAGGTAGTGAGTGTTAAAATGCATAGCTTTTAAACAGAGACGTGTGTAATGTGCTTTTGTGTGCTTTAGACAGGTAGGGTTTTTGTTTTGGGGGAGGTTGCTGTTTGTCTCCGTATCCCACTAATGTGTAATTTCTGGATTTACTCTTAAAATGTTAACAAAGGGTTTATCAACAGAATGCATTCATCGAAACGGGAGGGTTCAGCTGTTTGAGGATTACACCCTGTCAATTAAGACAAATAGTTATTGGCTGGTGGGAAGCTCGTGAGCAAGTAATTGCAAGAGATGTTCCCTCTTGAACCACCACACATAATCCATCAGATTTCAAGTGGTGTAGATTAGGCTGCTAAATTGAGTCCCATCATTTGTACCTTTCTCCACTGAGGGCTCTGGAACTTTTTAAATTTTGTTTGTTTTTGTGGGTGGGGAAGAAAAACTTACTTGAAAATTCACTTAAGTCATTAGTGGCTGAGCTGAGAAGATCATACGGAATCAAAGTTCCCACTTAACACCTGGTTGGAGGCTGGGCTGCCCAGATATGGCTGGGAAATGACATTTGGTCCCATCTCCTGTAGACCAGAGCAAGGACTGCAGACTAACCAAGATGTGGTAATTACCTCTTTCCAATTAATTATTTACTGCACAGCACAGGGCAGGCAGTCCAGGGAAGGCAGTTCCAAGAGAGTGGTCATAGGTGGGTCAAACCAGGCAGTAACTTGCTCAAAATCTCTGCGAAAGTGGTTTATTTTTGTCTGCTATTCACCATGAAAAGATGCAAGTAGAGTTTTTAATGTGCACTGTGGAGATAGGAGTTTTCATACCGTGCATAAATTCAGAAATTGTTTCCACAACCAAATACATTCAAATGGTTTTACATCGATAAAAGTGAAATAGTGGAAATATTAAAGACACACTGGTAAGAAAAGTCACTGAAAGTTCAAAATTGTAAGTTTTTTCTGTCCTCTGACACAACTTTTTCTGTTTAGATAAAAATCACTGGCCATATGGAATTTGGACATAATCGTGTCAACAAACATTATCAATCCCATAGAAAAGAGATGATATGATGGCATTACATGCTTTAGCTCAAAGGTTGTTTTTTTTAGTGTTGATTGTTGTAGCCATAAATGGAAGTAAAAATTAACTTATATGCATTCATGCTGTGGAACAAATGGAGTGAATATTAAAAACTAGAGTTTTAAAAAACAGAGGGTAAAAAAATCAAGTGACAGTTAATGGATACATCTGGGCCCTAATGGGTTAAAAGTAATTCATTTTTGTTTGCAGTTGTAAGTTAGAACCCAGACACCACCAGGCACTCTTCTGTGTGACTGTTCCCATGTCCATCTCATACCATGTCTGAACACAACATACAGGAAAAGGAAATGTGTAATTATATGGTCAGGACGAGGAGAACTCTTAGGCCAGACTGGAGTTTTTTTGTTTGTTTGTTTTTTTTTTTTTTTATTTAATCAGTGTTTAGAGCTGATTTTTTTTATTTAATCAGTGTTTGGGGACAATATGGAGAAGAGAAATGCAGGCAGAGGCTTGTAACACACCTCTTGGTTTCAAAGGGCTGCTGGATTTTCCATGGATATCTTGGAATTTGCTTTAGTGCAGACAAGGTCACCTGTGTGATCTATGCCATGAAGCTGAGCTTAAATTTCTCTGTGGTCTGTTCTCTGCTTGCCCTGACAGGAGTGGTGTGAATAGTGAAGATGGGCTTGATTCAGGGGATATTCACCCAAATTGCTGGGGCTGTTAATCTTTCAAGGCATAATAATCATGTGTGAATTTTTTCTGACTACGAAGTAGATCCTCTGTAGTTTTTTGGGTTTTTTAAGGGTAAGTTTGTCTCCTCCTGAGCTCTTACAGTGCCAGGTCAAGCTGTGGTGTCTTGTTAGATGCAGATTTTGTTGCATATGCCTGATTAGGAACACATGAACAAGGACAAATACAGAATTCCGCTTGTTCTGTTAAGTAGATGCCTTTGTCATAAATCTGTTTCAGGAACATTATTCTGGACTCTGTGGACCATATAATAGTGGATTATTTGCGTGGTATACAAAATATCTGGATTTTTCTCAAGGAGACAGAAATCCTGTTGGCTGGATCAACATGTCACCTTTGATTTAAAGGGGTGATTTTCTAAAAAGAAAACTTACAGAATGATCCATCTCTGCAGGCATATTTTGTGTCTAATAATACGGTACAGTATCAATATATCTGATTTTTAGTGAGGATGAGCTGTACTTGGTGTTTAGGCTTGTCTATAAACATACATATCTTTTTTTGTCTAAGCTGTCCTGTTTACTATGGGAAATTGGGTTGCATATATGCAATGCAGTGGTTCTACCAGCAAACCACACTGAAGCAGTTTGTGGCATCTGGTTTGGGGATTTTTGTAATTTCTGTTATTTTATTGCCTAGATAAACTGATAAAATTTGGTTGAGCTGTAGAAACACCAAGAACTAAAAGGTACCACTCCTTGGATAATTGAGAAATGAGGCTTTAGGTACCTTTGAGTGAGATTCGTTAAGGTTTCGTTACGATGTTTCAAGGGCATTTCCTGTGGTTTTGGGATCCTGGGCTGATTTTGGTTCTGGAGAAGCTGAAACTGGAGCCTTGTTACAGACTAGTCTTCCACACTGATGATTAAGTTTAAGGGTCTCTGACACTGTCCTGGGATGTTGAACCACCCCAGCACTTTTCCCTCTCCGTGTTTTGTTGAGTACATTAAAAGATAATCAAAAATGTTTTCTCAAGGTGTGGTAGCAATAACATCTCTCCATGTACTGTAGGTATTTGCATTTAAAAAATATTTTTATGTATCAGGCTACTTTTCTTCTCCACCCTGCACACACCCCCCGAGAAGTTACAGTGTAAAGTGAATGTGGGTATAACATGAGTACATCATCAGTGTGTTGTTCATTTTTTTAAATTAAAACCTTAGTCAGCGAGGTATCATTAGGCATCTACATGTCATTGATATATAAAGAAAATACTACGTGTATTAAAATGTAATTTTGGTTAATGGATAATAACTAAAATTATTAATGATTTTTTCTGGTAGTCATTACTTTTCAAACCTCTTTGTAGAAATCTGCAGCAACTGAAGTAGCAGAGCACTGTGTGAGGTACCATATCTATCAGAAATTACTGAGGATGTGCCACAATGACAGCATTTGTGATAAAAACCCCATCACCTCTGTTTCTGCTTCAGCAAAGCAGGCAAACACCTGTACACTGCTTTCGGTGCAGTTATTTAGATGTGTATGAGAGCAGAGTGCTTTGCACATGGCTAAATGGGAGTGCATTTATGAAAAACAGATGAAACTTGAACTGCAGTTTGGTGGAAAATAGATTGATGGAGAAGTATGCGGATGAGGAAGAAAATGATCCTATTCTATGGTGTTACCGTAATAATTCACTGTGTGAGGTGTAAATTCAGTTCAGATTGAAGCTAAGAGATACATAGATGTAAAAAGACAGAGATATAAACCCAGCTTCCTCCAGGCTGCATTGCATTAGGAACATGTAAAATACAGAATATCCTCTCCTTTTATGTAGCCCCTTGGATCATTTCAACATTTTTCGCTGTTACTTTGACTAAGCTCTGTTCTATGCATCTTGGTCGAGATGTTCGTAACATCGGCGCTGACTTCAGCAGTCCCAGTGCCATCTCCTGCCTCCTGTTTGGAGATAAAACATTGTTCCAGCCGCTCACTTGGAACCAGGAGATTGCCTGCTGCAAAAACAGGCCATCAGCATTTATTAGCATGGCATTCTTCACAAGCCTAAGACAAATGAAACGTTTAAAAGGAGTGGAGTGTGTTGGGTTGTTGGTTCCCGCTTCTCCTGAGAGGGAGAGGATGCTTTTCTCTTTTACTCATGCATATATACGTATATGTGCTTCCATGTAAGACTTAATGTTTACAAATTGAGGTTTTATTGTTGGTGGGTTTTACTAACTCAGAGTTGTTACACTGCTGCATTCGAACACATTGAGGTTGACCGTGGTTTTGAAATTACCAGCGTATAATTTTTGGAAAGGAAGCGAAGAGAGTTTATTGCCTTAATTATAGTGTAATGTTCATATTAAATATATTTATATTTTAAAATTCCAATTTTAAGGAGATTTTAATAGGAGCTGGAGCTGATGAGGCAAGGCAATGCAAAAAGGCTGTTCCAGATGGCATTCATCCAGAGGGAGGCATTTGTGTATTGACAACGGAGGAAATATATGAAAAGAGAAATAAGCAGTGAGTATGAGACTAGTGAAGAGAAACCGAGTGAGAATAGTCCAGGACTCAATCTGCTGTTGCAAGGAGAGGAGTAGCAGTATTCTCTACGTGCTGTAATCTGATCCCAGGGAAAGATGCTGAGAATACTAAGTGTTTCAGTCACGCAGTAGGGGAGTGCAGGAGTGAGTCAGCAGGGCCGTTGTAGCTGAAATTCCAGAGTGGGAGAATAAAAGTTCTGCAAGGACATGAGAAAAGAGGGAAGATGAATTTATAGTTAAGGTCACTTTCTATGTGATGATAAAGATATGAAGATCATTTTTATGGATTAAGATCCAGAAAGACTGTGTTGTGTGGGGCTTTAGTTACTGTCATGGGTAATTTGGTGAACCAGGGGTCTAATCTGGCATGATGGTGATTCTTCCTTGTGTCAGAGGATACTTTTCTTCAAGGGAGCCTCTCTGCAAAGCAAAATGTTTACATTTGACTAACTGCATTTAGGTATAATTGAAAGAAATATGAAAAATACTCTCCAATGTTAACAGTCTTTCCCCTTCCTTTTTGATGTTGTTTGAAGTGACACCACCAATTCTAGGAAATACCTTATAACTAGCTCAGGCCAAGGTTATAACTAAATATTGTGTCAAGGAAAGCAGGCTTTTTAGTTAAAAGCAAATACCAGCTGCTGCCTTTGATTTTAGAAGAGAGCTTTTCTTGCTGAATGCCTCGTTATGGTGTTGTGTATCTGCTCCCCTTCCATGCAGCGTTTGTTCAGGCTCCTTATTCTGAAGCTGCTTTAGAATTTATTATTTAGCCCAGTGCTATATGGATATTTTTCTTTAGGTATTAATTTCTTCCTCGTGTGCTTTTTTTTCCTCTGTGCTGTAGAGAGTCTTCAGTGTCGTGCCATAGGCACAGTGCACCAAGGGAGGCATTTTTTCACCTCCCCAGATACCAGCCAAGCAAAGGCTCCCTGGGAGGACTCCTGGGAGCATGGAGAGTTTCATAAATTGCAGATTAATTAAGAATTGCCCTGCTTGGAAAAATAGGTGTGCTGCCTTGTACTTCATAATTCCATCTGCTGTCTCCAGTCCAACACGGCAGCATCCTCACTCTGGCTCTGCTGCCCAGAATGTTGCCTCTGCGTGGCTGACCAATTGTCCTTTGCAATTCGGAATAAAGGGGAACGTGGACTTTTTGTAGCCACCTTCTGCAAGTAATAGAGATTTTTGTTCTGCAGTGGAAAGCAGGTTGACTTTGTTATATTGCAGACTTAAAAGAATAAATGCAGTGAATTAAAGTATGCTCTTTGTAACTTAGAACTTAAAAAAAATGCCAGAGCTTCTTTTTACTCTGCTAGAAAGAGTAACAGTTATGTCCCTTATGAAGTTAAAGCAAGTCTGTTTTATAATGAAAATTGTTATGAGGTAGTAAAGACATGGTTCAGTGGCTGTATCATTGCCATCTTATCAACCTTCTGAAAGCGCTATCCATCCATCAACTGCTGATTCATTTTCCCTTATTAAAATCACACACAATGCAAAAAAGACACTGATACATTTAAAAAAAAAATCTACTGTGAGAGTGTTTTTTTTCTGAATAAGAAAATGTTGGCTTTGTGTTATCCTGGTTTACTGTGTAGTATGTATTATATAGCATGTCTGAATTTCTTAGCATGTTTTCTTAGTATGAGAAATACAAAATGCAGCAAGATTTAGTTGCCAGAGTTTTTGCAGGGAATGAGCTGTTTGAGAAACCATTCTGGGCTGTAAGGCAACGTGTGAACTTAATACACTGAGATTTTGAAGGGGAAATTTTTTGAGGGCACAAAGGGAGGGAAGGTGCCCGACTGCCGTGCCATCAAAAGGCTCTGGTCGAATGGGGTGGAAGGGTTTGCAGGTACTGCCCCAAGTCCCACATGGGCAAGGAAGTTGGTTCAGCTCCGCTTGGGAACCCCTGGGCTGCTGCTGGAGCAGACAGGGAAGGAAAAAGGATGGTAAAAGAAACAGTATCAAAAGTCTTAGTGGGGAAAAAAACGAAATGAAAACATTTGTTTTGGTGATATTTGCTTAAATAGAGCTGTTTCCTGGAGGAGGATGTCTTCAGTGTCAAGGCATATTGGATATGGCTTTCAGTTTACACTGATGTAAGCTGCAGGGTCTAAATTATTATTACTTCATTGTACAACAAAGATGGAGCTGCCCTCTGAAAAGAGCCTGCTAATACAAGCTTGTAATTTCAATTTTTCACGCATTTTTCATTCTGTGTTTCACTAAAAATCTAATCTACCCAATCATTGCTTTAGGCTAATAGCCTGTAATACAGTATAGTGTCAAAAATGTCAAACTTAATGGAAAAAAAAAAGGGGAGGAATTGTGAGTGTTCACTGAAACCACTTCTTTGAATACCTTTTTTCCAGAAGATCTAGGTTTTGTGGAATATGTACTAATGAAATCTGAAATAAAAAGGGGGAGCTGTACAGCCATGCAGCTCTTCCATGGTTAAGGTATGTATTAAAAGTATAAATCTATTAAATGTACTTTTGAGAAGTCGTTGACATAAAACCTAGTAGAAGGTTTTATGCTAGGCATGACAGATATATTTTGCTGTATCCTTGCTGGGGCTTGTACTTGACCTTTTTAAAATGGAAACCTGAAAATTTTTTGCCATCTGTTGGGCAAGGTGGTTGGATTCTTTGCTTTTAAGACACTTCAAAATTTCTGTTAAGAAGTCAGAAGGGGAGAAGGAATAGATTTTACAGTATTCATGCTATTTAATTGCAACAAATAGTTTAATTACCTGACTCAGCCATGTATGACAAACCCCTGAAATCTCCGAGGTGCTATGATGGTCCATGTGAGATGAAACACCTGCATGTCAATGGTTGGGTCGATTTGCATAACTCCCTTAAACAGGGAGAATCAGCAGCAGTGATTTAACAAGTCTTTGTGTTCATTGCTGTCCTTCCATCTCTCCCATTAATATTTGTTTTGTTTTTCTCCTTCATGCTACAGCAGTAATGCTGATGATGCAACCCCAGACAGTCATTTCTGTGTAATAGCTTTGGGCATGAAATGCTTGATTTGCACTCCTGAGCGGCTGCCACGGGCTTTGCTCCCCAGGTTTGGATGGATGAGGCATCAAGGAAATGAGGAATTTTCATAAACTTGAGGGTTGAGGATATAATGCACGGAGTAAAAAAGGAATAGAGTGAATGAGTAGTGCCACCGCAGTGCAACTGATAACAGGAGTAAGAAACTTTTGGTTCAAGATAACAGATTTATTTGATTCAACTCAGAGAAAAATAAGCAAGAGTGCAATATAAAAAAAAGAAACAGACTATTCTTAGTCTACCCTACCATGTATAAACTCCTAAAAAAAGCGCCCAAAACTGTACACATAAATAAAGAATAGCTTTTTATCTTCTGGACAGAGGCTGTCTGGATTCATGGCAGCTTTCTCCTTAGTTATTTAGATAGTAAATGCAGAAGAGATTATTATATGCCAATATGTTGAATATTCTACTTTTGAAAACTCTCAGAAAGGTCAAGAATCATAGCATTGACAGTTCTGGTTTTTATTTCATTTAGAATTTCACAACTTTCTCCCCTTTCCCCCTTCTATGTGTTCAAGAGACTTTAAAACTTTCCTTTGAATCCTCTGTAATGGTCTTAGCTAATATGATAAATGTCAAGTACGTTTGAAAAAGTTCTGAAAAACTTGCGTCACCAAATGAATTTGAGGCTGAGCAATTTGAATCTTTCTTTGTCCTTGTAGTTGAAACTTCAGTGGAAAAAAAAATCAATAAATAAAAATTAAATTTGCTGTTGCAATGCATAAAATAATTTGACCTCAGTGAAAATTAGTCCATGTGCAGAGAAAAGAGCACCTGTCATTTTGCTTGTGAGTCAGAAATAATGCCAGATGACTGAGTGTGCTGGTAAAATATGCTACTGCCTTCATTCCACTCTACTCTAATACCAGAAGATTGCAAAATATGCTGTATCCCAAAATGCCCCAAATCAGCATTCAACAAAATTTAATTAGATTTGCCCTCTTCTTTCCAAATTTTTTTTTGCCAAGAAAGTTAAGAGCAGTATTTTGAAATGTGGAAGTAACTGAAAATGTTCAGGATATGAATTCAAGCTGTGTGGGTAACACGACATACAGACGCCAGGAATGCCATTATTCTCCACTGATGGCATTCCTAAATACGCTTTGTTTTTATTTAACGAGTCCTGAAAATTACTCCATTTTCACTTTACTTAGAAGCAAGTCTTGAGCTTTGGTTCATGAGCCTATCTCCAACCCCCATCCCCATCATTAGTTCATTGCTAATTGGGAGAGTTGTGAAAAAGTCAGTGATGAGGTTAGTCTTACCCATCTGCCCAAAAAGTCTCTTCCCTGGAAGTTCACACGTGCATGCACCGAGACACACACCACAGGGTCACTGTCCTTCTGTAGCAAGCTACTTAGGCACAGCTGAATGAACAGGATTAACTGCGGTTCTCTGCAGAGATTTGTTCATGCTTAGAGTTAGATGCAAACTCAACTCGTGCCTTTACGAATTTAATTCGGTACTACTGGTTTTCCACAGTGAAAAGTTTGTTTGCTTAAAAATAGAGCTGGCTGCATTTTCTGTAATTTAAAACGTGTTTTTTGTTCAGTTAAAGGGCATGCTTTTGAGTAGGAGTTTTTTGGGGGGAGATATTTTTCCGATAATGTTGCTTGATCGTGTGAAGGTATCCCACTACTTAACCAACAGGCATTCACCCATTGAGTAAGTACATTTATGATCAGTAAAGTACCAAATAAATTGTCTGTTTTTCAGTTTGAGTGACAGATTTCCCTTTAGCCCTTGCTAAAAAGGAAGGGGGCTGATGGAATAATTTCTGCATCTTTCAGTATGTTTTATTGTTAGTAGTATTACTCAGATACTGCTTTACAGCATTACTTATGGTGGTATCAAAATGTTATATTCGTTAAGAAATACTTAATAAATTTCTTTGGCTTCCGGGAAAGTCAGGGTGACTCAGCATCTGTAGCAGACTGGCTTAAAAACGTGCCTATGGCTGTGTATATGTGCATGGGATGCTAGAAGCTTAATCCATGCAAATCCATTAATCATTAGATGACAGTATTTTAACCTATTTCCTACTAATCAGTACATGAGCATTTCTACATGAAATGCATCTTTTAAGTGAAATCAGTATACCAGAGTCTATTATAAAATGCAACGAAAAAAAAGAATTGGGTACTGTGGGGGTTTGGTTTTTTGGTGGATTTTTGTTTGTTTTGGTTTGGGGCTTTTTTGTTTGTTTGTATTTTGTTGTTGTTTTTGGGTTTTTGTTGATTTTTATTTGGGAGGGGGAGTTTAATAAATTGTCATCTAGAATGAAGAGCCTCTTTCCCATACAGTACTTTAAAGAAGCAATGGGAAAGCAAAAATGAAAGGGCTGGGAGTAGGCTTCGTGTTTTGACTGAGCCAAAATCTTCATGTTTTTCTTAAAAAAAAAGGAAAGAATTTGATTCTAAATCATAATTTTAGTGTTATATTTTGAGTACTTGTCTTCTAAAACATAAATTTAAGAAAATTTCATTAAAAAGCTTTATTTTAAAAAGGGAACTATCATTTTTCTTATGTTGTTTTAAAAAGTTGGTATGGAAGGTTAAAAGCAAAACAAAGAGTAACCTTCTGTTCATTAAGGATAACTTCATTCTCATCAGAAGTGTCTTAGTCTTAGGAGACAAACATAGTTATGTCTGAATTCCTACCTGCACAGTTTGTGGAGTGTTTATGCTCTTCAATTTATTCATAGTCCTTTCTAGTTCTTCACGGAATTTCTTTCAGATATCAGAATGTATATGTGAGGAAACAAATCTGTTGCAACGTAGGAAAACTCTGAGAATAGGAATAACTAATTCTTTACATTTTTCACAGCTGTGAACTGAGATACCAGAACAATTGATCTGTGACATCAATAGTGTATCCAACAAAAGAATCAATCAAAGGTTGATCAGCACAAATATATTTGTAGGTATGTTGTCAGTGTTCCAATTAAAAAATGAAATTTAAGATAGCTGTATATATATCTCCTTACAGGAGGATGGCATTTTTGTGCTGCAACCATTGCGTTGTTGGGAAGAACATCTGAATTAAGTTGGCAGGTGTGGAAGTATTCAAAACCTGAGCTAAGAAAATTATTTTCCTTCCCAACAAAAAACCTCCAAAAAATCCCAAAACAAAACAAAAAAACCAAAACACCAAGAAGAGAAATCGAAACTATTGGTATTCTGGTTGGATCAAGTAGTAAGTAAGTTCCTTTTAAAATATTTAATCAGTTGCAGCTTGAAAATTTCTTCAGTCATATTTTCAAAACCACTCTTTCAAAGACATAGTTATTTCATATTGGCTCTCCTCTTGAAAACTATTTTTACGAGATAATTTCTTACAGTGGGCTGGGATTTAGTCTTAGATTGGAATTAAGTTTCAGGATGAAGAGGAGGAAGTTCATTTGCTATCTAAAGTAAGAATATTGAAGCAGAATTTTGGCTCAGTTTCCTCATATTAACTTACATGGTATGGTTTGATTTTATGTATAGTCATGCCAACAAGATACCATTTATAGGTACTTAGAAGTCACTTTACAATATTAAAATCTTAGTACAGAACCACGTAATTTCAAAAACAAAGGTTCTTAAGTGCCATGGTGTGTTCTTTTTAAGATGTATGATGCATAAAATGTCAAATTATAAAATTATATGTATTGTAAAGTGTATATTAAAAAGTAAAAGCTGTAAATATACCCTTTTTGGTGTATAAATATCATGGTATGGGTCTGTTCTGGATAATAGAAGTGATACATTTGGATTTTTAGTTTGGTTCAGTGGTGATCACCGAGTGGGAGATTTTAGGTGAGGATAAGATGCTGTGATTTTTGTGTGTTCTGGGATGCTGGAGATTTGGTCAAGGTGTTCTCACCCTTGGATCTACTGAGTTATTCTCCTGCAGAAGTGTTGGCAGAAAGTGAGTTTAAGGATAGGCTGAGATGTGTTACATGAAATTGCAAGTAATTTTACCTCTAATTAAATTGATGATAAAACCCAGTGGTTTTGATATTCTTTTCTTCTATTGATTTCAGGAACATTGGTGGGATACTATGTTCAAAAAAAAAAAACTGGGAGCAAAACCCCCCAGCATATTCAGGTGCTTTTCACTTTTAAGGATAACGTATTTTGTAACTTGAAGGATTAAGACAAAAATTTCTTTATTTCTCTCAAGGCTTCACTTGCATCATCTAAAAGAGAAAGCATTATAAATTTATTATTACTGTGAAGAGGCATTAAATTAATAACTAATTTCTTTCTTCCATTACAACCATTTTATTTATTTCTTTCAACTGTGCTTAAACCTGAAATTTAATTTTTGAAAAAGTAAGTAAACATAGTTTTTTTAAGTTTTATAAATTTTGGGGTGCTGTTGTGTTTGATGGAATATATTTCAAGCCATTTTGGAAGGTTTCGGGGTTTTTTAATTTTTATTATTTAGACAGTGCTTTCAAAAATACATGTCACATGCCCAAATGCACATAAGAAATGGATGAGAAATATTTTTACTTTTTAATGAGAATGAGCTTAAAATATTTATTGTTAAAGTTTTTTATACCAGACATGCGCAGTGTTGCTTTTTTTTTTTTTTTTCTTGTCAAATATGTAATGCACTAAATTTTTGGTGTCAGGAATTATGAAAGACCAGACATCATTAGATTCGCAAAAATGGCAAACTGCAGGCTGCTGGAAATCTTCAGTTTTGGGGTGAAGGATCTTCTTCACAAAGAGCTGGAACTTGTTCTGGGAAGAATGATCCAACTGTTTCTTCTCTCCTGGACTTTCACTGTTTGATAGTTTGGGTGATCCTAAGAAATGAGAGTATGCGTATACAGCATTAAAATAAGGCAAAGAAATGATAGTATAAAAACGTTTAAAAGCCAGTTGATTGGGGGGGAATCTTAGATAAAGGGAAGAAACTCAGGATTTTTGCTACATTCTCAATTTTATTTAGTCAGCTTCCCAAGTCTGGCATCTCATTGCTTCTTAGCTGTTACTATTTATTTATATATTGTTTTGTAGACAGAAAGGCTGTGTAAAATTTGCCTGAGAAAAAAAAGATGAGGCTTAAGCTGACACAGAGAAAGTATAAGTAGACTGTAGCATAAATAAACATTTTAAGTGCTCTAACATTATATATGTGTAAACAAAATCTGTGTTTCTCTAACACATCTATGAATGTGAATAGTCAGAACAGTGTTGAATCATTCAGGGGCCGAATTACTTTCTTCGTAGCAGCACCCTATTTTGTATGAATTCTCATTCTCTGTGACCAATGCACGCATTGGTCATTCTTTTTTTTTTTTTTTGAGGTTTAACTGAGATAGAAGGGGTATTGCTGTGATAGGGAAAAATGAAAGGTGTTAGAAAAATATGTGGAAACTAAGGGTTATAGAGCAGCCTCTCTAAAGTCTAGGAAGATTAAAGTTGAAGAAGAAATATAAGTCCTAATCAGGTTTCATCCCAATATTTCCTGTCTTTGTTAGTGGTACTGAGAAGCATTTCAAAATCGTATTTTAGTCTTGTGGCTGCCCTCTAGTCTCCTAAAGATGAATCATGAGCATATATGGTTCTTGCTAAAATTAAAGTATTGATCCTATTTTGTTCAACAAAGAAATAGTTTGGGTATTCTGATTGTAGACAGTTTAGAAACATCATGTTCAGGCTCCATTGTTCCTGTCCCTCAAGTTTGCTTGTAAAAAAGAGCACAGAGCAATTTTAAGTAATGAACTCATAAAATCTGTTGGACACTTTTTTTACTCTGTCTTCTCTACCTCCTGTTTTCTTTTTTGTGTGTTTGTTCTTTTCCTCCCACATATCCTACAGGTCAAGCTACATTAGAGTGTCTGCTAGGAAACATCACAAGAAAATCCTGAATGCTTGTTGAGTCAGATTAAAGATTGTTTCAGTGGGGCTGCAGTAGCCTCAGGTCAGCTCCTCCTGATGAGATTTATAGGATGGTTCTTCTGAGTTCGCTGCATCCTCTCATTAAACCCGCTGTGCTGACACGGTGTCATGGACAGAATCGAAACGTGGGTGTGCGAGAGCCACCACAGCTGGTTTTTGTCTGAAATTCACAAGTCAGCTGACCCTGGGCTTCACCCCTACACTCTCAAGGTGTCTGAGCAGCACTGACAGAGCCCTGCATAGGCTGTGGCCATTGGGTTGATTCGGCAAAGAGTCGCTCGCTCCGGCTCCCGTATGGAGCAGCTTTATCTTGTTTTAGCTAACAACTTTCTCTGTGCTTGCATAATCAGAGTAATTAGCTGGGTACCTGCTTCAAAGTTTCAAGAACCTGTCTTGGAGTTGAGCTATTTTAAAATTTGAGAACTGGCAGAGGGACAAAATACCAGCAGAAAGTGGTGTGGTCTCTGCTCTGAGTGCCACATCAGTTGCCGTCGTCGTCATCGCTTGGTAGCGTGTGGTTTCCAGGTTTTTTGAAAGCATTTGCATGTGGGGTACTAAATTCAGCACCATGTGAACTGCAGTAAGAGATAATTCTAACAGAAGAGTATATGATAATATCGAATTTTGACTGTAATGTTTTCTGTTACAGAACTCATGAGAAATCTTGTTTTCTATGTACTTTGGTTTTTTTTATGCAAAGGTTGTTTCTTAAATGAAATCTCATAGTTTTATAAATCAGGGAAAGCCATTTTGAAGAATTAGAAGGGTGTATGGGGAGAAGTTTTACATCAGAGGAGGGGAAAAAAAGTCTCCCTTCAGTAGCTATCTTCATAAAATAAAATTCAGTACTTTGAACCATTCTAGTTTCAAACTACACCCACTCAACCTACACCCCATACCCCAAATAATGATTTCCTCTGGGGGTCTGCTGCTCGGGGGGGTTTTATTTTGAGTGGAGTCATGTTTGTGTCTCTTGTGGGGGCAGGTTTTAAAGCTTATAAAATATGTCTTAAATCAGTTTTGTATCATAGGAAGGAAATTTTAACCGAAAGAAACCTGGAGTATGAAGTAACCCCCAAGTCTGGATAGAATTAAATCAGCTGTCTGGCTGACTTTAGTGGTGAGGATTAACATTTCTGTTTGCTATGAAATAATTGTATTACTTGCAGAAAAGGAATTGTACTGTTTGCAGCTCAGAATGAAATACAATAGATATTGTAGCGCTAAGCTATGTTTATTTTGCATTCCCAAATTTAACATTGAAAGCATTTGTAATAGTTAAGCATCAAAATGTTTACTGAAGCTGCACATTCAGATCTTGTCTTTTCTCAGTAGGCTGGCATCAATGGAAAATCCCATAGATATCTGTCAAAATGAAACTTTCAGGGACATGAGTCATTATCAGCCAAGAATCTTTATAGCCTTTGGATAGTTTGCAGTCATTTGGATCTGCAGTATTAACTCTGCATTACTCAATATCATACATACATTATTTAACATATACCAAACAATCCGCTTTCTGCATTAATTCTTTGTTCTCCCCAGCTTGTCATTTTCTGTGGAAACAAAGCATTGCAGAGAAAGTCTTTGAGCTAAAATAACTATTTGGAAGAGGTGATGCCGGGTAAAGCCAAATGTGTCTTCAGCCTAACAGTATTGATTAGCATTTTTAGAGTTTGATAGCTAATAGTTTAACATTTTTTTAGCACAAATCTTCTGGTTTAACATGACAGCCACATTATTAATTAACAGAAATTGGAATGAGCGACTTCAACTAACTGCTAGATGCATAATTTATTAATTTATATACAGTATAAATAGTTCTGGGTGTATGCCAAAGGAATTAATAATCATAGGAATAATATCACTGAACATTCATATCAAGGAGACATGGTAATACTTTATTACAATGTTTGAATTAATGTGAAAAATTAACATCCTTATTGTATGCTGTGTTTATTGCAATTCAGAGAGAATCTGATAGTGTTACAGACCTGGAATCAGGAGACTGCAACTCTGGAAAACACAACTTTAGAGGTCTGCTTTCACTTTGCAGTTGTGGAATATGTGTAGTAGAAGGAAACCTAACATTATGTTCTTTGGTGGGATGCCTGATGATTAAAAAAGAAAAAAAAAAAAAACAAAAAAAAAAAACAAAACCCGAAACAAACAAACAGACAAAAACCTCAAAAACAAACAAAAAACCCCCCAAACAACAACAACTAAAAAAAAAAAAAAACCCGAAAAAAACAAACAGACAAAAACCTCAAAAAAAAACAAAAACCCCAACCCTGCCATGAACGGCTGGTATTTATACCTTATTGAGCTCTTGCATGTCTCATAATTTTTTGTGAGCTAGGGAAAGAAGTTAATATTTTGCCACACATGCTTAGCTGATAATTATGCTAATAATATTTGTTATTTAACAGGGGGAGGGGCAGAGATTAGCATATTTTTATGTTTTGCATGCTCTGATGTTTGAGTCTGTGACACTTGCATATTCTGATGAGTTCTGGTTGTTAATTTCGGCTGTCCAGATTTAAATAACTCACTTTTGAAGTACTTTGCCCATTTATTAATTACTTCTCCAAGTAGACTATATGTAGGAACAGGACATATTGAAGGCAGACATTACCTGTGCTTCTACTCTGTGCTTTCTTATATTAAATCATTATTTTGCTCTCCTTTGATGGCACACAACTACTTTTCACATTCTGATTTTGTCTGCTGCGCCTCTGGACTCTCAAATAGGGGCACAAAAAAGGACACACAATACAGTTGTGGCCAAACATTAAAGTTGTGTTTCGTCAGCATCAAAAATAATGACAAATAATGACTACCAGAGCAGTCCTAGGAGGGTTATGACTATCTGTGGTCAGAATGAAGTCAGTATCTGATGATACATTGAGAATCTACTTTCCAAAAGTGATGTGCATATTACCTTTCCAGCTATTATCTAGTGCATGGGTGAAGTTTCTTTGGAAGGATGGACTTTGAAGTTTCTATATTGAGTTTCTAAGAAATTCCCACTGTGAGGCATCTATGCAATCTTTGTCTTTGTGAAAGACTTGACAAATCCACCCTTATTAGGCAGATCTTCTTTATTAAATGCCCTTTCTTCTGTAGAGCATGACTTTTACCTTTTCTCCTGTTACGCTGTGATTTTACTGTGCTTTTCTATATATTTTACTTTCTCTGTATAGATGAATGACCTTTGTTTCAGTCATGTCTAGTGCTGTATTTTAACTGCACTATTTGCTTAGTATTAATTAAATCAGGGCGTGAAGTGTAATTGCAGCAATTTTATGTGTAGTTTGTGCGTTTCCAAGAGTAGCAAATAGAATTGCTGTTGTTGCTTGGCTATCTCTTAAATTCCCTCGGACTGACAATATTTGAATTCACGTAGAGCACCAAAGTCCTACCATTTCAAAGAAAAAATTAGAAAAATATGGAATTCTTAGTAACGAATCAGGTGTGGCTTTTTTGTTCAGAGGTCTGCTGCTGAAGCTGGTAGAAATAAAGAGGGAAGTAGAGGCATTCAGAAGGCGGCAATCCATTGCCTCAGCCAAGTCAGGAGCCAGGACAGCTCACAGGGGGGTGCTCCTCTGCATGACTCACTCAAACCTAA
This sequence comes from Oreocharis arfaki, assembly GCA_013398015.1. Taxonomy (NCBI): domain Eukaryota; kingdom Metazoa; phylum Chordata; class Aves; order Passeriformes; family Paramythiidae; genus Oreocharis; species Oreocharis arfaki. Next base: position 113,907 of record VZRR01009655.1, read on the forward strand.
TTATTAAATCATCAACAGCTATGCAATTAAAAAGACTTCTGATAGACCCTTGGCTGAGTTAACCCTCATCTGTCAGGAACAATGCTAAAGATTGTACAGTCCTTCTATCCTTCCTCTAATGGTAGATTTGTTTGGCTCATTCCTTCTGATAATCACAGAATCGCAGGATACCAGTTTGGAAGGGACTTGGAGCATCATCTGCTCCAGTGTTCCTTGGCAGAAGCACAGTCTAGACAAGATGGCCCAGCCCCTCGTCCAGCTGGATTTTAAGTGTTTGGCATTGGGGAATCCAGCACTTCCCTGGGGAGATTATTGCAGTAGCCTGTTGTTCTGGTTTTGAATAATCGGCCTCTTGTGTCCAGCTGGAACCTCCCCAGAAGTAACTCACACCCATTACCCTTCTTCTTCTCCATGGGACTCCCTGTAACAAAGGATTCTCCATCTTCTTTTTAGGCACTGTTTGAACATGGTGCCAAGGTCTCCTCTAAGCCTTCTTGTCTCAAGGCTGAACAAACCCAGTTCTCTCACTCTCTCACATGCCAGGCTTCCCAGGCCTTTGCTCATCTTTGTGATTATGCTTTTATCTTTGTAATAATGTTACTTTATTATGATCAAGGGGATGATTTTATTTTTGTTGTAGGACAATGGTTCTGACTGAGCCTTCAGTGTAATGGTGTAAGTGTTTTCCGTGGGTTTATGTTGTACTGGAATTACTCATTTTGTCCTGATGAGTATTTTGAAGCTGTGAATATCAGGTTTATAAGTGAACATTGAAATCAGGTTTGTAATTTCTAAGGCAAAGTGGAAATGTTTACAGTATTACTTCAGTCTTTTAAGATCAAAATATTTAGTCCCATAGTTAAGAAGCTATGCTTTTGAGGTTGAAATTTCAAACTAAATGCCGAAGGTCAAGAAAAACACCACTTGGGTAGGGAGCAAAAAATTCTCCAAGTGCTTATAAAATGCAGTGTATTGTATGTAAGGGAATACACTTTAAAAGCAGAACAAACCATAGAGAAGCATATCGAGTGATTGTTTTCTCCACTTCTTAATAGAGATATTTAATTATGAATTATGCTCTTGAAATTTATGTAACATCAAGACAGTTTTTGTATTAACGTTTTTAGAAATAAGTATTTTTTAAGGCTTTATCCTTGTTTTGGTAGTTTTTGTTGTGTTTTTGCGTGGGGTTTGGTGGTGGTTTTGGGATTTTTTTTTTTGTTGTTTTTTTTTTCTAGTTGTAAAGAGCTTGAAATTGTAACCTGAACTTTACCTCTTCTTCAGTATGTTCTGTGTTACTTTTAGGCAGGTAATCACAGAAACAATTAAGATGTTGTCCTGAGGCTCCTGTACTGCAGGTGCAACTATATGATTGCTGTTTTGTAATTACTGCATAATTCTAACCACACGTATGCATTAGATAAATTGTACAGTGTACTTCAAATAAGTGAAAGCTCCTTTTCGAGTTCAAGTAAGTACTTAATAATTTAGGTTGCTCTGTTATTTAGTCTCAGATCTACTCCTTGGTATGAGATTTGGTTTGTGAAACTCAGAGCTAATGGAGAATTTGTCATGCAATTGGTTAAATTGTTGCAGAAAACTGTAGAATAACAGTGCTGATTAAAACATCGAAATTAGAATTCCTTGAAATATGCAAAAGAGCTTTAAATGATTACGGAGGCAATGCCAACTTGAGTATTTTTGTTTTTGAAGTCTTTGAAGTCTGACTTTGCAGAACAGATTGTGAATCCCTGGCCCATTACACACCTGCAGAGATTTTGGTGTTTTATTTCTCTTGGGTGAAACAGCAGAAGCCCAAACCATGTTAATCACTGTCAGAACCAGTTGTATAAAATGCCAAAATGCAATGAACCAGGAACTTTATAATAAATATGACAAAACAGTTGAAAGTGTCGTTTTGTTAGGCTTGCAATTTGTTGCAATTTATCACCTATGATAGTACTGGAGGGGGAAAATATCTGGGACTTTCAAGTGGTCCTTTCACTTGGAGGAGATGTTCCTGTATCTGTATGCTGTTTTAAAGATGAAGGAAGGAAAAATGAAGTGCAGCTATGAGAAATGTAACACATGTATTTTAAATACATGAAATTAAAATGCACTACAATTACCGGTTAATATCTACTTAACACATGGGTTCTACTTGAGGTAAGATAGATAAGTTGCATCTTGTTTATAGAAAGGGGCCTATATTCTATTATCCTTCCAAACAATCAGCAGCTTTACCATATGAGAATATTGGACTTTATGTTGCAGAAATGGCACTACTAAAAGCTGAAGAGAAGAATGGTTTCAGCTACATGACCAGAATCTTTTGTTGTTTCAGTATCTGTACTGCTCCATTAAGTGAATTATTTTATCAAAAGTTACTTCTCAATGTGCGTTCTGAGCAGCTTTGTAATATAATTTTCAGAAGATTTTCTGGAGAAGAAATTGCTCCATTTCAGCGGCGTTAACAGGGAGTGAGATGTCTGTTCTGGAACAGAACAGGATTGTTTTCTATCACACTGCCATGCATGCAAGTACAGTTCTTGTCCTCTGGACTAGTGAATTCCTGAGTTACTTAGCCAGGAGTGACAGATTCCTCTAAGACAGGTGTAATTGAAAATACAGGTGCATTGTGGCTAATTCTAACAGAATTTACAGATTCAGATTCTGATCTTTAACATGCACAGGTTTATGCAGATGTTTAACTTAAAACGCCAAGAGTGAGCAGGTTTACTTCCCTGAAACTAATATTGCTGATATTTACGCTTCGTGGGTGAAACTCTGCCAGATTAAATTTCTAATTTTGCTTCTTCCCGTGGCTTTGCTGTTGTCTGTTGGCTCCAGATTCCAAAGGTGCCTTGAAGGCAGCTGTTGAAGGTTCTTCCTTTGTTCCCACAGGGAACTTTTGCTGCTTCTGGCATAGTCCTAGTGGGACTGTTGACTACAGAAGAATTGCCTCTGACTATGTCTCTGTCTGTTGTTCCTCCTGCTGTGACAGCTTCTTCCATCACACAGCTGTATCATGCTCTTGCTGAATCACTCTGATGCCTCTTGACATCATTGTAGGCCCTGAGCCAGGTCACTGGCAGTTTAAACACTGAGGTATGACACAATTTCAGAGGTACTTGTAGCTCCTGCTCTCACATAAGTGTAAAAAACCAATTAGATGTTTTTTAAAGTAATTTTCAGTAGGGAATCCTGAAACAATGAGAATAGGGTAAATATATTTTGAGGAAGAATATGCATGATTTCCTTGGGAGGGAATCAGAAGAAGAAAAATCATCCAAAACTTACCCCCGAAATATATTATCAAGTTGGATGATTTCCTGATTTTTTTTTTTTCTCCTGAGAGAGTTTTCCCAATTAGTGGTGAATCAACTGATATATTTCTCTGCAAGGCCAATAAAAAGATTTTTTTTTTTTAATTGTTAGCGTTAACTATTACTTGTCATGCTGGTCATTTCCACAGGCTATATCCTGAACTTTGAAATGGATATAAAGGATTTATTGCATCCTGAGTTGACTAGGAAGGATATGTCCCTTGGAAGGGTGATGAAATAAGTTCCCATATCTATCATACTTCCCAGTGGATCTGCATTTGTCATGTGGTAGAATCCATCACTCTTCAAAACCTCAGGCAAGTCTTTCACAAGGAGCAATAATGTTATTGATGGTACTTAACACAGTTTCGTGGTGGAACTCACCTGAAATCACTGATACTTGATGGCCGTATGGATAAGAGTTTGCACTGTGAGAATTCCTGCCAGGTCCAAATTCAGAATTTTAGGTTAAAAACCAATGTTGATTGAACAATTGGCCTCACTTAACTGCATTTGATATCTACAACTTTTTCATATATTTTTCCGTATTAGAGTAAGCCATTTGGAAGGTTGTCTAACAGCTGTGGTTTTTAATGCAAGAGGTTGACAAGAAATTTGTCACACTCCATTCTTGAAAAAATTTTCTTCTCATGAAAGCCTGATGTTCCTGGGCTTGTTTCCTAAACTTTTCTTGATTTTTGAATGTTGTTGACTTATCAACTTTCTTTCTCCATAAGAATAATTGGAACAGTGCTGAATTTCTCTAGGTCAGTCCCTAGAGGAACCAGTCTCTTCACTAAGGAATGGCCCAAGGAATTCCCCCTGAGGAAGCCGCTGCTGGTGATCTGACGCTGAGGCATGTGGCTTTTGTCCAGTTGCCTCTTTTTACTGTAACCCATTATTATGACTCTTAAAGTTTCCTTCCTTGAGAAATAAGTGCTTTCTAAGTCTATAGTATGTGACCAAAAATATCTGAATTTGTTCTAAACAGGCAAAGTTTTGATTTTAGGAAGCTTTCAAATTCACAATCGTTTCCTCTTCTCTGTTTTCCTACAACACTGAGACCTACTCTTCCTTAATTCATGATCAGGCTAGTGAAAGTAAACTACTCTGCTATTGTTTCACAGAAAGTCTTCTGTCCTATCAGAATAATAGGGCAGAACATTGATTTGTTACCTGAACATGTGTTTGGTATGGCAGGTTCTTTGTGATTTCCCCTCAAAACTGGAGAAGATTTTGCTGTGAAGTAGATCTCTGCTGAATGGATCTGAGTTGTAACAAGGTCTCAAGATAGTGACTTTAATCTGGTTCCCTGTTTGCTTCTTGTTATCTACTTTTATGTCCCATTTTGTCAGAGGTGTGATTTTTTTTTGCCTTTTTTCTGTTACATCTGCTGCACCTGTGTGATAAGGTCTCTTATGTTTGTTTATCTTTTGATGGATGAGTTCTAAAAGTCTTTTGCTTGAAAGTCAAACAACAGTCTTGTTTGAAAGTGTCTTGTCTGAAATACCATTTTGGGATCCTGCTGTTCTCTTTGAATTTGGCTTTAAATGAACTCAGGAAAGAATTGGATATCTATGTGAGTAGCTGACTGACTTTTTACTCGCTTTTTGTGAACTTTTCACCTCATTTCAGGGGGGTAAGAAAGAAAGCTCTGTGTGATATGCTTATGAAGTGGGCATGCAGTCTAGGAATTACATGTTTAGAAAGCATACATGTATTATGGAAAGCATGAGCCTGTTAGGCTCTATAACCAGTAAAATGAAAGGGGAAATGGCCATAAGGTACTGGGCTTATCTAATTTGGGCTCCTCTTCAGGAACCGCTCTCCTTCCAGTGGGCTCTCCTCCCTCAGCACAGGCTATAAAAGTGAAGTTGAATTGCAGCTCTACAGCAGAAATCTGTCTTTAAACCAGCACACCACTGGGCTGAGGAACTCCTCGCCACAGGGTTTTGTAGATGCTGAAAAGTTTATGTAAGCTAAAAAGGCAGCAGTTGAGTTAGGGATGAGAAAAGGCTCTGAGAGCAATTAGATTGAGTGATACAAGCTCCAGCACAGCATACCTTTAGTGACACCTTTCTGCAGGATACCAGAAAATTCTGGGAAAGCTCAACTCTTTAAATTCTTATTCAAACAAAAGTTGTTGTTTCCATTCTCAGGTGTGTATTCCTGCATACCACTAGAAATCTGTAATGTTGGTGGGACTGGTCATGCTCCATTTTCAATGTTTAGTTTTAAACATGTGATCAATCCATACCACTATAAAGTCTGGCTTGTGTTCCCTACTTTCCAATAATAAATCAGCAACAAATAATTCAAAAATGTAATTATTTACAGTACAGTATGTAAAAATGGATTTAATTTAATTTATTCCTAGTGAATTAATACATATGAAAGAATCATCCAGCTGGAGATCAATTTGAATGTATCCCTAAATGTATTTGCATCTTAATTCTGACTTTCTAATATGATATTAAAGTGATTATTAAAATGCAATTTTTCATTTTAACCACATGTCTTCAATACTGTTAATGTTCAGGTTTCTCACCTGACTTGAGTCGGGGGTTATAAATCTACTGTTGAGCTGTGACAGGACTATTGTGCCCTTCACAGGCCACTAGCTCCTGATAATCTCATTTTGTCTTCAGTGCTTGTGTACAAGAAGGATCACATAAGCGTGGTGCTATTGAGTGATGCCATGATTGTTGTGAGAGACGTGTTTGGGCCCAGGCTGGTGCTACAGCAGAAGGGAGGGGAAGGCTCTTGTGTAAGGAGGGCTGAGATGGGAGGCCCTCCAATTGCTTTTTCAGAGTTGATGGTTTCACTCAGGCTGTCTCCCTGCACTCCCAAAAGGCTTCGCATACATGGCCTCTCTAATAAACTTCACAGCCTCTTTTGGGGTCAGCCTGTGCACCTTTCCTGCAGTGCTAATGGTGGAGTGTCTGGTCACATTAGTCTGACTTGATTTTTCTCCTTTCTCAAACAAGCGCAGGGTGTTGCAAGGAGCTGTAGCCCAGACTTCGGTGCAGAGAGGGCTGTTGAGTGAAGGGAAGGTGAGAACAGCTTGTCAAAGTATAGGCAAAGGCTCAAGGCAACTGAAGGTAAAAAAAAATGCAGTTTACTTGGGTGTAAAAACTATATTTAGATTAGGTATAGCATTTTGCAAGAGAGTGGAGTTTTGATGTGCTCAGTTCTTTTTGTTCTTGCTAGTCCTTTGCCAAGCATTTCTGTAATAAAAGTGTTGTTGATATAGATGAATTTTAAGACTTAAGCACATGTCCACATAGACACTGAAACACTGGTGGCAGTTCAAGTCTACCTAATATTATGGTTTTAAAGGAGTATTTGGCACTTTATGGCAGGGATAATTTGATCTAGTTCTTGAGGAAAAAGAAAGTGGAAGCCATTACTGTGGTTCTGGGATCAAAAAGAAACAGGAGAGTATCCAGATATGCCCTCAACCTAGATAAAAGATTTTAAAAAACTTAGGAGAGAAAAATAAAGAAAAAAAGAAAAAGGGGTAAATGCAGACCAAACCCAAGCTTTACCCACCAGTTTCTGGGTAAAGCAAAAAGCTGAATGATATACATAGGTTACAAAATAAGTGATACAAACTTCTTTCAACCTTGAACTAAAAACACAGCAAGCGAAAATCCCTATTCTGTAAATATTAAATGTTGAGTACATAATATATTAAACCTCTCAATCAGGGAATTTTTTTAATGTATTTTCTCCCTTACGCCCCCTTGACACTCTATAATAATGAACAAGTTATTTAGTTAATGAAGAAAGCATCTTGTATTTAAAGATCTACATATTAATGTGACCTTCCTTTGTTCATAGCTGTTAATATTTATTGCCTTTTCTCATTGAAATTTTATTTGGTGTTCTGTGACAAACAAGAGTATGATTAGTGAAGCTGTAAAGTTCTCATGGTGGCTGCCTGTGTTCCCAAGATAGCAGCATTAGTGTCTGCAGAAGCAGTTAATGCTGTTTATCATTAGTGACAGAGGCTGGGAAGGACCTTCTGTAGCTTTTATCTTTCACCTTGCGAGCAGAAGTTGATGAGCTCTGTGATTTAAATGCATAGGTGATATTGTAATATTTATATTCATTTCACATAGACAGGAGCACAGGTAAACTAATCTTGTTGATGGAGTTTAATTAAAACCATGTTACTGTACAACTGGGCAGGCTATGAATGGGTATACTTGGGGAAAAAATAGCCATCAGCACTTCATTTGCTTTTCTTTTTGATTAAGCTAATGTTTTAAGAACTTGTGAAAAAGGCATATAGGTAAGGATTTTATACCTATTTTTCCACTGACTTTGAGTTTAGAATCTTGAACTCTACATCTCCCATCCACAATTTAGAATAGAAAAATTTTAACAGCTTGTTGTGATGGACTCTACTTTGGAAAACACACAGAATGCCTTGAAGAATGATGTGCTTTATGGACCCTCCTATTCAGTGCTCCTTCTGTATGTACATGTTTGTGTACCTTGCATCTCCTCTATTTCCAACCCCATGCAGGATGTTCAACATTCAGCTTGTCCCGTATTTAACTGTGGATATCTGGGAAATAGATGATAAACACCGATGTTGTACCAAAGTCTCATCGTACAATTCTACTTACACAGGAAGTTGACTTTTTCTGAGTCTTATATTTTGCTCCTGAAACTCCATTTTAAACTGAAGTAAGTTGGCTGCCTACTGCAGGATCTCACTTTGAAAGGAAAACTTGTAATAAAAAAAAACCAAAAACAAAACACCTTGAATAACAAATATAGTTGTATTATTTGTGTACATGTTAATGTAGACTTTAAAAAAAAAACTTTTAGCTGTTTCAAAAATGCTTATTTGGAGAGGAAAATTCTAGAGGCACTCTTTCACAACTACTATCCGAAGGGGGTACTGATTGCTAACTTCCCTGTGATCCTTATTTGAATGTTGAGAAGAGAAGGAGATTTTATTGGTTCCATAGTAATTTTAAAAAAGATACATAGGTGATAAAAGGTGGAAGTCTCCACAGGAAATGTTGTGAGCTGAGCTCCTTACAAAAAGCTAAGCATACAGCTGATAAGAAGTACATGGGCCTTTTGTATCAGCTCAGAGAATAAAGTGCCTGGGTATGAGACCCTTTTTGTACAAAGTACCTTTTTTCTGGTGGTATTTATCCTTCTTTTTCTGAATGCAACTCCTTAAACCATTGATGATTTACAAGTGTTTATAGTTTGGTGATTGTAATAGTCCAGAATGTGTCTCGTGTTCTTTTTCCTAATTATTTTAAGCAGATTACAGATGAATTATTTAGCCGCATAAATAATGTATAGTTGCCTATAAAATTTTTGTCTCTAGCTAGCTGTAGCTCTTTGATGGTCAAGGTGAAAGGGAATGAAAGGGATGCATGGGGTGGAGGATTTAGTGATACATCAAGCAGCAGCTACTTAAAAATGAAAATTAATAGTAATGTTTCTTGCTAGTTTACATTGTTACAATATTTCTGAATTTGTGTGACGGATGATGTTTAAATATTACATCTTTTCGTAGCAGCTCAGTTTCACTAGGCTTTGGTTTCACAAAGTATAACAAAACAGCATTGCAAAAGAGAGGTATGAGGTGAAATACACACCTAAATATGCTTGCTTATGTGGTATATTATTCCAGATACTTAATATTAATTTGTTCTTATAAATGCAGGAATCTTGCTTCAGTTCAAAGTGTTAATATTCTACGAGTTAGTGTTTTAATTGCCTGTTCTGTGATGGCTTTCATAAGGTAGACATCAGGCTGAGTGATCTTCCAGTGCATCCCATGCCAGCTGCAGAAGCAGTGCAAGCTTTTCAGAGTCTGATCTTTGCTTAAACAATATAATTCTTATGGTGGGGGCTGGGGATTTTGCTGCTTTCCTCCTTTTGCTGTTGAACATCCTTGATTCTACACAGTCTTCCAAGTTTTACATTATTTGTAAGGGTAGCTTGGGCAAGAAGCAAGACTGTATTTGCAGAAGCTCATTTCCACCAAGAAAGCCACTTCCTCCACTCCTGTTGCAGTCAGTGTTGAAATGGAAACTTCTCCACTGAGCTACTCAGAACATCTGAGTTATGCCATCACCTGGATATTAGCTGGGTTTTTGGTTTATTTTTTTTTTCTCTTTGAGGAAGACAGCTCAGTAAACCTGTCACTGTATTCAAAACTCAGAGCCAAGAAGAGGAGAATGACGCTTACTTGTCTTTAATACTTAGATAAAGCGTGTAAAGGCTGATGAAATAGATGCAAAACAAAGAGTGCACAGGCAGTGATACAGAATACAGTAATAGTATAAAATCTAGCACTATAAAGGCAATCAGAAAGATTAAAAAATATATATATTCTAAGCTTTGAAATTTGCCTGGAAGATTACTGCCAGATGACCCTTCTGTTAAGGGAAGAGGTGATACCCATCTCACCTGAACTGATAGATTAAATTTCGAAGAAGATCTTAAAGTATTTGCAGATGGAAACTTTTGCTTTAATCTGTCTTTGATACAGGAGGAACTGAATATCAAGGGAAAGATTATTTTAATGATCATGTCACTAATGTGAAATTGTCTAAATTTTATATACAAGGCAACCAAATGTTACTGAGAGGAGCTTTTAGAATGAGCAGTTTGGCTCAGTCAGCTTTCCTGTAGGAAATTCTGGTTTGATTTTCATTTTGGTTCTTTTGATTTCTGAGATTTTTTTCGATTTTTTTTTTTTT
>VZRR01009655.1:123986-294284 GCA_013398015.1 Oreocharis arfaki
TTTTTTTTTTTTTTTTTTTTTTTTACCAAGCCATCATCTGTATTCCTTTTAATCTCTTTCCAGTGTTATTTCATGCTATCTAATAAGCCAAGGATGAAAAATTAAGGTTAAGAAAGTTCTATGCTGCTCTGCAGTTTGGTTTTTCACACTGAATCTTCTTCTAGACAGAAGGTGAGGGGGAAGTCTCAGAGTTATTTTTTGTTGGGTTACCCCCACTTGAGGACAGGTACTGTCATGGATCCAGTACCTACAGCACAAGTAATTTCTTTCCAAGTGGTAGAAGACCTTTGGTCATCCCAGCCACTTTCTTCAGCTTGCATGAAAAGGACAGTACTGATGTAGAATGTTTTGTTCTTTGTTTGATATAAAGAGGACTGAGGATTCCTAATGGCTAAGAGTTAAAAGACCACTGTGATAATTTATTGAGCTTTGACTAGAAAATGAATTATGGGCATTTGCAAATTTAGAAAATGGTTGAGGTGACTGAGGATAAATAAATGTACTACATTTGCTGCGTAACTCATATAACTAATAATAGAAAACGTATCTAATAACTAGTATAAAATACCCATCTGGAAGAAAAAATTGCATGGTCTTATTACATTTTTTTCATTAAGCTAGAGATAAGATAAAAGATCTGCACCCATATGCCACAATACATTTAGCTGCCAAAGATTCCAGGTACACTACCATCCGGAGCAGAGGCAAATTAAAAAAAAAAAAAAACGAAACATTACTCTCTGGTCTCGAATATTTTTCATTATTGTGACATGGAAGCATTTGATTCTATCTCTGCCAATGAACCCGATTAATAAGGGTAATTATTTCATAAGAGATTTCCATAATCTGTGTTGTATTGCACATCCCTGTTGCACGCAAAGAAATCTTTGTTTCTTTCCTTGTTGCAACATAGGAAACCACGTAAGTTGCCACTGGTGAAGCACAGAAGAGGTCTGCTAAACTTTTCTCAGTCATATGAGTGAAGGGTTTATGGAAAAAAGTTAGTAATTTGCTTTTCATGTAGAACTCTTTAAATATTTTATATTCCATTGTTGTAACATTGATTTAAGGTCTTTAATTATATAAGGTTTTTTTGAATAAATTACCTCTGCTCTAATCTAACTTAATAGACTTTATGTGGTAGCTTGGGGATTCGTGGATAACAATTAGTGTAGGTAACTTCAAATTTAATGGTAAGAGGAATGGAATTCTTTAAGGTCAGTGCTAATGCTGCATTAGTTATGCCTGAAATTGATACATATGGGGAAAACACTGAGTTAAATGAAATTTTAATGTCAGTTACCACCAGTAATAAGTTGATTGTTGTTGATGCTCAGTGTAAGTAACAGTCAACAGCAGAGAAGTCTGGGCTAAAATAATTTAACATAAATTAATATTTCAGCATGCTGTATTTATGACTTGAGAACATCTTAAAAAACCCTAAACTAAATATAAGCAAATTTTAATTCAGCAAGGAGGAGGGAGGGAGTTGATGCTTGAGCTTCTCCGGTGTACATTTATTTAACTATTTTTAATACAATCAGGATTATAAATGATGGTTCAAAGGCGCATTTCTACGTGGTATGAGAAAAGTCAATGCTCTTAGGTGATACTTACATTTTCATTTAAGTACTAGCCCACTTCTCCACAAAGAAACCAAGATGTAGATAATGCAGCTTTGTTGGAAATTATCTCATTTCTTTATCTGGCAGTCACTTTGGCAGTACATTGTAGGATGAATTTCATCTTATTCACTGCTGTTTGTGTTATGAACACCTCTGTCACTTTTGCTTTTTTAACTAACTCTAAAGCCGTGCTGGAGACCATACTGTCTTTTTTTTTGAGAATAGATATATGGTGCTTTTAGTGTACTTTCTACATCTCTGCTTTGTATGAGATGTTATAAATTACAGCCTGTTCCTCCTCACCTCTCTAAGGAAGCCTCTGTGGAAGCCTGCCACCATCTAACCTAGGAGAGCTTGTGCTCACTCCTCTGGTGTGTTTGCTCAGGTCACTGACCTGTTGTGTAGGAGATGGCAAAGCTCTTCTGTCCCAAGAAGCTGCAATTGATCTAAATGATTTCCTAGCTAAAATGCAAAAAAATGCTAGTAAATAGAGGAGCATTGGTGGAGCTGGAGTCTGAGGAAGTTTCTTGTTAGTCAGTTTTGTCAGGATTTGGTTTTCACTCGTGTTTTCGTGGGAGCTGACTCTAGCACTTGAAGGCATTGAGGAGGAAGGAGGAGAAGAACTGTCAGTTCTCAGATGTTAATAGGGTTTTTTTTTTCAAAAGTTTTTTGACACAAATAGGAGAGGAAGATCATGTCTCAGTGAGAAGGATACATTGTATACATGAATGAAAAAAATCCCAAATTGTTGCTGTTTATGGTAGGATGTGTTCTCTTTAAGAGGAAGCTTTCTTCTGTATTGAACCAGTGTCTTACATTTTTTCTGCTAATTCTCCCCAGGATACTCTTGGAACGATGATGAACTTTATTTTACTGCTAAGTACTTTAAACAATTTCCTTTGTGCACAGGATTAGCGGAATGCCAATTAGAAAGAGTTCTTCAGTGGGAATCTTTTCTTTTTCTCTCTGCCTGTGTTTGAACCTGTCAATGCCCAAACACAGCTGCTTTTTGATGTAAATACCTTTCATTTAAAATGATTGTATGAAACTGCCAGTCAGCAACACTGTAATCAAAGAATAAACCTGAGCTCTGGGTTTTATTCCTGTCATCTCTTTGAATGGCAGATGTGAGTTGCTCCAACCAGTTGTAGATGCCGATTTTTGTTTATGAGAAATTTGCTTCAAAATCAAATACTTCCTAATTTGCTAAAAGTTACGATTTAGAGGAAGCTTTGTATTAGCAAATGTTAAATTAAGTAATTCAAGGTAGTGTCATATTTCCTTTGGTTATATAATGTATCTGACTTTGTCATGTTAAGAAGCAAAAAGTTTTCAGAACCCTATGAACCACTTGAGGAGAAGAGACTGCAGAATTGGGTGTAAGGTGAAGATTTACAGATTACTGTAATCCTTTGGTCTGCATGGAATGTAACTCCTTTTAGGAATGAGGCTATTTTGGGAATGCCTGTAATACATATATATATATGACCAAAGCTGACTCTTCAGCTTGTATTTTGAAAGTGAAATAAGTTTTTAGTAACATACACTTCTTGAGAAGATGATACCAATACATTATTTGATGTTTTATCCAGCTAATGATTTTAATGTAGGATTATGGAATAATATCAGTTGGATGGGGGAGACCTCAGGAAGTCTCCAGTTAAATCTCCCACTCAAGCAGGGGTGGTTATGGGGTCAGACCAGGCTGCTCAGGGTTTTCATCTGGACTTGAAAATCTCAGACTGAAGTTTGTACAACCTCTTTGGATAACCTGCTTCACTGTCGGCCTGTGAATTGTGATTTTTTTTTTCCTCACTTGTAGATGAAGTTCCTCAATTAAATTGATACCTGTGAAAACAAACACAAAACTCAGACATCGTTTAAAAATCTTATATTGGATGTGTTTTTATTTAATGTAGAAGTGAATAATGCAGTAATCGGTTGGTAGGATGTGTGGGGTTGGTTTGGGGTTTTTCTTTTTGCTGTGTATGGGGTTTTGGATTTTTTGGTTTGTTTGGGTTTGTTGTTTTTGGGGTTTCTTTTTGTTGTTGTTTTGTTTTACCAGTTGTGTGTTTATATGGAAAGGCAATATTGTTCTATGCTCTTCTAATGTTTGGTAAGACTGTATAGAGTACAAATGTGTGGATGTAGATTTCCGTTTGCTTAATGGAATGACATTTTGGAACCGTTTCCTTGAGTTTCTTGATTACAAAAAAACCCAAAACCCTAAAACCACTTAGGAGTGATTTTTGATATATTTTATTGGGTATTGGTACAGCTAATAGCTTTGCTGGTTCATTAGAGTTCATAGACCAGTCCTTCCATGTTAGAAAGCTTTAGTGTATGTGGCAGAAATGATTTTTTTAAAGACAGTAAACATTTCAGGGATCTCAGTACATTTTAGGAGTCCTAGTGGAAATAAAATGGTAAACAGAATTAAATGAGATTAAGCTGTCAAAAAAATATCTTACAAACTCATGAATGAAACTGCTGTTTATTTGCTAAAATGGTGGGGGAAGAGTTTACCATGATCATATTAGATAGAGGTTTTTTTTTTTTAATTCTTTGTGGCAATTTTTATTGGTTTTCCTATATTTTATTGTTTGTCAATGCTTTTTTGATTGTGATTTAATATTTGAAGCAGAAGGCATCTCTTATATAATTAGGATTTGGGTTTTAACTATGGGGTGTGAGGAGGTTGAAACACAGCCAATCTTTCGGGTTTTTTTCTCTCCTAATAAAAGGGTCATGATATATCTTGGGTGAAGCTAACAGCTATAATTCTCTGACATTAGTTCATTCATTTGAAGACTAAACACTGTCCTAGTTTTTCATGATGATCTATTAGCTGTCTATACCATGTTTTATTTCAGTGTGTATTTTTTCTCAATTAGATTCAGATCATTTGATCTTGAGTAATATTTATGGATCTATGGTATCTGTTGCTGTCTGTTTTCTGGAATGCATGGCTAAAGACTAACCAAAACAATTTTAACACAAAGAAAATTAAGTACTGGCAGTCCCTCTGAATTTAAGTATAACTGTTGGAGGGAGCCTCACATTTAAAAGTGTTCTCTTCAGGAGAGAAAATGTCACAGCATCTAAGTAAAAATAAGTGCATGCAGGTATTATATATTGCCAAGCAAAAAGGCTGCTCAACGTTCCTCTCACCTCCCGAATGTGCAGGATCCTACATACACCTGTTATGGTAAAATCTCTAGCCAAATGTAGAGGATGCTTAGGAAATACCAGGGAGAAACAGATTGAAGTTTGTTTTTACTCTCAGGTTCCTGGGATGCTGCAGTTTAGGATCTTCCTGAGCTACAGAGGATGTTTACCTGCACCTTGGAGAGATTTTTGTGCCATGATGTTAAGTCAGTTCTCTTCTGGAATCTGTGCCTGTTGTTTGTCATCCAGAGCTGTGTGAATGATAATGACTCGCAGAGTTTGGCTACACATTGAGTAAAAAAAAAAAGGACTCATTCCCCGCCTCCATTACTTGTTGATTTCTTATAATGCTTTCCAGTTTTGCATTGTGAGCAGTTGTGAGTTGCTTATTTACTCACTCAGTGATAAAGATGATATACTCTGCCATATTCAGCAATAAAATTGTTAAAAAAAATATATAAAAAAGAAAGGAGGCTATGTTAAGCACACCAGGCTTTGAAGTGAAAAGACCTTCATCATATGAAGGCTAAGTGTGAAGCAAGTATGCTTGATTATTTTTGAAAAACCAATTTATCTAGTTTAATATTATTGTGCATTGTTTTTAGACAATGGTGATCTCAGCAAAAAGTGTGATTAACTCGAAGCTGACAGCCATTATTTATATGAAAATCTACTTGTATTTGAGAGTGGTATCATCTCTCATTGTTCCTGTGGTAAGTGCTGCTTCAGCAAGACTCAGTAAATGAGAATTTTCACAATTTTGCAAAGTACAGAATGCCCATTGTAGTGCTTGTGCTTTTGTTTCTTCTTGCTCTAACTGTTGAATTAAACAAGTTTACAATTGGAACAGGATGAGATCTTGTACTCCATCAGTTGCAGAGCTCCAGGTGACAGGCAGTAATTTCTGAAGCAATAGTAAACTGTGTGCCTTTGCTCCATAAACTTTCTCTCCCTGACTGCTGCAGTCCTTGTTAGAGTCCTCCCAATTTCAGATGTCTATAAACCACCCATTTCTCACAGTAAAGTCACAAAAATTACCTTTCCCTGTCCAGCTGTGCCTGGACTGTAGCAAGTCCTCATGTACTATGCAAAACATATTCAGACGGTCTAATTTTGGTTCAGGACTGCTTCTTTCTGAAGGATTGCATTGACTTAAAAACTCTTTCAAAGACAAAACCATGTATTAGGAAGAAAAAGTATTTTGGAGAAAGGGTATCTTGAAAAAAGTGAAGAAAAACCAAGTAAACCTAAGTCTGTACAGACACCAACACCTAAACAGTGACCTCTTCTGCATAAAGAAACTGGAGAAACTGAAATACAGGGCTATAAGGGTAGTTAGATATCTAATATAACTAGAATTAAGACACCTCTCGTCTCATGTCTTAACTTTTTACAAGGTTTTCTGCAGTGTTTTCCCAGGTCAACTCTTCTCTCTCCAAATTGACAAAAATGGCCTTGAAAAGTAACTCTCCTTCCTTCACGAGGATTTGTGTGCTTGAAGATTTCTCCATCCTTGTGCTTTCAATCTAACAAAAGAGTTACCAGTTTAATGTATATCTTAGGAAAATGATGTTGTCTTTCAAATCTGTGCTTGTCAGTTGTTTTCTGGAAAGAGGTGGCCGTGTCTTCCTGAGCAGATTGCATTCATTTTAAGAATTATAGGCATATGGTGAGCATCCCAACTGTTTTAGCATAACATATTTAAACCAAAAGTGTTGTTGCCTCATCATAGCCACATAGTCATCTCACAGACTACATTCATTAAATTGTTATATTTCAGTATTCATAATGCTACTACAATTTCCATATCCATTATCTTTCTATATAATACAGTTTACAGGAATCCTGTTTTCCATATCAGTGCGGAGACTTTTAACATTTCTGATAAAAGTATAAAGGTAAAATGAAAGTTTAGAGGTCTTATCTTCATGAAGCTATGCAAGGCAGTCAAAAGAAAGCAACAAAATATGAGGAATACAGATTTTTTTATTTTCCTTTTCAATGAGTGGGAAGTTTCTAGACGTTTAAAAATGCCGTTTTGGAGAGGGAGACAGGAATGACATCAAGCTATAGTTGGTTTTATAAACTGTTATTAAATTAGGTATATTTCTTAAGGGGCTGCTTCTGGTTTGAACTAATGGCTACTGAAGTTTTCATTGCAGTAGCACCTGGCCTGTGGCTGCTTCTCTGGAAAGGTTGGAAGGGTGAGAGCTCCCTACAGCCCTTTTATCATGGGTGACAGTGGGCAAATCCCAGACTGGTTGTGGGCATGGCAAAGGGTGGTTGATACGTGCAGTTCAGGCAGCTGAATTCCAGCTCTAGTACTGCTTCAGTTTGTTTGTCAGCAATTCATCTTAAGAACATTACCTGTAAACATTTTTTTTAATTTTTTTTTTTTTTTCATGTTGATAGTTACAACACAACACAGTCCCTCCCATCCTAATGCACTGCAGGAAAATAGAGAATATTTCAGCAAGTTACTCAGTTGTAACAAATGTACACAGCAGATGTTGTGTGAATTTTCACAGAACAAAAAGAGGTTGTCATGTTTATACGATCACAGTATCTTGTAAATGACCTGTAGATGCATGGGTTCAATTTTAGAAGTGTGTATCAATTTTAAATATCCCATTTGTTCTTTATAGAATAATGCAATAATTCTGTGCTACTTTAATTACCTGTGTATTTATCCCGTGGTTTCTATGTTAACAACTTACAACCTATCAACCATTAGGGTTAAAAAAAAAGCAGGAAAGGCTTTTATATTTCTAAGTTTTGTAAAGAATATGCAGACTTTGGTATAGTCAAAACTCTGAGCTACAATATTTGGAATTCTTTTAGGACAGGGGCCACCTCAGACTGATTGGGTGATTTAAAGGAGTCAGGAGCAGGGATTCAACACGTAGAACAAGTTGCAGTACTCTAGTGCTGGGGCAGAGAAAAAAACTTAAGGTGTCAAGACTTGCTGCTGAAACAAATATCTGAAGAACTGATGTGAAGCTTTGTTTCATGACAGCTGCTTAGCACAGGACGTGATTTTTCGAGGCACATCTCATCATATAAAACACGATTGCTGAGTACATTTTTAGGCCCTATAAAAGTAGCAACAGGTGTTGCTAGGTATGCATCCAGAAGCAGATCGCAACAATGTTGAACCTGAAAAGCAGGCAGACTGTTTTGTGGTTTCTTGTTTCTGGGCCTCTAGTCTCTTTTAAAAGCAAAACAGTGCATGAGTCTTAGATGAATTGAATCTGACATTGCTATCCATCCTCCTTTTTCTCCTTAGGTCTAGTTTGTGTGAACTATTGGTGCTCAGCCAGACCCTGCAGTTGTATGAGTTCAGACATTTGTAAAACCGCTGCAGAGTGCTTTCTCTTTAACTCACCCAGAACCTTCCAACAGTAATGCAAAGATTATTTGAAACTTAGAACATCAGAATTAAAGTTCCAAATCAGGCTGTGGTTGCTTTCCCTTCTGCTTCATCACCATGACATCACGACTTCAGTGGTGACTGAGAGCAGAAGTTACCAGCATCCTTCTGGAATCAGGGCAGTGCTGTTGGGCAGGGCCCTCTGAAATGGACAGTCTCCACTGGTCTCTCAGGAGTGTGTTTAAGAAAAGGTTTTATTGGCAGTGCTGACTGCATTGATATTTTACTCCTTTAACTTTTTCCAAAGGCATGAGGCCAAATCACTGAACGTTCTTCATTAGTGAGGGGGGCCATTGTGCTAAATGGAAGAAATGAGGCAAAAATTGTTCCCAAAGGATTTCTAAATTGGAGAGGACTTAGAAAAACAGCATTAAAGCATAAGTTTACTCCGCAGTGTCCTCAACTGACCGCAGTGCTGTGAATTAACATTCAATTAAGATGATCATTGGCGTTTGGTTACATTATTTCAACATTCTCCTCTTTAGATCCCCATCAGTGAGATTTTGTAACACAGGGAAGTTTAAATGAAGTTTAGAATCAAAGTTTCTCTAGGTGTATGAAGATCCTACAAGATTCCTTAGATTCATGCAGCTTTTCCTGTCTGGATTCCTGCTGCTATCTCTGTGACTCCACATGACAGTAGTGGAGAACATTCAGAACACAAGATATCCTGTCTTCTTTTACACCAAAGGATATAACATAATTAGCATTATTAATGTCACAATTTACTTTGACCCCCTCAGCTGGTGGGCATGAAGGCTTGTTCCATTACAAGAGTGAGACAGGATTATTAACTTTCTTCCTGCTGCTGGCTGTGTGAAGTGAGCTACCCTCCCCTGTCACCACAGCTTAGACTCCTTTTCCCATTTCTCCTTTTCCTTTTCTCCAATCCCAAGGGATTCATCACCATCAACTTCCTCCTATGTGCGCATGAAAACAAAAAATCCCAAATCAATTGATCTACAACCAAAATCAACCCAAAACTATTGATGTGGACTCTGAGTAGGGAAGGGGGGAGAGAAGAGAATAAGAAAGATTAAGGATTAGAAAGGAATATGGAGGTTTCTCCTGCTGAGTCCCAAAGTTTGGAGTAGACCCTTGTACTAACCTGAGCCCACACTTGGCCAACAGTGTATGCCTAAAGGCCCAGCAGCACTTAAAGTTTAACAGGAATGGGGAGGTGTCAGCCCAGGGTCTGCCAAAGTCAAAGGGATGTAGTGCCTAATTTATAGAATTTGATTATTTCTGCAAAGTATTTTCCGTGCTGCTGTTCAGAACTTGCACTTAGCTGACCAAAATCCCTTCTAACATGTCAGTTTTAAGAAAATAGCTTTAAAATTCTGCTTGTAATTGGTCATCTCTTCTGGTCTTCCTTGGAAGTCTAGTCCTGATGCCTTAGGCTTTAAGTTTTATGTTTTTCAAATCCTTTACTGCCTAGTGTGTAACTCTGAAGTTTCTTGTAGCCTGTTAACTTCTGCTCTCTCTTGCTAGTTAGACGTAACAAGCTTCTCCAAGCCTGCTCTCTGAGGACACCCAGATTGTCTTAGGCCCAAAATGTGTAAACTAACATCTTAAGAAGGGGGGTAAACTTGGGGAAATTACATCCTTAACTGAAGTTTTGATTGGAGAATTAACCCTGATATGCAAATGAACCAAACTTATAAAAGTGTGAAGAACCCATGACCCAGGGTCCATCTTGGGTGTAGCCTTTGGCCTGCCCAGGGTGTACCTTTGAAGGCCCTTCAAATAAATACCTACCTTTATTCCCTTATTCCTGTCTGCTCGGTTTTTAGGCGGCCATCTCAGGCATCAGTCCTAGCAGCTCATTTGAAGAGACCCAGAGACACAGATGGTGCTTTGAAACTGAGAGCAGGAGAACTTTCAGATACGCTATTTAGTGTGACAGGAATTCATTTCATTATGTCAGAAAAATAAAACTTTGAAAAGAGCACATTGCACGAGGCACACTTAGGAATTCACAAATTGATGAATTATTGATTATGCCTATCAATGCAGAAAACAAATTAAAGGTAAGGGGGAAAAATATTTGTAAAGCGTGTTCATTCCAAATGCATTATAATCATGATGTAAATACTTAGAGAAAAGCTCAAATATTTTTAAAAGGCAAGACAGTCGCACTGCTTCTGATCCATCTTTCTGGCAGTTGTTAAGACAGCTGCTATACGTGAAAATGCATTTTGAAACGGTGTGTGGATATTAGACAGGAGAAAAGGCTTAATGTTAAAACAGGGCATACACGACTATGGGAGTATAAAATTAATTAAAAGTGAGAAGAAGGTGGTTCTTTCTAAACGGGCATGCATGAGAACAAAATGTGTTTGCAGCATTCAGTCCCCAAAGAGTTTGGTTATGGAAAGAGGCAGGCTATGAGCATTTGAAAAGTGCGCTCTGAAAGTGATTCAAGTATTCAGCGCACTGTTATGATGCCCACGCCAGAATAAAATAATTACAGGAGGGAAACCACACCAGTCCAAAGAAAAATGGTAACCTATTCTCATCTATTATTAAAAATCACTTCCTAAAGTTCCATCATCAGAATTTTTTTTTTAACAAAATATTTTAAGTGAAGTATTTTTAATATAGCTAACATAGCTTCATTTTAGTGCTGTATGTTAACTAGAAATGTCATTTATAATTAATATACTTGGAACACATCCTCCATATTACAGTCAAAATGTGCTTTTAAATATGTCCATTTGTCTTACAATATCTTTCGTAGGAATCTCACCTAAATTCATTTGAAATCTTGTCAGAAAGGAAAATATTTTATTCTGTATTTATTTAACTTAATTCTATTTACATGTAAGCTGCTAGAGCATGTGATGGTATTAAGGGTGTGAATTTTGTAACACATCTGCAAATTATTATGCATAAAATCCATCTCTTAACTAATTAGCAGTCTCAACACGTCTCCTGCTGTATAAATGAATTATTAAATGTTGGCTCTGATGAGGAATGATTGAAAAGAAAAAAATATTTCTTTAGCCATTATGGATGACTATCAGAAAAAAGGGAAGCTAATTCTACATTAATAAATAAATAAAAGGAAAAGTGTGGATCAGTTTGATTTTCTTGATTTCCAGCTGTATTCCCCAAAAGAAGCATCCTACAGCTGTTCCTTTGACAATTTCATCAAAAGAAAGTAAGGGTTTGACACAGAAAATTCCAAAATTCTGAGTTAATACCATAGCAATCAAACTCATTTTTACATATTTCCTCTTACAAAATGAACTTTTTATAAAAGTCATGTGGTTTTTCAGGTACACAGAGTAATAATTTGACCCCTGCTACTTCTTTTGCCAGGCTCTGGGAGGGGAAAATATGTAAAACCCCATAGCTTTGGATTTTGTCTTCATGGTTGTGCTGTGCCAGGCTGTCCTTGATAATTCATGCTTATTTGGTCACAGGAGCATATTTTTTTGCAAAAAAATGCTGAGCTCTGGAATAAAGTGATTATTGTATTAAATGCATGGAATGAAGGGCCAGATTGTGGCAAAGAAACAATGTCAGAACAAATTGTGGCTTTACACTTTCAGCCTGGTATCCCAGCAGAGGTCATTGTTAGGGCCCAGCTCATCTCAAAATGCACACTGGCTCTGAAGTAACATCACTCGATGCCCTCACCTGTACCAGTAGCTCTGATCAAAAATCTCTTTGTCATATATAGTATATATATGTATATATATATAGTATTTTGTGAAACATCTTTGGGAGGGAACTGTGTTCTGCCAACAGTCAGGGGGGTTGCAAATGGGTTTCAAATGGATGTTGTTGTAGGGCAGGGAGAAGAATTCGCCCCGTAAAACGTATCCATGCTGAAAAATGCATTGCAGGAGAGAAAGATGTGTTAGGAGGCGTAGTTTCAGCAATGTTATTATTTCAGATAAACACTATATATTTTAAGGTTACGACTACTGCCCTCCTACAACCTGATGGACATTGTCATGTTTGGGAACTTCAGGACAAAATGTAATTTTCTTGTAGCTTTTAAGGTATTACTGTTTCTCCATAAGCAGTATAAATATGAAAAGGCAAAATATATTCTTGAATTCTCTTAGTTTCTTATGACCAAGGGATTATAAAATATAAATATAACCTCTATTTAAATTGTAGAGTTTGAGTCAGGAACAACAGTAATAATCTCTTAACAGGACTAGATAGGTGTTATTTTTACATTAAGGATTTTTTGTTAGGTTGGATTGTTTTTAATTACACATTAGGAAGGAAAATTCTGTAAAATCTGAGGTAGAATCTTACTTTATACGTTTTCATTTAATAAATTTAAATGTTTTCTATCTGGGAGCATTACTTATTTTTTAGCTTGTGCATGATCACCAGTTGGCAACTCTGTTCCTATTCAGTCTTTGTTATTGGAAACAATGCATAAATGAGAAAGAGAAAAACTTGATTTCAAATCAATATTTGTCAATGAATTAAAAAAAAAAAAACACTGAAAACCAGATAAGCAGAAAATGAGCACTACACCACCACCAATCTGCTCACCTGGGTTTACTTTCAGTAGAGAAATAAACCAACCACTTCCCCAGAGCAATGTCATCACTTAACTTACAGATCTTTCTGCATTTGGATCCAGAGTGAAGTAGACCCTCAGCAACTCATGATCATGTGGGAAAGAGAAAAAAAATGTGTTTAAGGAAATCCATCTCTTTCTGTGCTCATTAGTTTATCTTTGGCTGCCCTTTCCGCTGTCTACAGCCACTCCTGAGTTGGTGAGGCTGGTCTCAGTTTAGGACATTCAGGTGAAACTATTCTTCCCTGAGAATTTATTAATCAGAGCAGGAAAAAGAAAGCAGCAGTAAAATAAAATAATTAAGAAAAAGAATTATATTTGAGGGAAAAAAAATAACAACAAAAATTTTGTACATATTTTCAGGATTTCTTCTATGATCATTTTGTACAACAGCCACACTAAAGTTGCTTAGAGCAATTTTGTGCCTTATGGATATTTCCCATTGGAAATGATGTAGTGGGTCAGAATAGGTTTATGTGCTGTAGCAGCACACTCTTATCTTCAGTGGGAGTTTATGATACAGCTGTTAAACCTCAGACTCCTTGCAAATTTCCCTGTGAATAAAGGATTAATTTTTGTGGTGGAAGTTACTCCATCCCAATACAAGCAACACTTTATTCAGTGATTTTGTTTGTGTAGCCCTGCACAAAAGATTAAAAAAATGTTTACAGTGCATTCTTTCTGGAGAATTTGCATGTCTTCTCAACCAGCTGCAAAGTTCCTGGCTGGAGAGGCAGCACCCCCAAAGCAAAAGAAGTTTTCTGATTAATTGGTTTGTCTCAGTGTAACTGTTTCAGGGGTGGGGGAGGAATCAGCCTCCTGCAAGAAAGAAGTTGTTCTTTTGAACCAGTGCTTAATGTGACACTGTCAGACCATCTGTCTGATGAGCAGGAGCTCCAGTAGAGCAGATTGTAAAGATACTGAGTGGTGGGGCTGTTCAGGGATGAAAAAAAAATCTGTTAAGTTTTGATCTCTTGGGGGCTAATCTTTAGATGCTGTGAAATCTGTTTATTCTCTTGACTTTAGTGGAGCTCTAAGGATGTGTATCAGTTCAGGATCTTGTTCTCTCCCTGGTCTATATTTCGACCAAGTCAAGTGAGAAATAAATCCTTGCTGAAGAGGCAAGCAATTCCCTTTTACTCCTCTCTTGATTTGGATAAGATCTGGCACTTTCAAGAATTTATTAGATTTGCAATGTCCTTTGGTTCTCTTTTTATGTATGGCAAAAAAGGCTTTATTTCACCTCTGCTCCTTTTTTTGTTGAGGTTTTTTTTTTGTTGTAAAGAATCTGTGCACTTATTACTAGATTAAATTTAACCTGAGATGAGTATTTTCCTGCCAGTGTTTTCTGTTGTTTGACCAATGCTTGAAAACAGAAAAATCCTTATCTAACCTCCAATTTAGGAAAGGAAACAGTGGATAGAGAATTGCATCAAGCACAAAGCCTGCTTTGGCAACGAATTATTCCTAACTGCAAGAGTCTTATAAAAAGATTTTCCACACTACAAAACATATTCACAATTAAAATAATGTGGTTGGTCAAAATGAAACAAAAAAAGCTAGCCTTTACATTTAGGGAGGAAAATTATAGGCAAACTGCTTAAATGCAAAATAATCTACCTTTTCAAGGGGAGTATATGGTAAATGTTTATCTATTCCATCAAAAAAGGAAAAAAAAAAGATTCTGGGGTTTTCTTTTGGCAGCATTTATTTAAACTTAATTCTGCTGCTTAAAATAAGGTATCTAATGCCACTTAAGATTCTTTAAGGTAGCTAGGAGATGTGCCTGGAGTAGATCAACGTGGCACAACATCTTTGTGAGGCTCGAGACTGTCTGGGCAAGATACCCCTGGGTCTGTTGTGTGGCACAGGACACTTGTGTTTGAGCAGCAGAACCACTCCCAGAATAACTCAACCACTGGATCCTGGTTCCCAGTTGTTATTATTGGTTTTCTTTATAAACTTTTTACTGTTATAAGTCACTGAATGAAGAGTAACCCTTTGTTTAATTCTCTGCAACTTGATTTCCAGAATATTAAATAGCAATTTGTGTGGTTTTAATGCATTCTGCTTTTAACATGTCATTCTAATGTTCACTTTGGTGTAGTCTCAGAGTTAACTTTAAAAAGGTTTGGAAGTCTTTGAATTTCTCAGAAACCAGGGCTGTTGAGGAAGCTGCTTTGATAAAAGAAAACACAAAATCGAAACCACTACTATCAGGACAGCAAGGCACAACAAACAGCATATCAAACCTGAATGAGCTGATAACAGTGCTTCCTGTGGTGGGGATGGTTCACTTGCGAAAAAAAAAGGAGGAGTGAGCCCTAAGATGTGTTCCTCTGCTGTCAGACAGCAGTTCCTCAATATCTCTGTGAAGATACAGCTTTTAGGAAAGTCATAGTCCACTTTAAGAAGTCATAGTCCATTTTGAGTTTTGCAGGCAATTTTTGTGCTGCCTACATGGTGTTGTTCATTCATTAATTGACAGGGTGAAAACCAAACTATTGCTCTTTCAAATGAGAGCTATTTTCCTATCACTAATGCTTTTGATGTCCTGGAAAGCATCATAAACGTACCTGGCAGTTCAGACGTGTGGTGAGTGTCTGTTTACATGGGAAGTGATATATCATCTACATTAGGTAGTGGAGCAAGAGGAAAAAAAAAAAGTAGGTAGTCAGAGCAGTTTCTTACCACACAAAACCAGGCTATTGTAAAGGGAGCTACATAAATTACAGTTGCCTGATGACCTGTAATTGGGTTTGGACAAACATTTTGGAAGTAGTCATATTTTAAATATCAAGTGCTATCTGTCTCCTCGAAGAGAGCTTCTACTACAGTCCAGCTGTTCCTTTCTTAGAGCCTGGTAATGTGTTAGCCCCCCTCTACAGGTAATATACTCTAAATCTGTTTTTCAGTTCCACAGAGCATAATTCCTGTGAAACCTGGCATTTTTTTCCCCCCAAAACATTTTCTTCTAAAGGTATTGTTTTACTTCTAAAAACTGTCATTTGTTTCTCATGTAAAATTAAAATATTCTTTTCTCTTTATATTATATTGAAATATTGATGAAACAGAATTCACAGGAAGGCTGATATTTCTTCTTGCAATATTTTAAAGCTTTCATGTTCAGTCAGAACTTACTGTGTCCTCCCCTAATATTATTTTCAAAAGAGAGAAGTAAGACTTAAGTCTGGTTTAAAGCAACACTTTTCTGTAAATGCATTATAAGTTTTCTAATTTGTTTAGAGATAAACCAGGTAATACTAAATACTGTTGCTTCCTTGGGTGTAAAGAAATGCATGTATTTGTGTCTTGGTGCAAATGTGAGAGAGAGCATGTATATGTATGTGCAGCAGGAATTTTGCCTACTCTTTGTATCCTGATATTCTCTGTTTTGTTGATTCTTCATTAATTATGTGCAGTCAAATAATAAGGGAAGTTAATTAACCAACTATCTGTAGAGAGTAATTATAACAGTGAATAGGAAAAAAAATTAAAAAGGTATATTTTTTATTCTTTAATTACTGCTTAGAAGCATTTACCATTCCTCTACTAAACATTTTTATTTTCTGTTTTAACTTCAAGTGTGATGTTCCTGCAGAAAATGTTTTTGGATTGCCTTATGTGTAGTGGTTATTATTTGCCTGTCTCTTCCCTGCCTGAGCAGGGAGATTCCAGAAATATGTTTGACTCTATAGTTTTTCCTACAACAGCCTTCACTCTTAGGAGTAACCAGGCCCAGGAGCTTTAATTTTCAAGTGTCTGTCGCAGACACCTTTTTTACTTTGGATTGACTCGGTCTTCTTTTATTTCCTATGCTGGAATATTTAATAGATTACATCAGAATACGCCACAGAATCACAAAATCAATTAGGCTGGAATAAAGCTCTGAGATCACAGAGTACCACCGAGGACTAAACACCCCATGTCAACAAAACCATGGCCCTGAGTGCCACGTCCAGTCTTTCTTTAAACACCCCTTGGGACGGTGACTCCAGCACCTCCCTGGGCAGCCCATTCCAATATCTAATCACCTGTTCTGTGAACAAATTCTTCCTAGTGTCCAGCCTAACCCTCCCCTAGCAGAGGTGATCATTATATCTTCTCATCTCGATTTTCTGACAAATGATCAGTTCTCCTTTTGGAAAGTATTTGAGTAACAAGCACAATAGATTCCTCATGCAGAATGCAAAAATGAGGAGAATAAACTGTATTTCTGACACCTTCAGATATGATTCTGAAGGTTCACATGCAAGCCTGGAGGAGTATGTAGGGAGCTGTAGATTGTCTGACTATCAATCTCAGGAAGCCGCTGAGACAACCAGCAAAAAGTATAAACCTGAGGGAGTGTCAGAGTCTGATCATCCCTTGATGATTTATATTTCAAAAATGAATATTCTATCTCTGCTTGGTATCTTTAGTCAATTCAGTGCAAATAGCCCATGAACAGAAGTATGCAAGACTGTATATATCAACATAAAATCTTGGNNATATAAAAAATAAAACCTTGGGAAGTGGTGCCCCCCCCCCCCCCCCCTTTTTTTTTTAAATAATACAGTTTATGCATTTAGTAGAATAGAGAAGGTTCTTTATATATCTTTAAAAGGCCTTCCATTTTAATGTTGTAGCACTAACAAAATCTAGTAATCCTTCTGTCTAGAAAAATGATAGACAAACCTGTGGAAACCTTTCTTCCCTGTGTCTCTCTTCTGATCTTTCCAACTTTTGGGCTAATGAAAAAGGCCATTTCTTAGCCTTGTACATTATTTTCATAAACTGTTACTTTGCTTTTGATTATCAAGTTATTTTAAACTAACGTACCCTTATCATCAACAGGAAGTATCAATAATTCCTCTGCTGCTTTGGCCTTAGAGACACCAGTGCCAGGATCTGTGGTCACAAACTGTGTGACTTTTGGCTTCAGCACCTCAGGTCCCCATGGCGTCTTGTCACAACTGTGCTCTGAACAATTATTTGGAGCACCCCACAGCAATGGTTTCATAGGGATTATGTTTGGAGGAGGAATTCCTGAGCATTATTGTTGTTTACAGAGTAGATTGTGTTCGTAACTGAGGGAATCATCACAAGGAGAAATATTATTTAGGCATGAGGGGCAAAGGCTTCTCTCCCATCTGTTCCACCTGTCTGGCAAAGGGTGGAGTTTCTCATAAAGTTCCTGGGTTTTTTTTTTTCCCTCTGTACCAAGGTGATTGATAGCCTGATAACAGTTCCATGATCTAATTTTTTAGAGTTCATATCTCCCTTTCACACTGCCAGCCTTTTCAGAGTTTATCCTCACACAAGTGCACGCCCCACGACCCCTGGGGCTGACACCAGAAAATCCTCTTGTCACTGAAGTTCAATTTCCAGAAAAAAGAGCATCTCAGACTGCAAGGCCAGTGAAGTCCATCTCCCTCCTTCCTCAGGTTGCAGAAAGGCCGTGAAAATGATAGGAAGGAAATATTGTCCCCCAGCTCTGTCAGCTGTGACAAGGGAGGGCTTGTTGATGATTTGACATGTCTTGGAGGAGCTGATACATTTGATGCAGCTCAGGCTTCAAAGTTCTCCAGAAACCAATACTGCTTGATGGAGGAGCCTGGAAGAATTCATCTCAAAAAGAAAACAACCAGAACAACTTTTCAACCAAAAGGAAAAAAAAAAAGAAAAAAAAAGAAGAAAAAAACCAAATAAATATTGAGAGCACTCTCTGAAATGCTCTCGATTATTTCAGAAGTATAAAGGAATGATAACAATAATTCAGCTTCTGCTTTTCAAAGGCAATTCAAAATTATCCTGCTACTTAAGCAATTTGGAGGATGGATTTATTAGGTAAAATGAAAAGTAAACATAGTGCCATGTGTTAAATGGAGGGAAGGCTTTATCAACTCCTTCAAAACAGAGGCAGTATGTGTAAGTTTTGCCTGGGTAATTAATAATCGTTATTTTTAGCAATTATGGAAAAGTTAATTTAAGGCAGTGAATACAGTGAATTTAAAACTGGGTCTCCAACAAAGCAAATGAATCAGTCTTTGTAGTCTAACCCTAGAATTCTGATTGTTACAATGCTGCACAGAGGGTCCAGCTGCGGGGAACTTTTGTTGAATACATTTTCTTTAAATTGTTATCCTATGTGAACTCCCAGTAAACTGTAACGAGAGTAGATTCAATCATCAATTATTTGGAAAAAAATATGCCCTTTATTGGTTGTCTGCAGATCATTATTTTGTCAAAATGAGCAGACATGAAGGAAAAGGGGCATTTTGATGCCAGCATTCCGATAGTGCTGCAGCCTGTCTTGCTGTGTGTGGTTGTGAGCTGAAGAAGTTAACATGAAAAACAAATTACTGTGCTTTTCTGTAGTCTTCATTAATGATGTACTTCAGCAGAAAAAGAAAGAGACAGCAAGTGGGAATGGTACCAGCTTTGCAGGCTGAATTGGTATTCTGCTGTGCACAGTGCTTTTTACTCACTGGCAGCAAGATGACTTGTTTTTTCCAATTTTTGGTGGTAAAGGGTCAGGAAACAATATTAACTCAGGCAAGTGATTAGAAAGAATTAAATTGAAAACTTTTTTTCTGCCCAACAGAAGTCAGCACGAAAACTTTCCTACTTTGCTTAAGGGTGATTTATCATTTCCTCCTCACCCCCCCCGCCCCGATGATAAAACCCCAAGTGCCACATGCACAAAGGATATTATTTGATCCTCAAAGTTGTTGCTTTTTATTCAGGTAGGAAAATGTTTCTTAAAGCACATTTTGAGGTGTTTCTGGTGTTTCCTTTCATACATGCAATAAGCTTTGCTCTAGCTCATGTAGTTTTTAAGAACAACTTTAGATATACGAGGAATGATGAAATACATTTTTTCTGACCTCTAAATTGTGCAACAACTCAGCCTTCTGAGGAGTATTTTGGGGAAGTTAATACGGCAAAATAACAGCATTGGCTTTTTCGTTACTCTAATGTTTCTTTTCTGTCCTCAGAAAATATACCTGAGAGTACTTGATATTAGCCCTTTTCAAGTTCCTCTTGTCCCAGATCCTCTTTAATAATGGTCTTACTTGAGAAAAACTCCAGGAAGTTTCATCAATTATTTTTTCAGTAGCTGTTGGTATTTTGTTCTTGCATTTTAGGTGTAAAATGCTCAGGTGATTTACACTGGCTTTTTCAAACTTTTCTGTTCTTGTGTAGTGAATGGCAAGGTTATTTACGTCAATGAAACCTTCTGTATTCTTTATATTATAGGTTGTATTGGGGTGCAAATGTCACCATTTTAAATTACAATATTTTGATTTCTCTGGTTTCTAGGAAAATACTGGTTTTCATTTAATTTCCATGTTTCCATTCTTTGGATCATGGAGGAAGGAAGGGGTTTTTTTGCCTCTTCCTTTTATTAGGGTTTCATTTTCGTCTGTGCTGAGGTAGACAGGTAATAAGCAGATCAGCTCTTCTGAAATTCATTATTGAGACAACTAATCTATTCATTTATTTAACTGACTACTCTCTCAAACTTGTTTAATGATTTTAGTGATACCCACCAACCACACACATGCCTGGAATGCCCATTTTACAAAATTAAAACATAAAATTAAGGAAGAAATAGTTTTGGAAGAAGTGTAAAGAACAAATCCTGTCAGTCTTAACACTTTCAAGAGCATAAAACTATAAAGAACATTTGTGCTATCAAATAAGGTATTTTTCGGTAACCATGGGAACTAGAACTGTGCAGTACTCCCCTTAATGCATTTAGGGGTGTCCACTCTGGGCAAAGAGTACATAAATAATAATGTACATTAGTTGTTATTTTGGACCTAAACATATTGCTATTGTTTTGTTCAGAAGAGTCCTCAAAGCATTTGCTTTACTAGTGATTTTGAAAATCAGGATTTTCCTTTATGAGATCTAAAATCAGAATTCTTTAAGAGATAGGGTTGAACTTGGAAACTGCTGAGGAACTTCATCTTCTGTTTTATCACCAAATGTAACCTACAATGGATTCTGCATAAAGAAAGCTTTCCAAGCAGCCCACGTCACCTCATGGGTGCCCAGCCTCACAGCAGATCTTATTGCTACCAGTGGAAATGGGACTTGCTTACTTGCTATTTATACTTTGCTTTCACATTCAGTGTTGCTTACTAAGGAGTTCCTGAACACCTCTCAGGCACAAATATATAAAGATAAATAGAGAGGGGAGTTAGTTAATGCTAAATTCCATTTAAATCGTTTCCACCTGTTAAAACTAGAACCAAGTGGTAAAATAAATTCAGCAGGGTCCTTCTGGAGTATTACGTCTTGCAGTTAAACTGTGAGATTTGTTAAGAGTTGCAAATAAAATTGATTTTATTTTACTAGCACATATTAAGGGCTTTTCTATTGTATTGCGTTTATTAATAAGCCATTTGACACATTTCTAATAAGAATCTGCATCCTTTAGCCATAAGTTGCCTTCACTGTGCTTAAACACACTACCTCTAAGTTGGAAAAACACTACAAGTTTCAGAAGAGAATGCTGAGCCCAAATTTGCTCCATTTCCCCCTCTGTCTCTTGATTGTTCTCAGTCACTTAAGCCATTTTTCTCTCACTATGTTTCCCTATTAAAGAAAAAAAAATCACCTTTCATAGCCTACACATGTGCCATTTAAACTTGGGATTCTCTTTTTCTTATCCAGCGTTTTAGAATTTAATAGAATTATCTACTGCCGACTTTCCTGAGAAAATTAAATTCTGGGAAGACTTCCAGTTCTCGTCACCTTTTACTTGTGGTGGCTACCACTACTGAGAAGAAAGATAACATTACTAATTTTGTGCCAATCTTGGCGAGCTTCCATTAGTTCTAATGTAGTAATGAGATTCTTGTGGATACATAAGCTGTTTTTTACTTCCCTTTGTAGTCTTGCTCTTTGAGTCCATTTCCTTCCTTCCTTCCTTCCTTCCTTCCTTCCATCCAAAGGGTACAGTGGGTTCAGATTGGGTGCACAGTCCTTTGAATCTTCACAATTCTGCACCATCAGGGAAATTCAGTTATGCTTGAAAGGCCACTCTGCCTTTTGCACTTCAGAACACAGAAAAAGTTGATCTCTTTTTTAATTTAATTGTATTTATTTTAATATAAGATTGAATTGAGAAGGAACTGGCAAATTTAAACTCTGTTTCTGCTGCCTCTGTTTTAGCTCACCTTTATGTCATGCAAATGCAAGTTACAGCTATTATGATATTCAAGCTGTGCTTTTCTAGTGACCATGTGTATTAAACAGTTTCATTCAAAACTGCCACATACAAATCCCTCCACAGTAAAATTCACATATTTTAAACAAGCACATTTCCTCATTATGGAAATAATTTGTTTCCAGATTACTTTATCCAAGGATGTGAGGATACTAGAGAGCTGACATGTTTTCTTTGGCAATCTAACTCTGTGATGCAAGTTTTCATTCATGAGGTGCACATGTAAACAAAATAAGTCAAATTAAGTATTTCTTTCACTATGTATTCAATACAAACACCTTCTTCAGGCATTCTTGTTTTCCAGAAGTTGTAATACTTATGAGTTTATTCATAATGCCTGTATTCTCAACCAATGTTTTTATTAATGAAGAAAAATACAGTAATGCCTTCCTCATGTGTATGGGTTTTGTCATCTAAGTTGTAAATATTATCCTGTAGTGAGCTTACAGAATTTCTGCAGCAAACCTTATTTTTTAATTCCTATTCATATTTTTAAAATATTGTAACTGGAACATACAGAAGTAAATTTTGAAGAAAAGTTTTAGCCTGCCTCTTCTCCGGTGTGTTCTGCATAACTTCCACATCTTCTGCATAAGATTGAGGGACATGAAAAAATTTCTTAGCCAATAAGGTGTCATTTTTTTGTGACTTGAGAGCTCACAGGGACAGATGGCATGCATGATTTCAAACATATACAGACTTTTCGAGAAACCTAGCTAAAAAATATACACAAGTATTTATTTTGAAGGAAAGCCTAACAGATTCCATGCTATCTACTGCAGACAAGATAATGCATCATATTTTTTTAGAGAATTTGGGAAATTGTATGATTCAAAAATAATCACATTTTGAGACATTGTCTTTGTTGATCCATTCGCAGCTCTTTTTAAAATCAGTTCAATGAATAGGATATGAACACTCCATATTACTACAGTGCAGAAACTGCA
Source organism: Oreocharis arfaki (assembly GCA_013398015.1). Classification (NCBI taxonomy): domain Eukaryota; kingdom Metazoa; phylum Chordata; class Aves; order Passeriformes; family Paramythiidae; genus Oreocharis; species Oreocharis arfaki. The sequence continues at coordinate 146,932 of VZRR01009655.1, forward strand.
GCTTCAGGAAACCTCTCAGAGGTATTCTGTGGCTAGAGGTGGAGATTTTCTTCCAAAACCAGGTCTGGGTCGTTAAGGTGATAAAGAAGCTGAAACACAAAATATTAAAGTTACCCTAAAATTAAACTAAAAATCCCCTGTAGTTTAATCTGGTGTGCTGAGAAATAAAGGGAGGGATTTAAGGGTTCTGGACAAATGTGACTGCACTTTATCACCTGCTGGTCCTAAAGACAGAGTTCAACAGGTAATTAACATGTAGCAATAACATACAATGAGCTTTTGGAACTGTCTGCGGGGGTAGGAGATGAGTTAAAACAGAAGTGACAAATGAGTGGATTGAAATCACTTTGAAACTCTGAAAGTAAATTAATGTCTCTTTATATTTTCTCAAATATCCTTGATCATGGGGTTCACCCACTCAGTAGTAATATGTATATAAGAAGACTAAGGTAAGTGAAACCTTTTTTTCCTCCCCAAAACATATCCCTCTCTTTTCCAAGTAGCTTTATTTTGATGCTACAGTGACTGTAAACTTGCACTAAGTAAGCTGTGTCTTCTTAGAGGTGCCAGCTCTTCACCTCATTTTCCCAGAGAGCTTCTGTTTCACTCTTCAGACTTGTTGTCATGTCAAACACTCTCTTAATATTTAGAGATTTCTTCACTTCATACATCATGAAAATTTTTGCCCGAAAGGTATCACAGGTCTGTAATGGTATATGGCAGAGACAAAAAAAAAAACCCCAAACAAACAAACAAAAAAAAACCAAAAAAACCAAAAAACCAACAGAACAACAGCAAAATAACATAGACAAACAGTGCATTTTTATGTTACTTTTCTTGTCAGGTGGAGTACAGATCTGCGAAAATGAAATATAAATTATTTTCTAAACCTACAGTGTACAAAGAATATCCTGGAGATAATTCACAAATAAAGGTGATTCATGTATGTTTTTGTTACACCCTTAGGAAAATGCATTGCATAGGCACCCTTCTAGAAGGAAAAGTGCAGCACGGCTTAATGAGACTTTTGAATATACAGACACAGCATTCAAATCAAATAGAAAGACTGTTAGCATTCCCTGTTTTACTTCAGAGACAGAATAATGGTACACTTTAAGCCATCATTAAATACACATTTTCTGCTTGGCAGCTGGAGATATCAGACTGTGTGGAGTTGGTGAGGTGCATTTGGGAGTGATTTGTCTGGATGTAGTACCCAGCTTCACAGCCAAGGGGAGTTTGTGGCTGGAGAAAAGAGGGAACTGGGGGACAGGACCTAAAGCCTGGTGAGCAGGCAGGCAGGGGGAGATGGAGGGGTTGCTCAGCAGTTTAGAGGAGGAAGATGCAAATGTGATGATGAGATTCATACCCCATCAAGAGGTGGTGCAAAAAAGAGTGTCTTCCTGTCACTGGAAATTAAAAAAAAAAACCTAATGATGCAATTTCTTTAGATATTTCTAGTAACAAATGAAACTATTAACATTCTAGAATCAAATTAGTGTCCTTGTTTGTGGAACTGAATTAGTCATATAATTGTGTTTTGACTTGCATACGTTTTCGAACCAAGAGTAAAGTGCATAGAAAAGATCTATTGTTCTGGCCAGCAGAGCAGATAATATCCTTCTCTTGAAAGATTCTCTTGAAACCTAACTTACTTTCTCCTTAAGAGTCCACTGGGGTTTTCAGTAACTCTCATATTTGTAAATTTTCTGCCTTTTGGGAGGATGAATAAAAACCTTTTTTAGAGGACAGTTATGGGGGAATGTTTCCAATTCACTGTTCTCAGTCACAGCCGGGCACAGTTATCTGAAGTAATGTTCAGCCTCTGGACAACTCCAGATTTTTGTCTGCAATGGCAAATTACCTATCATCATAGATGCCTCTCTTTTTAAATTGTTGTGGGAATACTTTTATTTGTGGCATTACGGAAGTATGGGTTATAATGTGCACATTAAAGCGTGGTTTTGTCACAGATTAAAGTTTGTCACTGACATTATGCCAGAGTTGCTTTTGTTCTGTTTCTCCATATAGTACAGCCACGCTACATTGTGCAGTTACTCACTTTGCAAATGGTGTAAGGTAAGGAGAAAGCATTTCTGTTCCAGTTCCTACAAAAACTTGAATATTCGCACCCAATGAAAATTGCTGATAACTTCAGCAAACAGAATTTAATACATTATTAATTTGCTGTAATTAACTGGCTACTAGCCAGTGATGAAAACATGAAATTAGATAGCTTACAATGTGCAAATTTTACTTTTTTTCAGTTAATAACTTTGATAAACAAGCATTTTATACATCAGTTTAGGACTCAAAATCTTCCCCTTACTTTTTGGTGCTTCACAGCCTAACGGGAGATTCATAAGGTTGCTTCCTTTCTCTAAGAGAAAAGCAGCTCTGTTTGGCCCTTTCTTCTGTGCACTTCCAAATTCTTGCACGTAACAGTTTTGATGTAGTTATGTTCCTTTACTCCCTGAATGTGTAATCCCTTTCAAGACTCTAATGGGAAATCTTGGAGCTGGATTAGTTAGATGGTCAAGTACATCATCACGTACTTTTGGTAATATTTCTTGACTGGCACCAAATATTGGCACTGAAAAACAATGTTCTGGAGATAAAGGATTAAATAAAACAGTATGGAACTGTAATTATCTCTTCATGACCCTGAACTGTGTGTTCTTGTCTCTGAAGCAGGAGATCATTGCATATGTGTTATGATTTGTATTGGGGTGTTTTCTGGAAGCTACAGGGATGAAATTAAAGAAGTGCTTCAAAGAGTTCATAGTTATTTACCGTGGATCAGAATATAGACTTGTTTTACCAGCTGAGAAACAGGAATATTCCCAAGCTTTACCTACAGTACGTGACGTGGGATTAGGATATGTGTGCCTTGCAATTCACTGTCATCACCTGTGCCAGATGCCTCTGTCCCTTTGCTTAAGTAGATCTTCAGCAGCAGAGTTTTCTAACCTGCCTGCAATTCCTTGTAGCTCTTTCTACAGCTGCAGCAAGAATAAGAGGTATTGAATTGTCCCTTTGTTCTTCCCCTTGTCATACCCTCTATATCAAATGTCTGGGGTAATGCCTGCCTTCCTTCGCTGCTAAAGAATCCCTCCTGTGGGAGATCCTGTTTTGATTATACAGTATCTTCTTAAAGCAAGCAGCGTGCAAACTAACCTCCTCCACTTTCCCTGAAACCAGAAAGTTGTTAACAAGGCATTGCTCAGCAAGTAGTCTCATCCATACATGTTACTGGAGGACAAAATATTCTCTGGAGTCTCCTTCCCGTTGGTTTGTATTTCTACAAAACTTCCTAAGAAGAAAATGAGAGTTCAGTAGCAGAAACCTACCCTCCCCCTCCCCCCCTCACCCCTTTGATGCAGTAATGTCTGGGATTTTTTATTTTAATTACGTGTTGTCCTGGAGAAATGAACAGTCCGAATGATATTCAGGCATCCAAAATGCAAAATCAGCCCCACATTGATTCTCAATTATGCCAATTCTGTTTTCAGTACCTCTGTCTGAACCCTGTAATAGAGTTATGGAAAATCTCAGTGCAAGCAGGCTGCAGAAAGCACAGGCATAATCGCAGCAACGTTTTTGTGGCCACATCTGATGAACTCTTTGCAGAGTGCCTGTGAGGAAATCCCACCTTAGCCTACCAGGTATGGAGATGTAATATTGAAAGCACAAACCAAGGCTACTCTTGGTTCCAGTATATACACAATCCTAGTATTAGGAGATTGATTTCCCAACAAGATATTGCCTTCCAAAATTCTGCCTATTTTGTCTAAATGAAAATCCTTTAAATGTCCAAATAATTAGAATACGAGAATACTCTGGAAGTCTGAGCTTTTGTTGTAGCTTCAAATCACTAAAGAAGTGACCTTGGAGAGAAATAAATCTGCCTAATTTGCTCTCATCAGAATTCCTTAAATATGTGACGGCATAAAATGGCTGTCAGAGTTACAAGATTCTGCCAGCAGTATTAAATGCACATAGAAAGCCAGGAAGGAGGTTTTGCAGCTTTGTTTTTCCTGCCTCCTTGGCTTTTTGAGGGAGTGAGTGGACTGGTTTTAACCTTGATCTGCTCTGCAGGATGGTTCAGAATTGAATATTTGTGGTATTTCAATTCCTTTTGTTTGTTAGTCTTGCACAATGCCTATATAAAACAATATTTTTTTTTAATGGCTGATAGAAAGAGTAGTATTTGTAAGATTTAAATACTGTTTTTAGTATGGTGTAAATTTTAAATTATTAATGCTACTTAACAGTATCTCTGCATAATGGGATGAATACAGAATGAGTGAGGAGGTGAATTTGAAGTTCAACATCTATGCTGCATTTACAAGGTAGATTAACCCAAACTGGATAAGGTGCTTCTGGGTCAGAGCTTTGAGCCACGAGCTCTGCTGATTCCCTGCTGGGCAGATGAAGAGGATCTGGCTGGTGTCTGTTCTCCTTGTCCCACAGCTGACGGTCCCAGGAGTGGGGATGATGGAACAGTGGCATTGCTGCTCCAGAGCCATGGTAATATTAAGGCAAACCAAGGGACATTTCAGTTTATACGTGAGACAATGAACCATGGCATCTGAGAGGGCTGATTCACAGTCCCTGCAGGATTTAGCCGCAACAAGTGAAGAAATTAAGTTCTGCATACTCTTGGTTTATTTTAACTGTGCCTAATTGGGATGGGACAGAAGCCTCTTTAACTGCTGCAACTTAATCAGGCACGAGTCATGAATCAGAGCCACAGAGCTGCTCCTCTAGGAGTTGGGGAAGTGGGGTTCATTTACATTCTGGTTCATTCACCCAGCCTACCTGTTTGACACCCTTGGGTGGGCTTGCCCCAGATCTGCAGTACCAAGTTGCCGGCTCAGGGAGCAGTAGCTTCATCATGAAACAAAACTTGCCAGCCTGTCATCCATGCCACGTTCCAGTGCTGCAGGAGAGGGAGATGCAACTTGTACCAGCTTCAGTGGGCAGGGAGCAGGCACACAGTGGGAAGGGGGCAGTCTCTCTGTCCCATAGTTTTGAATGCTCTGGGTTATCCTGGAGGGGCCTGTGGTTCTGTATGAGCTTTGTGAAAGATCAATCAGAACCATTTAGGTTGCAAAAGTTCTCTAAAATCACTGAGTCCGAGCAGAACCCAGCACTGCCATGCTCATCTCTCAACCATGTCCCCAGGCACCACATCTACATACCTGTTAAACACCTCCAGGGATGGTGATTCCACCACTTCCCAGTATTTCAATGCCTGAGCAGCCTCCAGTGAAAACATTTTTCTCAGTACCTAACCTGATCATCTCCTAGTGCAACTTGAGGCCATTTCCTCAATGACTAAGCCATTTTCAACTCTGGCTATGTTATTGACTGGCTGCCAGAGTTGAGTGAGACCTGTTTCAGAGAAGCAGTTCGATGGAGAATCCTTAAAGAATGATCTTCTGTCTATTGTAGAATGACTTAAGCCTACAAAGTGATTTTCTTATTCTGTACGTGCATGCTGAGTGTGTCTGAAAGAAAGACTTGTTTAGAAGTTGAATTTTTTTTTTCTAAATTATTTTACTTGCTTTATACAAAGACAGTGTAAAGACTCAGGTGCTGTAAATTTCATGTCACATGGTTCTGAGGTTTAGTTTCTCTTTGGTATCATACACACACTTTTTTTTTTTTTTTTTTTTTTTTTTTTTTTTTTTTAGTGTGAGTAGATGGGTTCTTGACATGGCATTAAGGAAATGTCAAAGTAGACATCTATTCCTAGTCTATAAGTCATTATTTAACAACTTCAAAGGTTTGACAACTACAAAGAAATGAAGCACAAACACCTTGGTATTGATTTTGTCTTTTGCTTTGTATCTACTCCATTAAATTCTATTGGCATTGACAACTGCTGAACTCTTCTTCAAAATTCTGTGAGCTTTCAGTCTTTAAGGACAGCTTTATTTCATTTTCCACATCTTTTTCCTTCTGAAATCTCTCTGTCATTAAACTATTACTGCAATCTTAAGAACTGTTTGAAATTAAATCTCTTGAAGTTTATCCTTCCTTTATGTCTGTGCTGAAAGATAATGCTATGGTAACACGAGATTGATGAGTTTATGGGTGCTTGCTGTCAATGGATTTTTGGCATTAGATTTAGTTACCCAATGGAAGGACTAATCATCAGTTACAAATGGCTGGTTTCACGTAAAACAGGCGGTATAAAAGATAGTTACTTAAGAGATGTTTTCAACTGTATTCCAAAGTGCGTATCGTAATATTAGCTGGGGGGAAAAGAAATTATACTTAACTAGAAATCATTACAGTATATATGAATTGCTAGCTGGGGTTATCTTTCATTTTAAAATGAGGAATAAATAAACACCAGTAAGCACTTTCAGAAATACCACTTCTCAATGCAAGACAAGATGACCATCAAAAACTAGAAAAGGCCTTGTACGCACTGCAAGTCACTTTTCTCTGGGTCTCCTCCACATTTTATAGTGTGAGTCCACAGGCAGAACTGGTTTTTCCTGCTTAAGGTTACACTGCATGAAGTATCAGGGCTCTGTTGCACTGACCAACTTTTTATTTTGTAATATGAATGTCAAAGTATGTGATGCTCTGTGCTGTGGCTGGAGTCAGAGCAAGTAAAATATGCCAGGATGGGTTTGAGAGATTCTCTTGGGTGATGGGAGGCAGCTGCCTGTGATGTTGCCTGTGCTGTGTCTTGAGAGCAGACCTGGGAATAAATTGTCTCAAAAAATGGGCAGAGGTTTTATTTTGTGAATAGCTGGTTTGTTCATTCCAGAATAGAGTCTGGGAGAAAAGTAACAAGCAGTGTGAGCGATCAGGGGTGATTCAGTGCTCGGTGTCACTTCTAGACATGTTCTGTGTTCAGTGCAGATGTCCCCTCAGGGAAGTCTACAAACAATTTTAATGTGGAGGAACTGAGAGATTGCTACAAACCATTGATAAAACAAGTGTAAACTAGGGAGAGTCTGGAAGCTGTGGTTGTATTTTATTTCTTCTTATTATAGGGGAAACTAGAGATGGTTTTGCACTAAACGTGTATCTCATAATATACATGTTATTTCACAGGCTTTGACCCCTATAAACAGGAAATCCCATGACTTTCTCACTTTGTTCTCAACACTGTCCACTTTTGGAATAAGGACTATGGTGCAGAGCAAGTAGTAAACCCAAAAATTTCTCTTTCTGAGAAGGAAAGAGAGATGTGAGACCCCTGTTAAGCTGAGCAAAAATAATATTTCTTCTTGGGGGGCAAGAAGAAAAGAAATAGCAGGAGGTGGTATTTGCAGATTATATTTTCACTGCCAAGTTCAAGAACTGTCTCTGATGTTGATTTTCCCAGCCCTGGAGATACTGTAAATCATCATTCTCTAGTTTTGTGAATCCAGACCCTTACTGCCTTTGCTTCCATTTTTTGCATTTAATTTCATATCAACTAGAACATATTAGGAAGGGAGAAGCCTTTACTTTGCAAATGTTAGGATGACTAGAAAGAAATTATAACTTTTAAAACTAAGTTTGATCTGATCAAAAATTAAAATTAAAGTTTTTGATTTGGTTGCAGATGAAACAGTGTTAAACAGAGACTTTCTTACAGCTGTAGTTTCAAAATGCCTTCGAAGTTTCTTTGGGATCAAGACTGAGCTGCTCCTTATGAATTTTATCTGTCTGTTTATTTTATGAATGGAAGTTGGAGCCACTGAGGAAACACTGTAGAATGATACAGTAGGGTGCATTTTGAGTCACAAAATAATTTTAAGGGGGTTTTTTTTGTGATATTAATATTTAAGTACAATAGGAAACAGTTGAATTTCTGCCAAGAACGGATTTCACCACTCTCCAGCTGTAAGGAATGTAATCATTATCATTGCTGGGTTTTTTTTAACTGCATTTTACCTGCATTCCAGCCAGATTGAAACAAAAGTAATGAAATGAATACTATAATGTCTCTTTTTTTATACCTACTTACATAATGAAAACACTGTGAAAGAATGAAAGGCCTTCTTATTTATCCATTTGTAAGGAAATGGCCATAATTTTCCAGTTCCTTGATCTTTTACAGATAATAATCCACAAGGGCTCAACAGATTTTGTAGCAGACCTTTCTGACAGTAAACTTGTATTGGATATTGAGGTGTCAGAAAATCTTTGAAATGCTTCTAATAGTTTAGGACTTAGACATTTCTGTGTGCATTTTATTATGTCAAATTAAGTAAGACAAATAGTTTTATATGTAACTGAAGTGATTAGCTTATCTCAGATTCTTTTTAATTTTTTTTTTCTGAAAACAGCAGCTAGCTTACAGAATGAGGTTGCTGCTATTGGCAGCTGTACAGAGAGTGTAAATTATTTCAATTTTTTTTTATTATTTTAGAGGAGAATCTGATAATTTTTCCTTATTTTTCCTTGTTTTTTAATTATTCTTCAATTTAATAATTGATAAGGTGACAAAATCTAATTTGGATATTGTCATGAAGTAGTAAGCAGTTCAATCATTCTGCCTACTTCTCGTGTCCTTTAAGAAGGTACCATTGGTTGGATTTCCAGAGAGGAGGGAGCTGTAAGCTGAGAAGCAGAAATTTTTTCAGCTGTCGAATTGAAACCTACGCCTAAAATCTCTTAGAACAGATTCAGAATCATTTAGGTTGAAAAAGACCTTTGAGATCACCAAGTCCAAGTAAATCTACCACTGTCAAAGCCACCACTAAAAAGCACCCCTGAAAACACCACTTGAGAAACACCAGTGTGGGGCTACAAAGGCAAACCATCATGAAAGATGCAGCAAAGCTCAAAATGACAAATAGAAGACCTAAAATTAACCTAATTTTTTGTGTGTGTGTTATTAGATGGTTGATTTGAAACTAACCTGCAGGAATCAAATGTTTTCTCCTCCCCAGATGAGAGTTATGGTCAAGGTGGTCGACAGATTAAGGGCTTCTTGTTTTGGGGGGCAAGGAAGAAGAACCTAACACTACATTTTTAGGGGGCTCATTTAGCATTGCTCCCAGTAGCTTGGCTAGCAGGACAGGCACTTTTGTGTTCATCTGGCTTGAGGTACTGCTTTCTGCTTACACCTCAGACTCCTGCCCGCATCTCATTCTGCTGGGAAGATGCAGAATTTACTTGCAAGTAACGAGTGACATGAAATTGGCTCTTAAAGCAATTTTGTTCTGGCATTTACTTTTTAGGGACCTGGGGGACAGATGCTAATACATGTCTCAGCGTCTAGAAAGTAGTTTGCTAGTTCACACACAACCTGATAGACTGCCTCATCAACAGGAACTTTTGCTGCTGCTTCTCTAATGAAAAACATCATCTCTTCGTAGACCCAAAATCCAAACTTGCAGCAGGACTTGTTTCAGTTCCTTTGAAACATGTAGCTTTGCCCTTGCTTCTCTATTATACAATGTTCACGATCCAAGAAACACTTTCTTCAACCTAGACATTTTTATTCTAATTGCATGTGAATATTTTCTGCTTATGAAGTCTGAAAGAACAGCATTAAATGTTACTGTGCTTTATTTCGGTATCACAGTTTTATTAAAATGGACTCAACAGCCTATAAGAGTCACAAAGGAATAGTCTTAATTAAGCTGCTCAAAATATCAGCCCCAATTTTAACATTCAAAGGTTTCCTTCAGTTTTCTAGTTGAGAAGGTAACCTGATATCATTACAGAAGAGTCAATAAATCCAGGCTGGGGAGCTAAAGGGACATTCAATTTCCGAGTCAAGGGGCTTTGACAGTGAATGCCCTTCCAGGAGGTCCCACTTCACTAAACTGACAGAACTCTAGCACAAATTTCTCTGCACCACAATCACACAACAGAGAAAATGTCTCTCAAGTACCCTTTTTCTAGTCATTTAAAGGTCAAAACTAACTCCTTTGGTTTCATTTGAAAGCCCACAGGTGTGGTAAGCAGCTTAGGTTACAAAGCTAATGACTGATAAAGTTGATTCTGCATGACAGAAGGAATACAGAGATTTCTCAGACAAGATTTAGTTTGTTATCTCTATTGCTAGCCCTGCTATTTTGACCTCTAGTAATTATGTAGCCGTCCAGATTTGCTAACAGATGTGTGGAAGGGAAGCAACTTCACGCACTTAAGGCTTGGCTATTGAAAGGAGGCGGAGGCATGGCGAGGATTAGGGAAAGAGATACCACTTTCTTTCCAGCTATAAATAGGTGTCACACAAAGTTGTGCAATGTAGAAAGTTTTCCTCTCTTCCATCTGGGCTTCTCTGTTCTCTGTCATGGTTGGATTGCCACAGGGCCACTCGCTGTGGTTTTGTTCTCAAGTTTTATCTTAAAGAAAAGAAAAAACAAAAACAACCAGTAATTCCTAGAGTAGGGAAAGGGAAGAGAAAGCATGAAGGAGAAGAGGAAATCTGTCTGTAAAAATGAAGTGACTCCTGCTCCTGACTGCCCTGGTGAGGCTTGGGACACCTGGGGACCTCACCTCTGCACTGCCACATGAGTCCCAGAGCTTGGGAGCTGACCACTTCCACTCTGGCTGTCAGCAGAGCTGGGAGATTTTTAGATGACTGGGGACTGAAATTCCTCAGTGGCTGGATAGACACACTGTCAAAGGACCAGAGAGGATAACTGTCAGGAGTGGCCCAACACTGTATTTCATTTTGACAGCTGAGTACCTTGGCTCAGCTGTGACAGACCTGCCGGGTCTGGTGGGGAAACTGTCTGGTGGAAAATTCATGACCAGTTCCAGCAGAGAGATAAATAGGTGGGAAGGGTTCCCCACTTGTGAGTAGAAATGGTAAATCTGCAAAAGCTCTCCTCTCTGGGTACAGCAGTGATGTAGAGCCAGTCAGGAAAGTTAAGATCTCAGTAAAATTCACAGTTATGGGTTGGCAGGTAGGGTACAACAAAATTTCACCAGGTAAGCGAGAATACTAGTTCACTTTTTAATCAGGTATTATGACTGAAGAAATTGTTAGAAGCAGCTTAGAAGAGGCAGAAGCTGGTTAGTGATTGCATGAAAACAGAGGAGGAGAAAAGAACTGGAAGAGGAAGGATTCAGTGAGCATAAACGAGAGCCAAGCTGAAGTTGAGGAGGCAATCTGAGTCATGTCCTTAGGTCTCTTTGTGTTTGCCTAAAAAAATATATTTCTTTTTCCTTTAGAAGTTGTTAGCCTTGTTTTTTACCAGAGTACTACGGCCACTAAGATGGAGTGCCACATACTGAATACAGAAACAAATCTTTCTAGTAATTTTCCATTTCATCAATGCTTGAAGTGATTAACAGACTACTTGGTTTTCCCAAGACAGTATTTTAAGTTGAATTTATTTATATTTGAACATGGCTGATTTTTTTCATATTAAATCCTTTTGTTGGTGTTCGTGATTGGACATTTGAGATTAGGAAATGGCAATAATAGTGTCACTTTTTTCCTAGTTAGTGTCATTGTTTTTTTTATTGCGATGCGATTTCATTGAGGGCACTTGCTTAGAATTGTGACCATCTCAGGTGATCAATAACCAGAAGTGGTGACTGACCAAATTAATGTATAGTAGAAAATCAGAATATTGTAAATATGTTGAAGTATTCTTATCATGGGATATCTTTAAACATAGTAAAATGACTCACAAGACAACAGCCAAAACCAGCACAGTAAATTAGAATGTACCATTAACAAGAAAGTGTACCCCAGAGCTGTCTGTATGGAAAATCAAGACTCACTGGAGTAACACTAACCACTTATATTACTCCTTGTATATTTCAAGCATTCAGATATGACAACCAAATTGTTTTCACCACATTGTTTCTGAGTCTATAGATGCTTTATCCTTATCTAAGAAACATGAGGTTGAGAGAGAATCCACATCTTTACAGCTGCCTTTGCTAGGTGTGAAGGCTTGAGATCCGTAATTCTGGGCTTTAATAAATATATATGCGTATTTGTATTTCCTTTTTTTTTTTCTTTTTTTTAAGTATTAGTTTTTTATATTCTGATAAATCTTCTTTGATTCTGAAAGGGAAATGTGAGAAACATCACAGAAGAATATGTTTTCTTATATTAAACTTATTTAATTCAAAGGAGTATAGTCTATTGGAGTTGTTCTGATGATAGGGACATCAGAAATGCTTTATGTGGTGGCAGGGAATCCCATATGAAACAGAACACAGTGGCCTAGCATTCTTATATTTGCACATAAATTAGATTTTTTTGTTGAAAATTTCAGTGTAAGTAGAATGATGTCAAAGATAAGAATGAATTTCAGCTGAAGGCAAGAAAATGAATAACTCTTGGTCAAGATCATTGAATAACACAATTCTTCATACGCTACTCTAAAGCATATATGTGTGTATGTGTGCATAAAATGTTTGTGTGCACTCTTTTATGAATGTGTATCAGAAATGGATTAAATGCCAACAGTTAGACAAGCAAGAGTGTAGTCTTTAAAGTGACATTAAAAGTAGTATGGAAGAGGGATCAGTCAGCCTTTATGAAGAGTTGTGTCTCCAGGCTGGGCTGCAGTATTCCTTCCGTTCTATTCCTGAGCTAAGACAAGGGGAAGGTTTCAGCTTTTTTAATTTTTTCACCTCCCTCCCTTATCCATTGTTTGCATTGTATGTACAGCATCTCTCTTTAGGAAAATCCTGTGTGGTCTGTATGGTTGTGACACTCTTGTTCATGGATGATTCTTTGGCACCTTTTCTTGAAGAATATCTTCACATCTCCTATTTAGCAGTGCTGGCCATTCCACATTGCCTACCCTAACAAATTCTGACTTCTGAGGTAAAACCAGCCATTTGTTGACCTCCCATTCTCAATTTCAAGGCCTGGGGTGCTGTCTAAAGCCACGGTGATGAATTGAGGCAGACGAGATTAGACGGGAATATGTATTTTCAAGGGAGTGTAGGTTTGCTGGATAGCAAAGCGTGGGAATCAAAATGAGCTGCGGAAGCACTGAAGAAGCCAGTGCAGCACGAGCAGGGCTCATCAACATGATGCTCCATCAGGGGGAGCAGGGGTGGCCCTGCAGCTCTTGGCTTATGCCAGGACTGCCAACAAAGGAGATGATTGTGATGAGCTCCTTGATGGGATGAAATGTCCACCAAGACCGATGAACAAGCAGCTGCCACACAGGAAGGCTTTTAGGTAGCTAACACCTGTGGCCTCATTTGAAATTACAATTAGCTGCATTGTTGGGAAGTGCTTCCCAATTCCAAGGGATATCTGCTTCCTTTTTTTTCCCTACAATTGCTGACATGTGGTTTTATCATGTAATTTTTCTGAAATTTGTTTTTGTTTATCAATGCATGGTAATCATTTACTCGGTCTGCTTTTGAGGAATTAAGAAACTTTTTTCTCTGTATGTAGAGGAACTTGGGTTTGATTTTTCAGTGGCATCTGTGCATAGCATGGATCAAGATGTATTTATATTGTTAGATTGTTTGAATCCTTTCTTTTCTTGGGCCACGAAGCATTAGCACTTGTGACAGGATTGTTTCATTTCAGTGAATTAACACATTTAAAATACAATACATGAATACAATGATCTATAAGCAGGCTATAGGATTTCTCTTTTTCTCGCTGCAAAATCTATAAAAGGAAGACAGGAGGGAAGAGAAAAGCAGCATTTTCTCCCCTGCAATGTGTACCCTTTAAATAAGGGCCAAAAATGGAGATACAGTAGCTGAAAAGTCCACAATTTTGGCACTGAAGGGGGAACAGGTGGGTTCCAGAACCTGTAATGAGGGAGTTTCACAATTAGACTGATTGACTTAGCAATATGTTTGTTTGGTTTTGAGTTGTTGCTGGCATTTTTCCATTTGACATTTAGTGATTTGTTAAGATCCAAAGAATTTTCTAGCAAATAAGCATCTCTCCAGGCGGTAAAATTCTCTTTTAGTGGAGGGAAAACTTGGAGGTACTGTAAAGCAGCTGCATAACCTGCTTGAATCAGTACCTCAAAGCAACAGCAAATCTGAGATGGAGTCTGATCTCATATTTCTTCATCAGCTTTCTAAATTAATTCAAAACTACCTCAAAGTTCTCATGCAATTTCTTGTGCATTCGTGAGTGAAGTGAGACAGGCTCTGTACCTGGGCTGAACTCAGTGGGACCTTGGAGCTCCTAAGGCTCCAAATGGGCGAGGAGCTGCAAGGAGCAATTGAATAAAACAGAGGAAACCTCTTCTCTCTGAAACTCATTGAGCTTCCAAAAAGGTGGGTTTTTTTCCTCACTGGGACAGATGAAGCCTTTTGAAAATCATGTGTGTGAGTTTATGGCTGGGGATGTTGTTTCTAGTTTTGTTTTGTTTTGATATGAAGAAAGAGAGAAAATGAAGGAAATCTCTGGCTAGAAATGTGAATTCTTACAGCAGAAATGGCAACAAATGCTCACCCAAGTTCCTGTCTTAAAAATTGCTTGTGAACTAGATGTGGGTCTCCTCTTTTAAAATTGAACTTGATAATCATTTGGAGATAGTAACAGATTAGTCGTTAGAAAATCAGAGCTATTAAATAAAATAACTGTTTCTATAGTAGAACTCTTACTTTAAAAAAATGTGGTGTTAATCCAAACTTAGTAATGATGCGAAGCACGAGAAGTTCTTTAAAATGAAACTTTTATGTTTCAAAGCAAATACAAAGCAGTTTTGATGTTGTTTTTATCTCTGTGCTCTGTCTTTGGGGAAAGAAAGTGGAAAACAAACATGACAGTACCTTAATTCATTGTTTCAGTAAAAGATCAGATACATTCAAAATGCACATTTGTTTTCCTTCTTTGACTTTAGTCAGTGCAATAGGGGAAAAGACCAGCTTTCTGGTAGTAGATGAATGTTGCAAGTACATAATAAACCCAGATCTCTAAACACATCAGTCATGTGTCATCTGAAATATGCATTGTGTCTCACATTGCAATTGCTTCCCCAATATTCATGAAATATTCATGCTGGATATATGCAGTACGTGCCACATGGATGGATGTGACACGAAGCAGCAACAATAATCAAGGCTTCTGCAGAAGGAGGCCAGAGCAGAAGCAGAATAGCTTCCATTTCACCTTTGTGTATGGTATTAGGAAGAAAATGGGTTAGAAATGAAGCGTGCAAGGCTTCTCTTCTCACACCTGTGTGTTCTCACACGAACACACAAGCACAGGTGCACAGAGGTACCGGTTCACACCACTACTCTGTCTTCTCTGTCCCATCTGTCAATTCAGTGAAGAGTTCAGTGTCTAGCAAGCATTTTTTTCCCCTACTAAAAGGGGATGATATGGCTCTCTAATCATGGAGCAATCTGAGTTATTAATGGTGGGTTTAGCTACTTAAGCTCGTGGAGCAATTGGATGTAAAAGAACATCCACACCTTAAGCCCACTGTTTGAATTACAACTCTTTTTCCTGTTCACTTAGTCTGTCCTGTTTATTTTGCTTGGAAGCTGAAAAGAGAAATGAGTCTGTGCTGTGTTTTGTCATCGCCCATAAATCCTCGGGAGGATGGAGTAATAAATTTCATTTCATAGGTAGATGGTGGAGTTTGTTTTTATTTAAATTATTTTTATATAGCTTCATGCCTAGATGCTGGGCACATTTGGATGACCTGAAAGAATTTCCAGACATCAAGGTCTGGTCAGAATCCATAGACAAAGCCCAGGGGACCTCAACTCAGCCCAGAGGGGTTGCAATCTCTGCAGGTGTTTTCAGTTGTAAATTTCTTGTTTTGTTTTAGAAAACCAGAAAATAAATCCTAAGACTGAAAAAGGGCTCTGAGTCATGACATTTTATTATCCATTTTATATTATTTATAATAGTTTTGTTGCCTTCCTTGAGTGTTCAAATATTTTCTCTGGTTTTATCAAGTGATCTAGGAACTAGAGCTCTGAGCTACTTGTGAAGTACTTGAAATGATTACATCCCATTTTAATCCTTTTTGCAGCTAAAATAGTGAAATGTCTCTAATAGTGACAGCTGATAGGCACAAAACATGACTGTCTTAAAAGAGACTTTGAAACCATCACCAGTGACCTTCCAGAAGAGAAATGCAACATTTCCTAAACCAAACTTTTATTGATGGCACATGGCCTTTGCATACCAGATAATATGGAGGGGCACCCAAGGTTTTAGCTGTTTAGTTCTCTTCGTGATAACTGTAGGTTTTTAACACAGTATATAATCTAATCCCCAAATCCACATTTAATAAGAATTATTATAGGATTTTTCCTTGCAGCCATGAATAACAAAATAACAAATAATAAAGAAAAAACAAAGCATTACTGCAACAAGATAATATTTTTTCCGAGGTGTTGGTATGACTTTTTCAGATTTGTTTGTGGTTAACCCAGCCACTGAGTTTTACTCCCACAGTGGACAAGGAGAAGAGATATTTGCTCAGTCATACCACTGAATTCATAGTAAGGGGCTTTCTTTTGTGTGAAGAAAAGTTTTTCTAAATGGTGAGTGCTTGTCAGTCTTTAACTGACTTAGAGAAGGCATTATTTTGAAAATTACCATGTCAATTTAACTGTGACAGTAACAGAGGCAGGTACCAGCAGTTTTCTTCTGATTATGTTAAAATCTCATCTATTATTTAGTTTGAAACTGACAGCATATATTAAGGCTTAATGAAGGCTTTCAGTAATTTAAAAGATGAGATTTATCTTTGTAGATTTTGGGATGTTTTTGTCATTTATGAGCTCTAGGATTTGAACAAAAGCTAATCTTAGGAGGAGTTTCAGCCAAATTATTTTTACTTTGAAATAAGGAACTTTGAATTTACAAAAAAAAAAAAAAAAAAAACCAAAAAAAAAAAAGTTCGTTGGAAATTACTACCTCTAGTCTGGTTTAAAAAGACACCAAAATGGTGGCTTTTTTTTTTCTTTTTTTTTTTTTTAGGCATATGTTAAAATAGTGTTAAGAAGTAATAAAACCTCATGAGCAGAAGTTGGAAGTTCAGACTGGTTTATGAAAATGAATCTTCTACATAGACTTTTCATATTGCTCATTTAAATTGACTGAATTTAAATGAATCTGTCTCCTGGAGTAAGGAGAATTTTTGAATTTCGTACTTCTGAAGCATAGCTCAGAGGCAAGACAGTTTCCATTTTATTTGTTAAGGTAACGCTGGTTTAGTTCTCTTGGTTGGTTTGGGGGTTTTTTAGAGCGGTTTTGGTTTTTAAAGGAAGAGTTGTAAAATTTTTCAATGTTTGTGACTTTGCATGGCTCTGTCTTCCTCTGAAAATATCTGGAGCTACTGGCTGATTTCAGTCAACTTTGACAGAAGGCTGGAGGTCCCCAAGGTAATTACGTTTAATTTCTATTTCATAAAGACAGTCAGAAAAAAGAATGAGCTTTGAACTAAAATAAATTTGCCTCAAGAACTTTCGTTCTTGGTTTTGGGAGAGCAATTTTAAGAAAACAGGAAGTAATTATATTGGAGGAAAAGAGCAAAATGTATAAACATATGCAAAATCGATGGAAAATCTTTATGCGATAAAGTGAAAATGAAAATCAAACAAAAGCCATAAAGTTTTAGGAAAGCAGGGTTTGTTTTTTTTTTCTTCATTCTACTGCATTTCCTTATTTTAGCAGAGGGAAGGGAAAAGTTGGTGCAGCTGCCATAAAACATCATTAACTCATCTTATGAGGGAGATAAGAACTGAGATATAGAGAGGATGACTTTTTTATGAACTGCATTTCTAAACTAAGGCAGTACTTGACAGAAAAATAAATTCCGCTTTTGAAGAGTGGTATCTTTTTTCAAACACTCAGAATTCCATATTTTTCTAATTGCATACTTTGTATGATGGCAGACATATGTATTAATCTTTAAAATTGAGCAATAATTATGTTTCGTATTTAATTTTTGCTGTCAGCTGGGGAGAAAAGGAGCCACAAGTGGTTATGAATCTTTAAGTGCTTTTTATAAATAAGCAGTTTTGAGACTAATATCTGGGAAGAAGTGGAGCCTGCATTTATGTTGTACTTCTGCATATATTCCTGGCATTAGCGCTTCTTCTTTTACAGGGCAACACGCAGCTGAATTTCAACCTTACAGACACTGATAAATCATCAGAATTGACCTTGCACGCATGAGTTAAGGGTGTTATAATTAATGTGTGGCCAGCATTCTCCTTCTTTTTTTCTTTCTTTCTTTTTTCTTTTTTTTTTTTTTTTTTTTTTTTTTTTTTTTTTTGTAATCCAAGCTGAAATTCCTTGGGCGTTCATGCAATCACAAACCTTGGAAACAGTTGAAAACCATCCGCCCATGGTCCTGAGCAATTAGCCCTAAGTGGCACTGCTTGAGGGAAGGGGTTGGACCAGATGACCTCCAAAGGTCAAAGAAATTCTGTGCAACTTGTGTATTTTTTTAAACTCTTGTCACAGTTTCATTTTTGCTATTCGTCAATGAAGGAAGTAACCATGAAATGCTTGGCGTATTGGAGATTTGAAAGGGAAATAGTAGCAGCCGAGAGGAGGTGGGGCTTACGATGTGGATCACATAAGGTCATTCGCTAATCCTGCTGCTAGCAGGTGTCTGGGATGGCAAGTAAATGAGGGTTAAATGTGCTGAAATATCTGTAGAATGAATGCAGGAACAATGAGATCCACCCACATGCTAAGAAAGTCTGTAGGGCAGATACTGCATTGATCTGTTTTATCTTATTTACTGTACATAGCAAAACTCAGAATCCTATGTTTCATTTATTTTGTGAAATGAAAGAGATGTTTAATAATTGAGTTCTTCAGTGAAACTTCTTAATGAAAGGGCAACCAGGTCCCTGAGCAGCCCCCCTCCCAGGAGAGGGAACATCAGCCACTGCTGCTCGCAGGTAGCATTCACACCATGCCAAGCTTCAGTAAGATGGCAGCTCTCTTTCCCAAAGGCTCCCTGTGTCTTCTGCGGGATTAGGAGAAATAAAAAGGATATCATCATCTGGTAGGGACCAGTTAGTCCCTGCCAAAATTGCCTTTAGGCGAGCTAATGCCTTCCTGGACCATGGGCAGGAGTGGAATAACTAGTATTTCAAGAAAGTCAAAATTCTGACTACAATAAGGGGAAAAATGTTTTTAATTGTAATTTTCCTAAGTCTATTAGGTATTTCAAGTTATGCAGAACACTGGAGAACTAGCAATTTGTTAGTGAAAGGAATCAGACAGAAGTGAGCAGGCGCAGAAGCACAATTCTTATGAGACCCTGTGTTTAATTATTTTTAATTCATAAGCTAAGTGACAGATTTAGTTAAAATCCTGAGAAAATTCAGTCTTTAATTACAGTGTGTCCTTTGAGCGGGGAAGGTGTTATAATGTATCCTTCAAATAAAACAAAGAGGATAATTCCTTTTATTTTTTTAACACAAATATCCGAAGTCAATCTTTATACAGGGATTGTTTATATAATATGACATTAAAATGAATGAAAATTAACATATGCCAAGGCTGTTTCAAGGTGGCAAGGCAAGCTCTCGCAGCTTAGGAAACACTGATGAGGATTGCCTATGCAACACTGATTTGTCCCCTGCAGGCAGGGACACTAATACAGGCTTTAATTACCTGCTCACAGACTGGTGTCACCTCACAGCGTTTAACTTCTGCTGAGGACTGCATCAGCTGCTATTCAGTATTTCCTTCCAGCTTCCGTGTTCCCATCCTGCATGCAATATTTACAGCACACGGTCCAGTCTACACACTGAACACAGACGGAATTATTGATTTCCTCATGTGCTTTTTTTCCAAATGTTTCAGCTGTTACATCTTACCACTAGATCCTCAAAGGGACAGAGGCGTTTTGCCTAATTTGTAGGTGTCTGGCTCTCAGCTTAGCTTGTACAACCCCAACTTAAATTCTCTTTTCAGCGCGCGGACGCCTCGGGGTATTGCTGCTGCAGGCTTTCCACAGAGCAGGGAATCCTCGGCTTGGTGTAGGTGACAGGAATACTTGCACTGGTGCGGGCTCATCAGCACACATCCAGCTTCCTCTGTCACCCTTAGATGCAGCTCCTGGCACCTGATGAGGAATTGGGAGGCAATCCGTCTCTGCACAGGGTGACCATGGACATTTATACATGTAAGGGATGCTTATATGTGTCAGGTCTGAACCCATGTGCCTTTTGCCACTCCTGGCTCATTGGGAGATAATACATCCAGGGCTGATTGCCTGAACTCTTTATTGGTATAACAGAATGCCCAGGGAGGTTGTGGATGCCCCAGCCTTGGCAGTGTTTAAGGCAAAATTATGTAAGGCCTAGAGCAATCTGGTTTGGTGAAGGCTGTCCCTTCCCATGGCAGTGAGGGTTGGTACTAATGATCTTTGAGGTCGTTCCAACCCTTACTATTCTCTGATTCTATTTCTGCAGGAAAGGAGGATGATACTGGCTCTTTTTCTGTGGGGTGGTGGAACCTCTGTCCTCTCGCTCAACCCTCACATGCTGGCTCCTAGTTAGATACTCAAACTGCAGGACACCAAGATGTACTTCTCACCTTTTTTGGATGAGCTTTCCTATCTGCAGATACAGCCTTTTGGGAATAATCTTGTTTGTAATAATCAGACAATGTTGTAGTGGGAACCCTGCCAACACCTCCTGCCAGGTGCCACCAAAGACCACTGCTAAACCTGGACTGGGATGGGGTAGGTGTGGTAGTGGGAGACAGCAACAGAGCTGGAGGTGGGCTGGGGAGTAGGCTCTGGGGGAGGCTTGGGGTCAAGCCTGATAGTGCTGGGGGGACACCACTGGGTCACAGCCCCAGGGCTGGGGGAGCACAGCAGGCAGGGCCGTGCTCTCAGTGGCAGCAGTCCTGCAAGCCAGGCAGGCCTGAGGATGGTGAGAATGTCCAGCCTAGGGTCCTGATCGTGTGCTGTGGCTGTAGGAACCAGGAGGGCCAAGGCTGAGTCAGGCTGGGGTCGAGCTCAGCAGGAGTCACAGCCAGGCACTGTCAGTGTTGTGGCACAGCAGCAGCACAGCTCAGACAGGGATCTCTGATGAGAGGCTCAGCATAAAAGCAGCTCCCAAGGGAAGGGGGAGCAGTCTCAGCTGAGGTTTCTTCTTGCTTTCTTCACAGCGGCTGTCTCCAAGGTCACCAGCTGTGCTTTGTGTTGTCTTTGAGTCCAGCTAGACAAAGCCCCAGGAGGTGAGATGTGCTTGGGGTCCTGACAGCTTTGTTCCCACTGAAAAACTTCAAAGTGCCAGAAAGAAGAGATCATGAGCAACTCATTGCTTGCGGGGAGGAAAACCCAAGCTTTCCTGTTGCAAGAGAATGTTTTTGTAAAATACATGTCCGTATGACAAATCCAGTTTTAAAATACCTCTGTGAATTGAAGCCATATTGATATTATTCTTAAATTGTGTAAGCCAAACCCAGGCATGGACAATAAATGCCCAGCAATTTAAAAGCATCAGTTGGGTCTTCATTTTGACACTCCCAGGGTATGATTGTGCAGAGGTTTATGTGCTGATAGCAGCATTCTCCTTGTTTGTGGTGTTGTTGTGGGCGCCTGTGTCTGCAGATTATGTCCCAGATGTCTGAAATTAATTGCCCCTGAATAAAGAATGGACAATTAGTAGCCATGAGGAGGACTTTGATTTAATATTTTTTGATTACAGTGTAGAGGTAGAATAGACTGCTGGTTTCAGCCATAAGATTACTCTTCTATGGTTATTGCATCTTTCCTCCTCACTGGACAGCTGTGAGCTCCCATATGGATGTGATATGGATGGTGGAGGGACAATCTTTTCCAGGTGATAGTTCTGCTATAGATGGGCAGAATTCCACGAGGGGAATGGATGGTTTGAACAGAGGCAGCTCAAGGGAGCTGAATCATGATTGTACAAAGGAGGATAGTGCTGATGTTTGAGTCAGTAACCACATATTGTTTAAAAATAGTTGTTTTACATAACAGTAGGTAATGTCTTCTGTGTATAACAGTGATCTGTACCTGTTTATTATTGATCTCCTTTTGGTGGACAATTGTATAAAGACACATATATACCTCAACGTATATATATAGAAAGAGGGACAGGAATACATAAAGGGAAAGAAATGTATTAAAGGTGCAAATAGTAGATTCACTCATCACCATGACTTGCACACCGCAACTGCATTTTACAGGCCAGAAACATAACTGCTGAGACCTACAGCTCTGTGGAGCACTGTCTGTAAAAGTCTGAGATGATGTAAAAACAAGGATTTTCAGAGGGGTTAAAATGTTAATTGCATTACAATAAGAAGGGAGAGTGAGAGAACTGGAAATGCCCTAGGTATGTATAACGAGTAAGTAATGGGAAAGACTGAAATGCATTAATATTAAAGCTTCACTATATAACTCATCCTTATTGGACACAGCTGTCGATAAAATATGCCCTTACTCTTGACAAGTAGCTCCTGTGTTTTGCTTGTAGATTAGCTTGCAGCCCTGCTCTGTATTCTTTATCTTCATCACTGCACCAGTCCTTTAATTAGGCAGTGAAATCTTCTGCATAGTGATTAGGAAATCACAGTTAAGAAGGTGTTACAAAGAGAGGCTCTGGAAGCTGCTCAAAATAGCTTTCAGCTTTGGAAATTCCTCCATCTACTGTGGGAAGGAAATGCATGTAGCATCCAGAAGGGTGTGGAAACTAACCTTTGCTCAGTTGCTGCAGAAACTTGTTAGCCTTTAGTATAAGGATATCGTGCTTAATAAAAAATATCTGCCTTTGAGGAGCTAGTGGTCGCTCACTTGGAAATTAATAATCTTAGAAATTTTACTGAGATTGCATATCAAAATTAAAGATGTGTTTAACAGCTTCATGCTGATGAAGATTTTTTGATTTTGAGAGAAATTATCTGGCGTTCTATCCAAATTTATTCAGAGCTTCAGCTGCTTGCACTTAAGTAAAATCTAGATTTATTCTTCATAGCGCTGCTTTTTGTAATGCAACACACTGTCACTGCTTTGGTTCATTTTTTTGCTTTTGGAATATATGTACTTCAGCTCCTGGCAATTGGCTTGTGTTAACTTTTTAGTTCCCCAGCCTAAATCATTGGCTGTTGGATATGAAAATTTACGTGTATATGGAGAAGCAGAGGAGTGGGATATAAAGAAAGTGCTGTCAGAAAAAAAGTCTTTGAGCTTCATGCCCATGTTTTGAGAAGAAAGGCTTTCTAGAATACCTGTGTGGAGGCAGAAGACAATGGAGATCATCTGTTGAGGGAGAGATTGATGTTCTTACTTTAAATATATGTGGAGAAAAGGAGGAAGCCACCATTTTACAAGACATGTCCTTTCGTGCTTTGTTTCATGCTCTTATATCTCTATGTTCCCTGTCGGTAGGAACATACAAATGTCTGTCTCTACACTTACTATTCTGCACCAGTATATTTTAAATCAGAAAATAGAATGCTAAAATGCATGCTTAGCGTTGGAGAATTCTGGGATTAAACATATCCTTTGCCACATAAAGATGTTTTAAGTTCCATAGCATTAAACGGGCAAGTTGGACAATGCAGAGTCAACTGCAGGGAAGCAACGTGCTGAGCAACAAGGTGCAGCTTAGAGTCAGTGCATAACACTGATATTTCTGTGTTGAAGAGGAGAACATGAAAAAGAGGTGAGTGGAATAGGGAAAAAGGAAAATGAGGAAGGTTCTGATGTTTTTCTCCCTTCCTGGTGTGTGTCATCTTGAAGACTTGCAGTTTCATGTCAAAGATTAGAGCTGGGCTCAGGTATCTTGGTAATGTGCTCTAGCAGAAGGAGTGGCCTTTGCTAGGCAGAATCAGTGTAAGTAACCTTTCCTGAGTGGGACTAGAGCACAGTTTAACTTGCTTGGGAGCATCTGCTAGGATTTCCCAGAGTGTTTTGGAGCAGTATCTTGGGTTTTAGTGGCAGGCATCCTGATTCCCAGCCCTGCTTCAGTGAACAGTTTTGGTTTTAGTGTTTTTTTGGGGTTTTTGCTTTTTTTTTGTCGAGATATTTTTGACTAAGAGCATTGCCAAGCAGGATCCAGACGCTAGGACCCTTTCACCTTCTCACTGAGCAGCAGAGACATGTATCTACATAATAAGTAGTATTAAGTGGTATGATTTTCAAGTCCTCAAGCTCTAGCTAAAAAGAAACAAAGGGATTCACCTGTAATAGCCCTTTGTAGGATGCAGCATAAGAGTTATCTTGATTTTACTTGGTCATCAGAATGTTATTGCCATTTTAAAGTGACTTTGACAACTTTTTAATTCTTGATTACTGCTGGCTATACAAAACAAATATGGAGGAAAGGGACGTGTGTCTGATTATTCAAAATAATTTCCCTCCTCCCTCCCTTCCTCTTCCTTTTCTTTCTTTCCTTCCCAATTATAGGTGTGTGTGGTGACAGTGAAGGAAATTAGGAATGTTCCCATTATTTAATTTGCTGCTGTTTTACAAAATTTTGAGTACTTATTCCATTCATTATTAGAGTTGCAGTAGGCGAGTTGCATTTCATTGGAAGTGCTCATTTCAATCATTTTCCAGAGAACATGCTATTTTTTTTTTTTTCCCCCAGAAATTCTACTAGTAAAATGCATAACAATATAGATACCAAGAGTTATGAACTGAGTCTTTATATGTTTGCTTCTGGATAATAGTGATTATTCAGTGATGCAGTAACAAACTACATCCTCCAGAAAACGTTGATTTCTGGTATTATTTACATTTACTTAACACAGTATGTGTTGCAAAACTTCAAAAACTCTTAACAAAAGGAAGAAAAAAACCAAAACAAACCTGATTGTTCAGGCCAGAGCTCATAGCAACTCCTTTGATTTTTTTCTCTGAAGTTACAGAGTAACTTGTGGCAAGTCTACCTTTTGTTTCTGTTAACCTCTTCACCAGGTATGTTAAGCACCTGGAATATCTTAGTGAGGGCATAGGGGTGTAAATAATGTTCTGTTGTTTTACAACTTGAAAAAGTAAGATGTTGAGATGTAATGGCTTGGCCAAGAACTGATTTTTCATACTTACATTTTAGCATGGTAGCTTCTTTTTGAGAAGAGGTTAGTCGGTGCCAGACTGCCTCAAAGTCTGATTGCCTGTCTGCAATCTGCTGCAGGAAGTATTGGGCAAATAGGGCAGAGTAATTCTGCATACACTTCATGAAAATGCTCAGAAGTATTTCTTTTGGAATAATGCATTAGTTGGATAACCTGGGAGTATCTTTTTGTGTTGCATCTTTACTTTAGAGAAACATTTGAAAACAAATGAGGGAATAATTCATGGCCGTGTATGTTTCTTTGTTGAATTAATTTCACTTTCTGTCCTAGATTGAAAAGAAAAAGGCAGTGCTAGTGTAGCCTTGTAGTTAGACACATACATTAACAAAGAGGAAACTGTGAAAAGTTCAATATTCCTGAAAAAAGCCTTCCCTGTGATGTATGCCATTGAATTCATGCACAAACAGATTTTCTTAGACAAAAAATTCACACTCACATATTCACAAATATGTTCTAGGGCTGTGGTTTTTTCCTCCTTTCCCTTAATTATTGTTCCTTTTGAAGCTTCTCCCACCTGCTGTTTTCTTTAGTAGGTATGTGTGTGGGGTGAGGGTGAAAGAGCCTGATCTGCTCACCTTCCTTTTAGGACACACACTAGACCTCAGTGACATTAGTCCAAATTTGATCACATTTCTAAGCCAGACTAATAAAAAACATTTTTTTGCTACTCATTCAGCTTGATAAAATTCAATCCTTCAAATATAATAAAACCTCATTGGGTACAACAGATCTTCCATGCAAAAGATTCAGTTACATTGTTGTACTCATCTGCAGCAGTGTTTTATTTCGAAATTCATGTGTCTTTTTGAACGTGCTGTATGAAACATGATAAATGTCTCTTAATTAGGCTTTGCAAAGTTCAAATTTTCCCAATGACAGAAAAATAACTTCATTTGCACTGTAAAAATGCACTAAATGGTAGCAGTCAGCTGCTCTGCTTAGTTATAAAAAGCTGTGTGAAAATGCTCTTCGGCTGTGTGGCCTCTAGCCGGCAACACTGGAAAATGGATTTGTAACTCAATGAATTAAGACTTTTTGCCTAAAGGCACGACTATTAGGTATTCATTTTGCCTGCCTCTAAGGGTAGGTGCACTGTCACTTAATCCTCTGCTCCTTTCTTTATTAATGGCTGTAGTGTACAACTTCAAGTTTACTTTTTAAATTTTTGTTTTCAATAGTTGTTGATTGTCCAGCTTTATTTGCTTGGTTTTAATTTTCCAGTTATTTAAGTAATATCATTATAAGTCTTTCATCCCTACATGTCCTGACAAAGTAAACATAGCAGAAAAAAATACATTTTTCTTAAAAATTCAGGAAAACTAATTAAAAATAAGCCATACTTTTTATTTTTAAAAATTGCGATGTGCCAGTCACTGCTGTTTCTCATTGCTATATAGCTCTTCTAGATAAAAGATCCACATGGAGTAGTCATTGGGCCAGAGTACATGGAGTTTCTAGCACTGCAGGATCCCCTGAATGGCTTAATAGCTTCTGGAGAATGCTTAGGGGCACTTTCAATAGTGCCATTAAAAGAATTTTATGTTTAAAGCGAATTGCGCTCCACACATCAGATTTTAAACCTGAGTTATTCCCACACTTTGAATGTAATCCTGTTTTGAAAGCCTGAAGCTGGACAGTGGAGTTTTTTCCTGGATCGAGTAAAAAGCATTGGTGAGAAAGCCAAGTCATTGTGGAGGAATTATTTTCAATAGATCCTGAGAAAGCTGTGAAAATTACAGTTAAAAGAAAGAGGGGTGGAGGAGAATGGATGATGCCACAACTATTCTTAGTCCTAGTTCTTACTGCATGGTGGACAAAATTGGCAGAACAAGTCACTAAAATGGCTTCCTGGTGGATTTAACTACTTGCCCTAAATCTGGAGGTGAAGATGTTGCATAAATGAGGAGAATAGATAATTTATTTGCATATTTTTAGCAAAGTGATTTTGACAATTAAGACTGGAACTAAGTGCAGCTGAAATTAAATATTCATGTACATTTAATGGCTTGATCATTATTGTTACAGAAATGATTTAACCCTTGGGACTTCAGGTATTTCTAGCATTTCCATTACCAGCCAACAGCAGCACAGTAAGCTTCCGCTGCAAAACATTTGTGTGCCAGAGATGGGATTTATTTGGTGCAGACATAAATTCCTGGAAGTCACTTCCTGGGCTTTTTAGGTAGGTGGAGAATTGTCAGGCCACTGAGATATAAAAACGCAAGCCTAAGTTCTTTTGCTTCCTCCCTCCCTCCCCCCCTCACCAAATGAACTGGTTCCCTGTTAAGCACTGCTTAATGAATTCAGATATTTTGAATAATGCTTATTTTTAACAATAAGCAGAGAACCTTGGTAGTACAGAGATAGCTAATAACCATTTGGTCCTGGAAAAGGCTTAGCTCCAATGGTTAATGGCAAAGCATCTCATGAGGCATCCTAAAATCTTTCTTTTTATTCTGGGCATGGTTGTTACATGTTTACAAGTCATAGGCAAATTAGAAGTAGATTATCTTCTAAGCTTATTAGGGAAAATTTAATGTGGTGTACCTGATAGTGTCTACTTCATGCTACTGAATAGTACCAGAAACCATTTAGGGTTTTCAGGGGGAAAAAGCACCACTCTATTACGTGGTGGATGCGCCTATGCTGTGCTGGAGGTTTTGTGCTGCCACTTCTTTCTTAAACCTGGCAACTCTTGCTGTAACCTCAACTGCTGCCTCCAGGAGCAGTTTCCTGTCAACATGAAAGCTAGAAAGGAGTGATAAACAAGAACTGAAACAAGTATTTTCTCCTAAAAGCAGATACCTTTCTTAACAATTTTGCTCTATAAGCACAGAAATCCAAATCGAAGTGCTTGTGCAGATGTACTTACGTAAGGAGTATTTAAAGAAACATTAGCATGTGTCTTGAGAAGATCAAACTTTTAATGGTGGAGAGAGAAGAAGAAGAGAGAAGAATAAATTCACTGCACTATTTTTGTGTCCTGAATATAATTATGATTCATTAAATGGCTCTCATGGTGTATCATGATGGCATTACATGCGAATCCCGAATATCAGTAACTCTAAACTATCAAACCCACAGTCTGTGTGCACAAAGACACGCTTCCACAATCTGGAGGAGGAAAAGGGGAGAGAAAAGACATGATTTATTATCATGGTGGGATTCTTGAGGTGTCCTGCACGAGGCCAGGAGTCGGACTTGATCGTCCTGATGGGTCCCTTCCAACTCAGCGTATTCTATGATTCTGTGATTTTTAAAAGTCTGGGCCAATGAAAAGAAAAAATCAGTTGCTAAACTAGGAAGAAAAATGAGGTGGGTTTTGTTTTTTTTTCCCCTAAAAGCTATATATCCAAATCTAGCAATGGTAGGAAATTGATAGAGAAAATGAGAACATAGTCTTTAACCAGCAGCCAGCAAGGACAGTCCAGAAAGAATTTAAACACATCAGGAGCAAAAGGAATCCTAATGATTTTTATTATAAATAGTAACCCGTTAAGAAGGATGTGGAAGAGGTACAAGGACTAGATAATGCATTTGCATTTGGGGGAGGAAGAAAAGCAGACATCTAATGCAGTCACATTACGTAATGCTGAAATACTTTGTATTCTAGAAGGAAAGGGATGCTAATGACTATGTAAGTAAAACTATGGGTGTTGCTTCAAAGTGCCTTAAGACGAGATGGAGGTTGGTCACGCAGTTGTGGAGCCAGCATTTCTCTCTTTCCTTCGTTACTGTGCTGTGCTAAGATGATCTCCTGGTCTCTGAAAAGAAACAGACAGAAATCTCTCTCTCTCTCTCCCCCCTGCACATTCATTTTATCCACCTCTGTGCGAGTTCATCCAGCTTCTCCAGCCCCAGCCTGGATCTGAAAGAACTCCCTCTAATTGGCGATTAGCTTGCATCTATCAATCTTATTGTTAGGAGGATTGACAGTTGA
The DNA here is from genome assembly GCA_013398015.1 of Oreocharis arfaki. NCBI lineage: Eukaryota > Metazoa > Chordata > Aves > Passeriformes > Paramythiidae > Oreocharis > Oreocharis arfaki. Next base: position 175,845 of record VZRR01009655.1, read on the forward strand.
GACAGATGTCCGAGCTTAGTCAATTAAAGCTCCAGTTGCATCCATTGCCAACCTTATGTCAGGTCAGTCTCTTCAGATGTGATTTACAAGGCATCAAGCAGAAGCTTTTTACATACATTTCCAAACCTGTTCTCTAAAAATGTTTTTTACGATTTTCCTTTAATTTTTCTGGGTGCAGTTGGAATCTAATTTTAACTTTGTCTTCATTTGGTTCTGTGCTGGTCTAAAGCATAGACTCATTATATTTTACAGCATGAACTCATTTAAGTGTGCCAGGCTAATGCTTCATGATTCAGTAGTCAATATCCATAGATGGCATTTCCAAAGGTATTATTACCTACTGCAGGTAAACAATTCCTTTTTTTTATTTTTAAATTCAAGTCCTTTATATGAATCCCACAAAAGAGATTAGTTTCTCATTGAAATAAATGAATCTCTAGCCAGATAAAATCTACTTGCTGTGTGACTATTAAGGTGGTGAATAAATGCCTTTTGAACATAAGAAGGATTTCATTAACAAGTCAGAAAGGGCATTTTGACTTGTTTCCAACTTGGTGCAAGTCTTTTTCATTCTCACTGATCAACACAAAGACAGGCAAGATATTTTTATAATGTTGCAGCAAGCCACAACAAAAAGATGTGTGTGTATTTTTTTTTCAATTGCATTGGAAGGGGCTGGAGGATGAAGCTAGTTCAGTTTTGTCTCCTGAAAAATTTTGAATTATTTCTAAAGCGCTGGAATTCTTTTGCAAAGGTTTTGTTACAAGTGCCCTCATGAGCAGTCTATTGATGTCATTAGCCCTCTTTGTGAGCTGGAAGGAAGCTGTATCTCAAAAGAAGCTGAAAAGGATTAAAAATGCTAAAAGAAAAATAAGTAGAGATTAGAACATCAATGATTCTTCTTTCTTTGTAGAATGCTGGAGTGCTACAATTGATGAAAGTAAAAGGTGCAGCATAAAATTTCATAACTCTGAGGAAGTGATCGAACAGGTAGCTGAACTGAGAATAATCATTCCATCCTGAGACATTCAGATCACCATTTTAATTTTTCTTTCTTGTGTTCGCTGTAGCACCATCACATTGTTATATTTTCAGAAACAACAAAACCTACATTATGATTCCGTCTTTTTGCCCTCTTTTCTGCTGTCCTTTCTTCATTCCGAAGGGGCTGCATATAAGCAGAGAGCCTATATATGTAAATTATTTCAAGGGTTTGAGTCCCTAAAGGAAGGAAAAGGAGTGAAGAGAGATATTTAATTTCATCTTTTTACTGGTACCAGGCAGTTCAGTTGTATCTGTACAGTAGTCGCTGGCATGCCTATGTTGGATAATTGAAATGCTCAGCGCAAAATCCTCTGCGCAGTGTGTTTGCAGGTATTTCATTTGCCTTTATCACATTTCCTTGAAAATCCAGTTTCATTTCGTGTTGGTGCTCTAGTTTGGCTTTGTTGGTAGATCTAGTTTTTCTTTTATGTGATACAAGTATTCTATTTTTGGAGACTCATTTTTCCTTAGGCTGAACTGGAGCTCTAATTGGTTCCATAGCTCATATCTAGCAACATCTTTCAAAACTACCAGAGAAGTTATGGCTATATCCAAAAATGCTTCACTCTGGACTTTAATCAAACTGAATTTTAAATGTATTAAAAATACAATATATATAATGCCTTAGCCTATTTAACTTTTTAAGTTGTATCAATAGTAATGTCTGGATGAGATAAAAAAAAAAAAATTAAAAATCCCTTCCTTGTTGATATGAATGAGTTTTTTCTCATGAGAAGAAGAGGGGTTTTTTGTTCTTCACTTTCAAAATAACCTTGAAAATTTATAGGCTGAATCAAGCAGGGCATACTTACTGACAGTGTTCAGGGTCAGAAATTGAAAACTTGTTGTTTTATAGCATCCCAGGAGTTTATGTAGAAGTTTTATGTCTTCCTTTATTCCAGGGCGCAGAAAGCTGCCTGAGTTTTCTGTAACAGAATAAGAGTATCGGATTTTTGTCATTTCTTTTTTATCCGTTGTATACAACCACAGCCTCAAAAGCAAAGGAGATTTTTTGGATTAGTGTTGTGAAATACCACGAGTTGGTTTACCTGGTTGTTTCGTGTACGTGTGTGTTGCTTCTAACCTTTTCCTGTACTGTTCACTGTTTGCATGGGCATTGTTTATGACAGGCAATACCTGGCTAGGGCCAGTGAAGAGACTAAAAAAGCTTTTTTGGATGTGAATAGGCCCCCTTGGGCACTATAGTGGATATAGGGAAGAAGCTGGCCAAGCAAGACAACAGCTTTGCCAAGTGGGCCAGTGACCCGCTGAGGGTTCCTGTAGCATTTTGACAAGAGGCATTCTGACAAAACTGACTGACAGGTTATTTGGCAGGAGCTAGACACCTAGCATTTGGGGAGGGGAGAATGCTGGGCACAAGTAGAGGTGCTAAGAGAGCCTCCTGTCTTAGAAGTCAGGACCGGCACCAGAACGAGGAGAGTGAGCACATTTAATGATTTCGACCACGTATTGCAGTGCAGTCGAGGGTAGTGAGTGACACCAAGGAAGCCCTTGTAGATGTGATGTGGTTTGACCACATCTGAGCAGTAGGGCCTCATTAAGTATAACTGAAATAAGAAATTCTGATAATTACTCTCTTTTGCTTCAGTAGAGCCTTCGAAAAGTTTAGCTACAAACCCAGAGCTCTGATTTACAGTGCTTATGTTGCTAGAGTTTGTGAGTAAATGCACAGAGTCCAGAAAAGCCATTGCTGGCTTTTTTTTGTTTGGTTTCGTTTTGGTTTTTCTTTGATACTGTGAGATACTGAAAACTCTTTTTTTTTTTTCTTTTTTTTTTTTTTCTTGTGGCATTCTTTTCCAAGTGAATTTCTTCCTAGAAACTTTTCTAGAAATCCTGAAGTCAGAGACTGCGTCTGATCTCTTTTCACACTGAGGAAGCTTAGCAATAACTGAATGCTGTCTGGGATATAGGCATAGCAGCACAGCCAGATCCGATCACAGGAAAGCTTTACTAGAACTAATGTCTGGCAGAGGCGGAATTAGGCTGCTTGTTTCAGCTCTGGAACGGAACGTTCCGAAATGCAAGATCTAAGACTTGTCGATTCCCGACCCGAGCTGAGTCACTTATTTTATCCGGTTACACTCAGGGCATTCTGACTTCAAAAGGTTTATTGGCACAGCACAGCAGCATGCTAATGTGGCTCGACTGCTTCCAGAACAGGACAGATCATTTCCAGCAGTGCTGTATGGACTTGCTATTCTGGGACCTCTCTCTTGATCCTCCTTCCGTGCTCTAATCATGTAGCCACTAATTCGTCTGCATCCTTCGTTCCGAGAAGGGCTGTGTCATGCCACTAATTTAATAATATACACTGCCTCCTTGTAATGTTTAAGGGTGCTTTGGTCAGTACTTGAAAATTTAAGTAACAGAAATTACGTCGCTGCAACTAGAAACCTGATCATTTTAAATGGTTTGGGGTTTGTTCAGGTTGGGGCTGGGAAGGAGAATGTGAGGTGCCAGTCAGGTTGCATTTCAGCAAACTAGAGCTGCAGGTGGTCAGTCTATTGATGCAGAGGTGACAGCATAAGGATTTAGGAATTTAGCTGTAGGCCCTGTATTTTGTATTTCTCTGCCTCACTTTTTCTTGTGAATTATAAATGAGAACACAATGACATAATTCACTGGAGCGTTAATGCCAAATTCGGTGATGCTTTTCAGTGACAGTGACAAGTGGCAAGGACAGTGAAGTGTCTAAATAAGTATATATAACTTTTGAGCACTATCTGCTCTTGTAGAACAAGAGGGCACTTCCATTATATGAACTTGTGTTACAGTTGACACTATGTACAACTAAAGTTCAAGAGGGTTCCAGTCACCACTGACTGAGTGGTTAATGGCCACATGGTAAAGATAACACTAATTTCTCCCAAAGAAAGCATCAGCTTAGACTTCAAGTATGTTTTCAGTTCAGGTGAGAGAGGGTACATGTATTTGAACTAAGGTCTAATTTCTTTTGTAAGCAAATTGAGTTTTACTCCCTTTTTGTCAAGGCTGCTTTCGAGTTCGTGTAATATCTTGCCACCAATGAAGCCTTTCATTAAAACACCACGCAAATGGAAAAGTGGATTTCTAAAGGATGGTGCCAAGATCATTTTGTCTCCTGTTATTTATACGTTTTTGCACTGCACATATGATAGAGTTCACAACTCAAAAGTGAAACAAGAGGAAAGAACACATTTCACCTGTGGTGAAAATCTGATAGGATTGAACCATGAACTTCTGGGTTTCTGTGACTTAGCTGGGGAAGAGCCAAAGAAAGAGCTTGTTTTGCATTTATTTCTTCCTACTGTTCATAATGCCAGCTTCACAGATCCTGTGAAGAGAACTGTGCAAATGGTAAAATGTTAATGGTAGGGTAGTAAAACAGGCTCTTGTATCTGAAAATTGCTCACACCTTTTATAGTGGAGATGGCCAGACGTATAAGATCGCTCTACTTTGAAACAAAGATTCATGATGGCCCTGTATTTAAAAGGGCTGTATTTTAAGTGGGCAATGTAATTTTCCCTACTAAACCCGGTACCTCTTGCAGCATAGAAGTTCTCATTTACTTTTGCTCCGCGCAGACAGGTATAAAACAAAAAAGAGAGCTTCCTCTAAAAGTGATTGTGGGTAGGTCCTTGAATCTCATTATGTTAATTTTCTAGTTAAGAGACAATTTTCAGCCAGCTTGTGTTGTGACTGATATTTGGTAGAAGTGGCAATTCCTGAATATCTGTGGTCACTTCGGCTTCAGTCCTGAAGAAGGCATGGTCTATGCCAGCTTTATTGGATAGCAGAGGAGGTTTGACTCCTTCTGAGTTTTTGGCTCAATTTTAAATCATTGCACACCCACTTGTTCACTGTATTCATGCCCCATGGAAAGTGGCTGCTGCCTCAGGCACTCTAGACCTGCATAATGACTTGCCTTGGGTTAGAGGGAGTGTTTATGAGGTAAGATTGTGAATGGAATGTAAAGTTGTTTCTCAGCTGAATTAGTTCCCTGGTATTCAGTGTGCAGCCACACAAGCCACATTCGTTTTGATACAAATGAAGTGGTGTTATGGGGGCAAGAAGAAACAGAAACAGGAAATCCTTTTGAAGAGTTAATTGGGAAAAGAGCATTTTCAGCCATCCACACTAAAATGGTTGTTAGTATAGTAATTAGTCTATTGTTAGCATTTCTTTTTTTTCTGTCTTCTTAAAAGGGCGCTGAAAATGTTCTTGTTCTGTGGTCTGGCAATCTGGTGCTGGTGGTTATCCATGAATCCTCATGGTCTGCTGCCTAAACCACCTCTACATATTTCTGAGGTGTCTGGCTTCTGCCTAATTACTCAACGGTCCTAGTGATCCTCCTCCAGCACCTCCATAAATCCAGCTTCTTTCCATAAGCTCCTGCTTTACCTTGATATGTCCAGGCCCTCTCAAGAAACAAAAATTACCTTCGCTTCTGCTTCTTTTTCTCATTTGCCTGCGGAATTTCAGCCTTTCCTGAAACCTGCTCTTCATTATGCAAGTTCACCATGCTTGTTGCCTCAGCCTCTTACCTCAGCTAACAAGCTGGCATCCATTTACTCCTTAGACACCTGCAGCTTCCATTTGCTACATCCAGCACAGCTTGAAGCAGTTTGTTTTGCTATAAATTGGAGTTTATGGTAACATAGAATGTATTTGCAAATGTCACAATATTTAAATAACAAACTTCCTCACTCATAAATAACTAAAAGAACCGTAAGCGATGGCAACAATAGGACTCTGTTTCTTCAGTCCTTATGACTTACATAGGTCTTTAACTGAAATCTCTTTAGGAAACCTGAAACTTCTAATATGTATCTTAGGTCTTAGATCAGGCCATATGGCTTCAGACAGGCTTCCAGACCACCCACCGTCATCCATCTTCATCTTCTATTTATTTGTATTGTGACAACTTCAAAATACATTCTTGCTATTTTATTCTCAAAATTTACTTTGCTTTTACAACAATCTCTTTAGATAAAGTATTTACAAAGAAACAGATGGTGATCTTATTTTCTCTGCTGTGAAAGGACAGCAGTTCTGAGTTTAGTGGGCAGAGGGAGACCCTTGTGCATTTAGAAGTGCATTTAGAAGGATACGTCAAACATCAAAACAGAGATAGGCCCTTTCCCGTTAATCACTATAGCACCAGCTCTATGTTATTTCTGCAAAATGTCAGAATTGCCTCTTGCCAGTTAATACAAAACAAGAGTCAGTAGAGCCACGCTGTTCCCACTGACCACTAATCCATTTTCAGGAAAAAAAAAGAAAAGGTATTTAATGAGAATATTTGTATTCAGGAACCACCATTAAAACAATACAATTCAAACTGAAGGAGGGCAGGTTTATACTGGCTATCAGGAACAGATTCTTTACTCTGAGGGTGGTGGAGGCACTGGAACAAAGAAGCTGTGGCTACCCAGGGTTGGAATTGTTCAANGAAGCTGCGGCTACCCAGGGTTGGAATTGTTCAAGGCCAGGATGGATAGGGCTCTGAGCAACCTGGTCTAGTGGGAGGTGTTCTTGCCTGTGGCAGGGGGCTGGAACTTGATGATCTTTAAAGTCTCATCCAACCCAGTCAATTATATGATGATTTATGACTCTTCTATTTCCTATGCTGGGAGCACAAAGCACGAAATAACAGATTACCATTGGATAAAGCACCTTGTGGTGTACAGTATGTTTACATGATTGGGTTATTTCTGATATTTTCTTTAGCTTAAATTGCAATTAGGAGAATAAAGATCTCTCTGATCATTAAATAAAGCTCAATAAGGATGCTATTTCTGAATGTCTGTTCTATGAGAAGAAGGTCTAGGGAATGGAGATACTCGATCGTTTTTTTCCAGTCAAATCCCTTAGATGTTTATTCATACTAAATAAACTATGTTGCAGGGTTTCTTTCTGCTCTCGTTAACTGCCATTACACATCTTGAGGTGATATACTTTTTAATAACTAGGTCATGGTCTTGCTTTTATTCTTGCTTTCTTCTGAAGAGTGCATCTCAATGATAACTTTCAAAGATGAAAAGGCCTAATGCTCTTTATGCTTTCACATGTATATAATGATATATGAAAGCCTAACACATCTATTTCGTTTATTTTCGCAGATTACATGTTTTAGAAGTCACGCCAAGGGCAGCTTATGAAATAAAATGCAGTTCACAAGTGTCTGAAACATAAAAGGAAAAATTAATAAAAGGTCTTTGTTTTTAAAAAGAAGTATTTAAAACAATTTTAAAGTTATGCATGAGCTTCTGTGATGGAGAATGTGAAGTTCAATAACTGCAGATGATAAAAATACTAATTGCTTTGCATAGTTACATGTGATGAAAGACATTGTGATAAATATCCCAGCACATTCAATAACAACAGCACTTGTTAGTCTTGAAATAGCTGCTCCTTCTTTCTTCAAAGTGAGATTTAAGAGCAGTGTAAATGTGAGTTAGTGCAGCAAAGAACTGTGCTTGCTAACCCAGATGTGTTTGTGCCAGTGTAAAGCCAGTCAAGTTTTCTATTTAGTTTCAGTAAAGATCTTGAAAGGGAAATTTTGCAAAATCATGGCTTAGACTGTACCAGTTCTGGCTACTGTAACATATCTGATGAGCACTGCAGCTATTGCTAAACATGATATTAAACTGAAGTATATTCGCAATGGCTTATTTCCTTTCTGTTTGCCGATCTTTTATTTTTATATATGAGTCTTTTTTGTTGTAATTCAAGACTGCTGGAAGGAAACAGATGCATTTTAGAATAAACATCTGATTTTTGTGCTTATGTGCCTAAACCTTATTACTGAGTTTGGTTCTTCTGCTGAATGTGGCTGACAAAATTATGGGTTTGTTTTTTTCGTGGTCAGAACTATTTATACAGACCTGAGCCTTTTGTGCATGTGTAGTTTTATAGTAAAAAAAAATGTCTAGTTTCATAGCCAGCTGCTATGCTGGCTCTCTACCTGAGAATTTATAGAATAAATCCTCTGAATTATTATTTTAAATTTTTTTTATTTGTATAGTTCTGGACTCTATCTAGATTTTTGTAAATGGCTTCCAGTAATGGCCAGATAATTACTTCTAAACATTTAGTTCAATTGTCTATTGACAACTTAAGGGAATAAAAAAGGAAGATATTTTTTATCTTGGAATTTTATTTCTTGTTTGTCTGTATGGTATTAATTACTCATCCAAATTTGTTGTCCACTTAGCTTTTACATCTGACAGCTAAAATAAAACTTGTCTCAAAAATGTGTATACTGCAGTGCTAGGTACCACCGAGAGAGCTGCAGTCACAATTAGCACGTGAAGTCACCACTGTTCTACTGCCTGTATTTTACTGCCTGCTATTTTAATTCATTTTATGAAAGCATATGTCAAATAACACTTAATGCAAAGTCCAGCAGTTAAAAAGTGGCAACATAATCACCTCGTTATAATATATGGTGCAACTCATGGCCTCAGGAGAAATGTAACCAGTTAATTTGCTTAATGTGTTTTTCTGACAAAAAGATCCATAGGAGTTCTGCTAAAGAAACTTAGGAATGGTAAAAGGTGCTAAAAGATCACAGGAAATGAACTCGGCACTCTTGGGATTCTGAAGCTTTTGTCATCTAGAAAAAAAAGATGATATTTACTGTAACATTTTATTTCTTGACCATTTTCACCATTTCTGAGACAAGACTGAGCTTGATTTGCCAGTCAGTAGAACTGCTGGAAATGTCACATGTAGATGTGTATTTATGCACCTTAGAAAAGAGGTATTGTATGAATACTACCAAGAGAAGGTAGATAATTTACGTGATAAAGTAGAAAATTGAGTATATATTTGTTTATTTTATGCTACTTTATATATATATATAGATGGGTGCATATATCCACAACATTGCTTATTAAGTGCATTATATGTAGAAATAGGGAGAAAATAGACTATTTTAATATATCAGTGGGTTTTTTTATAAAATGTATTGATTCATTAGTAGTTCATAAAACAGTATTTCTCAGAGGAAAGTATTTTAAATTATTTTTGCAGTCTTCTGCCTTTACCCACTGAGTTGTAGTTTTGAATATAATAATAAATTACCTTGTACTTAGTTTGTTGAATATGAAAATATAATTTATAATCTCCTGCCAATTAGCTTTTCTCCTTAGTTGTATTTCTAAGGCATTCATTGCTGTTGTAAAATTCTATTAAGATAAGACAATACAGACTGCTGGACTTCTTTGCTTAATTTTCCTTGAGACTATCACACGCTGCTTCTCCCAGGAAGCCAGGAGGAGAGAGAATGTAATTTGTACTTTCCAATGCTTTTGATTTGAGCTGATTGGTATATTCTTTGCAAAAAGCTGAGTAAGTTTTATTGCAGTACAAACACGACCTTCAGGAAAAGGTTAAAGATAACCTCACCAAACCGCTTTCCCAAGCACTCAGAAGGAAAGAGTTGGGAAATGACTGGGCTCAGCTCGTCATGGAAGTAGCCCTCATGGATTGGCTGGTAGTGGCATGATCATTCTTATCAGACAATTGCTGATATTAAATCTGGAACAAGTACACACAGTTAACTAATGAAAATGAAATGCCAGAGTTAAGATGTTGCTAGTTAGCTTTTATGGCTAATGAGGAGATTTTTGTGGTCACACTGCTAGTTGCAAGTGGTTTAATGGAATCCTTTCTGGGGTTTTATAGTTATAAGATCATGTGGTTAATTTATTTCAAGCATCTTAATGTGATCTTCGTTCTTGTCACCTTTCACATGAGGAGACTCATTACTTTTCTCCAGGGATCCAGTATGATAGACAAAATGTCAGAAATAATTAAAACTAATGATCGCCACAGACAGAGAAATGTTGAGTAGGAATTCAATCTATCTGGCATCAAGAATTCCCCCCGGAAATCTGAAATTAAATTCTTCCCAGTTGAATTTGGAGGCCTTCTCATCAGCCCTATGGTTTCATCAGTTTGATAGTGTTGTGCTTCTTTGGCACCCTGATTTATTGGCTTGTGGGAAAGAGGTCAAACATTTTACGGCCTTGCATTATTTAGGCTGCTTTTATAACTCCCCAGATAGAATGATTGTTTTGTGATAGGAGTGCCTCCAGTTTAAAATCCAGCATCCTGAAATTTGTTGTCATGGTCCCCAGGTCCCTTTGGCAATAAGAACTATGCTTCTCTGTGCTGTAACTTTGATATGGCTTTTATATCAAAAATTAATGTTATTTTGAAACATAAATTGGGATTCTTTGCAATTCTGACTCGTTGTGTGTACTCCAGCAGCTTTGCCTTCATTAGAGTCTGGGCAGATTTTCACAACAGCCGTATAAATAATAAGGTTTTTCCTAATACTAAGTAGTTACATCACAGCACTCCACATACACAAAATCTTGACTCTAGATTTTCTATTCAGAATATGAAGGAATTATAATAAGATACCATCTTCAAGTGGAATATGAACACTTGGCTTTTAGTCCTTTGAAATCTTTCCCTGAAATTGCTGATTCTGTTTCTTGTAGTTCAGGCAAGTTGTGACTGGTAAGGGCAACTAGATTCATAAAACCAACCAAAAAAACCCCTATGAATTGAAAATGAGGGGCTCTACCATTTTTAGGTGTGCGTGCTGGGCAAAGGCCATTTATACATGGTCAGGGGCTGCTTTCATTTGCACCTCTGAACTTTTTCCTCGCCTGGGAGGGACGTATGCCACTTCATTTGGTCATGGGATAAGGAAGAATGGGGATTTACAGCCAAGGTTTTCAGGACATCTGGTTATCTGGCACATCTGTTTGCTTCAAGCCTGGGAACCACAGTGTGGGCAAGGAGTGATCCAACTGTGGAACTAGGAGTGGGAGAACAAAAATACCAAGTTCTGCTGATACTCTGAGGTAAATCGTGTCCCTCAAAATCTAAGTGCTGGATGGTGTAGTTAGACTGATTTGGAATTAATATTAGTAACATGGTACACATTGTTCAATGCATAATTTTTTCGTGATTTTCACTGGAAATCTTGTTTCTGTAAATTTTTAGCCAATGTGAAAAGTCTAGGAAAGAGAATGAAGTGTGATGCTACTTAAATATTGGTTTTGAAAATAATGTTTACTTTGGCTTCTGAATCTCCCTTCTCAGGGACCAAACTTGAGAAAATCTAAATCCAAGTGAAATGGTTACAAATGTTCTTAATTCCAAATGCATGAGAATCTCTGACTGCATAAGTGTGTTTCTGTCTTTTTTAAAATTCATTTCATCTGTTTCATTTGAGGCACATACAAACAAAGCTTGGAAGGTGGGGTGTTTTGCAGACTGAAATATTACCGACTTGCATACTTAGATTTCTTATTTGTAATATATGTCATTTTTATTGAAGACTTATTAGTACAAGTGAAGTAAGCGTTAAGAATGGTCCTTGCTTCACCTAGAGCTATCAGGGCTCCTTCCCTTTTCCAGTATTAGGAGCAGCACTCATTTATCTTGGGGTGCTGAATCTCCACCTTTCACACTTGATGCAGCCTTGCTTCAGGGTAAATCTTGTGTCATGCTACTTTGTCTTTCATGAATGAAATGCTGTTAGTTAACCCAGTGCGCACGGATTGCATGGCATTGCTAGCAATCTACCCCATGCATCTACCCGTGGGTTTAACCGATGTTACTTTTAATTTTGCTTATCAGATCTAACTTCCCTCCACATCTTTCTGACGGCTGTGACTGCGGTGGGAATTGATTGTAGCTTTTAAGATCACTTTGTCATTAGGTTTGCGTTGCTATATTGAAAAGCCACAGATAAAAGGGGCTGATGGACGAGGTGCAAGGATTAAAACTATGCCCTGTTTGTGTTTGTGTGTGAGGCAATAGATCTGCAAGATTGAGTTTATTTTCTCCTTGCTGTTGTTAATGCTGTTCTGGAAGATGAAAATAGAACCTGCTTCTTTCTCAGTAGTTTTTTTGTTGGTTGGTTGGTTGTTTTTTTTTCCTCCAGTGCATTTTCATTTGTGAGATTGTTCACCAATGCTAGAACTTCATGCCATATTTCTTTTGTGTGTGAACAAAAAGCAGATTTTTTTTTTTTTTTTGAAAGAGAATATTTGTATCCACCAGAGAAACGTAAGAGAAAATATAGGAAGAGTAGATGAAATTTTGCACCTGACATGCAGGTGAAGTGCCAAGCTTGAAAAAAAAAAAAATTAAAAAAAAAATTGTTCAGTTTTGACTAGAGAATACACAAAAACATTAGGCATTACTGACAGCTTAACTAGCAACTCCCACTTTCACCCACGCACATCTCTGAGCCAGTGTTGGTTTATTCTTCTTTCATTTGGAAACCTAAAATCTTAGCTTGCTTTGCCTTCAGGTAAATCTTTTGCCACTGCAGTGCTGAAGAATAGATTGTGGGATGTGGTTGAGTTCAGACCTTGAAAAGAAAACAAAATTGCTCAATTAGACCCTCCAGAACAGGTTTATTTGTTGTAGTGAATTACATTGGTCACTGGCTACCATTAGGAAAGGAAAAGGGAAGGAACAAGGGATCACACGTTCAGAACAGGTCAGATTAAACCAGACAGAAAGGTTCATGGTGTCATAAACATTGCAGAGAGTGAAAAAAGACTTTGATAGCTGATAACTTAATTATCTGCCAGTATCAGTTTGGAAGGGCTTTTAAACATGTCCAAAGTGTCTACCAAAATTTCCAGCAGGAGTGACAGCAGATTTTTAAGTAAGGATAAAAATGCAGCAGTCTTCCTGGAATAAGAGTCTGACAGACTATGATGAATTACCTTATTATAGTTGTTCGCATGACAAATGTACTTGATCAGTGTTTCTTCTTGGGAATAGTTGAGCTTATCCAGAGGCAAAAGTTGAAAGGAAATGGAAGCTAACTAGTAATCCTAAGTGTAATACATCAGAATTTCTAGCAGCAGAAGCTGGAAACCTAATCAATTATTGTGTATGTCAATAAGAAAACAATCCTCGTGTCCCCCATAGTGTTACTTCTTCCTTCATCTGTTTAGTATTATTGATAGAAATTTCACATACACGTACTTTTATAATTGACTCAGAGGTCTACTTAGAGCAAAATGCTGGATAAATAGCAACATTTAGCCTTTTTCTAGGCTGCAGGAGCAGTCGCAGCATTAACTCAGAGTACTTACCTTGTGCACAGAGACTGACAGGGAACTTGAGATGGGACACATCTGCCTGAGGACAAATGACAGCTGCCTGTGTTGCTCAGCTTCCCCAGGGATTTTGCAGCCTTGAGAGCCCTGGATATGAAGCCAATTTTTGGGTCTGGAAGGGTGCAGGTGCCCAGGGTCTGCTGGGTGGCCTCACTGGGGAGCAGCCAGAGCTGCCCCTTGCTGGACACAGCTGGGTCCAGCCAAGCCAGCACAGGGCACGGCTGAGCCCACAGCCAGGATCGTGAAGAAAAATGTGAGAAAGAGCCCTAAGGGGTGAGCAGGGGGAGGTGATCCAGATTCCCCTGCAGACCCCTCGGAGAACCCCACACTGGAGCAGGGGAAAAGCTTGAGGAGGAAGGAGTGGCAGAGAAGAGTTCTTGTGGACTGACCACAGCTCCCATTCCCCACCCGTGCTCCACTAGGGGAGGTAGATGGTTTGGGATTGAAGAAGTGAAAGTATTTTGTGTTTGTTCTTTGTTTCTTGGCATCCAACTCTGTTTTAACTGTTTAAACTGGCAATAAATTAAATTACTTTTCCCCCAGTCAAGTCTGTTTTGTTGGTGACAAAACCAACAAAACCTCCCTGTCCTGTTTTGGGAGGGAGAGTGAGAGCAGAAGGGTGGGCATCTGGCAGCCAGCCAAGGTCACCCCCACCCATCCCCTCTGTGGGTTTTGTGTCTTGATATAGCATCTCAATTCTGGCCTATATCTAGCACACACATATTTCCTCTTAGTATTTTCCAAGTGTTTCCATTTATAATTAACATAAGGTATAGAATGTATTATCTAGAATAGTATTCAGATATTCAGAATAGTATTCAGATATAATACTATATAGTATTCAGACTTTGTAGCTACCATTTATTACAGTAACTTAAGTTTAAGTTTTATAAAACAGTATAAATGAGACACAGTAATTATCACTTAGTTTTAATAGTTTTAATTCCTACATTATTTCAGAAGAAACTCATGGCATAGGACCTAATATGTGATTGTTTACTCAGTGTATTAGAGCTATGGTTCAAACCTGTAGTTTTATAATTTGCTTGCCTTACAATTTAAGCATGAAAGTAGTGGAGACCCTACTCCAGAATTTAGAGTTTACAAATAAGCTTTTCATCACTGATTTCTCTTAATATATATAAATTAGGTTGTTACCCCAAGTTACAGTTGAGAGCCTACATCTGGCCCATCTGGCTTTGAGAGACAAGGCTGCAAGCCTGTCTGTCAGGACACAGAATCTATGCAACAGAAGTGTGAAATTCAGTTGGAGAAAAATCTCTGTATTTTGTACAAATCAGATATTTTGGTTTGACCCTTTTTTTTTTTTTTTTTTTTTTTTGTAACTTGACCTGTGCATTTAAAACACTCTTAACTTTTTGTTTGTTTGTTTGGTTAGTCCTTAAGCAAAGAATATGTGGTTCTGATATCTCCTAACACTTCTTACAAGGCTGTGGCATAGTAAGTTGATTAATACACTAATGATGTATTGCTCTAAGTAATGGAAGTTCGACTCAGGTAAAACTGTAGGTACATTTTTTGTGATGGATGTATCTATGATATTTGGGGTTTTTTTAACAAATTATTATTATTCCTCTGATTTAGTCAGGGACAATGTTTTTTTTCCAGCCAGCAGTGTGAACTGGGGACATTTTCCTATGTTTCTAGTTATATATAATTATTAGTTTGTTTCAAGGCATGATTTGAAAATCAACCATGCATTAAAAAAAAAAAGCTTGTGCTGTTGTTTATCTTGGCATTAGAGGACAGATAAGTACATCTGCATCCAAGCTTTCAAAACTTGTCAGAAAATAATTTCATAAAGAAGAATTACTTCTGTTAATGCTTACTTGGAAATTGTGGAAAATTAGAGCATTTTATTGCATGTGCCTTGTAAAACGGTGTACATTAAGTTCTCAACAAACTTTAATGACCTTGATTACATTACAATAATATAGTTAATGGGAGATGTATTCAGCTATTTTGAGAGTAACGCTGATGATATAACACAATTTTTCTCATTGTTTCCTTTGAATTGTTTTAGTATTTCTATGATTTAGAGAGGAGTAGGACTGTATTTGGGTCAGAAGACCTATTTTATTATCCCTGTAAGTATCTGTTCAGACTTTGTATGAATATGATGCCTCTGAGAAAATCAGCACCTGTCACCTTTCTTCAGGGAATGACAAGCTGTAGGTTTTGCTAAGTTAGCTTGATTACTGGCAGAATCTTTCCACAGCAATAAGGAATTCTGTGGGAACATAAGTAGAAAAATTTACTACAGCACATTGTGCTTTTTTCCTTATGCGGAGGGAAAAAAAAAGGCAAAAATAAAAGTATATTTTTTCTCTACAGGACTCAAGACTGATCAGCACCCTTCTATATAAACATACTCCTAAAGGCTTATTGATCATCTTTTTTAGACTTAACAACATGTTTTGTCTTACTGCTTTTGCTCTTGCTGAAGGTAGCTTTGTGACGTGAGAAGTGGTTTCTTGCATTCTTTGGTTAGAAAAGCACAGTTCCAGTAGATATCCTCTCTCCTTAGAACTTGCATATCCATAATAATTGAAAAATCTGCCTGAAAATAAGAAGATGCTGTAGTTTCTTTACCAGCCTTTGATTGGTGCTCTTGTTCGATCCGTCTGTATCTCAAGGAACATTTAAGGTGGAAAACTGGATTGAAAGATTGAGAAGGCAGGTGGGGGTTCCTTGAAGTAATTGAGGACAAAGCCAATGCGCTTTGTCCTGTTTAGGACTGATTTCATGTCTTAATTGGGCTCACATGGTATTTGGGTTGAATTCTTTCAAAGTACAAAAAAATAAAGAATTGTTAGTTTCCTGCAAAGTCTCCTATGCCTTTTTCCTAGGAAGACTTTTATAATTTATACATTTGCTCCTTATTTTAGTTCTTGAATATTTTCCTGATTCTTTATGAGTTTTTTTATGTCTTTGTAAAATAACATTTTAAATTCACAGTAAAGAGCAAATGCATACATTTAAAAGTAAACCAGGAAAAAATTGAATGAGTTTTTTTTTTTTTTTTTTAATTAGGTCTCGTTGTGTAGAATTATTTATTTTGTCCTTTATTTCAGATATTTATCTTTCTGATGTTTGTAGCATAAATTCAGTCATATGGTACTTCTGTCGAAATTTTGACAAGGCGGTTGGACAGAAGAGTGGGTAAAACTGCAAATTAATTGAATGGATAGACTTGGGTCTAATGCTTCTTTAGCTGTCATTTGCTTGTTTTGTTCTGCTTAATTTAGCTGCTTTTCAGCTCATAAACTTCAAAGTCAGCTCAAAGTCGAGCTCAAGGAGAATTCTTATGATGCAGGCAGGCCTGATTAGCCTGAGAGCTGTGAGCAAGTGTTGGATCTGTGCAGTCTGAATAACTGTGGTGAAGATGTAAATGTTTATATATTTTTATTCCAGGTTTGAGCTCAAAGAATTCATTTATAGTAAGAAATTAAGGAGTTTGCTAAAACTGAATATATAAACTTACTAGACTTAAGATTTTAAATGTCATCTGTCGTAAGGGAAGGTAATTTAGTGGTTTGGCTCATTAGTAGTGATCACAACTTAAAATCGTGAGGTTTGTTCATTGTTGTGAATTATTTTGTAATGGATTTTCCCACCTGGGTTTTAAGAACCAATGTATCTATTTATCCAAGGCTACCCTTATATTCAGCTATTGGTACAGGACTGCTGTTGATTTCTAACTGCTCAGATATGTGTTGAACTCAGCTTGTTCCTGGATCATCGCTCATAAAACCTATAACTTTCAATTTACACCTCAGTTGTAAAGTTCTGATCTCTTTAAATCGTATGGAAATCAGCTCTAAACCTTTATAAAAATCTCCAGTAATGCTTTTTTCCTTATGCCATTCTCCATTTCTTCAGGGTACATGACACAGAATTCTTCCTTGCTCTTGTTTTCTTTGCTCCCTTTGTGTCCAACCCGATTACATCAGTGCCATTTTACGATCCCACACTCAAGCAACTTTCTTTACTAATTATTACGTTGAAATTTCTTGTTGCTCGTGAACATCTGCTGCTCAATTTCACAGCTGAAAATACAGCTGAAAATATAATATTATACCCTACCCTTTTTTTTTTTTCCCCCCCTCTTTCTCTAACATGTGTCCCAGCAACTAAAACCTGCAGGTGTTTTGGTATTTCAGATGACAGCAATAAGTCCCCATATACACTCTTAGAATCTGTTTGTTTTTTGGGTTTTTTTTTCTAGTTTAACCATTTTAAGTTTTCTCTCACATGACATGAAAGAGACAGGGCTGGTGGCTGCAGTTGTGATAGTCATTAATAAAAACAGAATAATGCACGTAAATCCTAAGGTAAACACATTTTTGATTCTGCAGTTTGATAAGAAGAGTAGAAAGGAAAGAGTAAAAGGATGCAACAGAAAGAGTCTAGCTCTGGAGCTCCTCTGCTTTTGTCTTAGACAAATGGCATGACCACTGAATAGAGAGGATGTGTAGAACTTTGACAACATTTGCAGTAGCAGGAACTTTCATGTGACAAAATCTTCCTTTCTCAGAACCTGCTTGGCTTGCCCTGATGGAAGCCAATTTTTTTTTTTTTTTTAAATCCTGGAATATTTTTGGATTATAATACTTTTGCATCCTTCTTCAAAGTAGGTAGCAAACTCTAAATCAAACACCTTGACATTGGAAGATCTAAATGTTTTGTTATCTAACAAAACCTAGACTATTATAGATCCTAAACCTAGAATAGCCAGAATATTCTGTAATTCTTTAAGTGTAATAAAACTTCTTTACTGGAAGTTGTGAGGATGAAGCCAAGCAGATTTTCTCTAGAATAAAAATCAGATAAACACTACAAACCATTTACCATTGGGAATGTTACCTTTTCTTTCCCCCTCCTCTCTACCCCAAGACCATCACTCATCCCAACTGAGTCACAAATATCAAGAAAAATCTACAAAAAACAGCTAAGTTGGTTACTAAAAGATAATTAACTCAGCAGAAGGAACAAGGAAAGAATTGGTTTTAAAGCTCTGTTCCAGAGGTTTCAGTAACAGGGGAGAAAAAAAAAGAAGTTAGTTTTGCTGTCCCATATCTGTTCACTGAGAAAATCACTTAGATCACCTAATGGATAAACAGAATTAGGTTAAAGGAAAGGTTGGGATCCTCTGCCAGCAAAGCTTTCTCCACTGAGAGTTATCACACTCTCTGTTGTGCCATTTCAAGCGTTGCTATTACCAGAAACTAACCCAGACCTGTCTAAATGATCTAGTTAAAAAAGTAAACAGAAAACTGTTTTTCAAGTTTAAATGGTTTGAAGTTTAGAGTGGGGAATGTCACCCAGCAGTTTTGGGTCAGTGCATGGCTACACAAACAGAGCATGAAGATACTGCAGCATCTGGGGGGAGAGAGAAAGAAGCAGATCCACGTTTGTTGGTGCTGGAAAAAATGCACCCAACGTGTGCTTGCTGGATGTGTCAGTGGTACTGAGCCAGGCCCAGTGAGAGAGATTGTATTGGTGGATTTTAAATTCTCTGAAAACCTTTGTGTGTTGAAGACATACTAAGTTGGCTGGTTTTGTATTCATTTTTGCTGTGTTGCTCAGAAGTTAAACTAAATTTCAAGGCTAAATTTTAAAATCATAAATATGATTGCATTTTATAAATTGCTTGTATTTTCATATGGTTTCACCCCAAAATGTATTTTGTAGCACAGTGAGCCCTGATGGTTTATGGCTGTAGCCCTAATCTAAGGGATATTTTATCTCACTTTTCCCATAAGATGAACTCTGGTGAAAAGTAAACAATTTTGTAGTCTTGGTTGAGACTCCAATAATCCACACAAGTGTTAACAAACAGCTTGTAGGAGCAGTTTCAGTTGTCCCAGGAATCCATATATTCTATAGTTCAAGCAGTTGAAAGAACTTGTAATTTTGTTGTTGCTGACATCATTAAGGTAAAGTTATCTTGCTTAAAAGAATGTACACCCCTTAAAAGTTGGACTCTTTGAAAGCATATGTATTTACTGGTTTATAAACCAAAGCATTTTTTATAGTATCATTAGGCAAAAAAAAAAAGGAAGAAAGAAAAAAAAAATATACTAACATGGAACTTGGATTTTTACATGCCTTTTAACCTTCCTTGATTGAAAATATTCAGTTTTGACTCATCTAAGGAGAGAAAATGACAAAGCTGTGATAGGAGATGATACCAGATCTCTTGTATTGGTTTAATACTAAAGACCAGTTTACTGCTGAATAGTCTAAACCTAATTTGTTGGTTGTACGTAGTTCATTCTTCTTTAATTTGCAAAGTGCATGATTTGAACAATGCTATGAATTAATCTAAAACAATTTCTCTTTTGTGTTCTAGGTAAGAGAATATCAGGTTTCTCACTATAATCAGACTACATCAAGGTAACAGATTTCAGGTATCTGAAGCCTATGATGGGGCTATATTTATGTGTGTGTATGTGACATCGGATTTCCTTCCATATGAAAAATGTCTGAATCGGTAAAATATTTGATTTCCAATGGGAAAGTAGCCAACTTTAGCAGATCTTTAACAAACCTTGAAAATATAATAGAGACAACTTATATTCTGAGCTACTCTCTTTGATTTATGTTTTGCTTTTCTTCTATGAAAACCATTTAATTCATGTTTTTACCATACTGGATGTATTTTGTGTGTCTGTATATTTACAAAGCAAGGCTAAGACAACAAAGTTGTCACTTTGTGGTTTTAAAAATTAAGGGGAAAAAAGGAAGAAAAAAATAGTTTGATGCAAATAGTAACAAATTAAAGGGTTGCATACATAGTTCACAGTATCAAGATGAATGTCAAAAGATCCTGAAATACCATTGTGCCATAAGGATACTTCATACTCATTTCTGCTTGTAGATGGTATTTATAGGCTGACATTTTGCTAAGAGGTGGATTGGCACAGCTTGGCAGTGCTGCATAGGCTGACATGCTCGACCATCCAAAATATTTGTATCGATGTAAGTTATAGTCTATTAAGTCTTTAAAATAAAGTTTAAAAAGATAATTTAATTCTTCCTGGTGTCCCTTAGGGTTTTCAGTTCTAAAACAGGTTTTCATCCAGTTTGATTTTTTTATTTGATTGTAAGTTAATATTGGATATGGGCAACTCTAAAAACAAACAAACAAGCTTGGTTTCCCTTTACATCCTTGGTGTTAATCAAGATTTATGGATATTACTTCTGTAGGAGTCTTGTATTTTAAATAGACAACTGAACCTCATCTATCAGTGTGATTATTGACACAAAGTACAATGGATTACAGTAGCTTCAGCCAAGATCCAGTGCTAGAATGTCTGTCATCTACAGC
Source organism: Oreocharis arfaki (assembly GCA_013398015.1). Classification (NCBI taxonomy): domain Eukaryota; kingdom Metazoa; phylum Chordata; class Aves; order Passeriformes; family Paramythiidae; genus Oreocharis; species Oreocharis arfaki. The sequence continues at coordinate 196,411 of VZRR01009655.1, forward strand.
TTTCGAAGAGTCTCCTGGAAAATTTTATTAAAACTGTTTCATATTTTTCCCCTCACCTATAACCTGTGCTTTTGTGGTCCTTAATGTGGCTGTTTTCCAGCGAGAGTAATGTGTAGCCTATTGAAAACAACTGGAACATTTTAGAGGTCTTTGTTTCCTTGATTGCATCCTGCCTTTAAAAATGCAACTTTAAAATGAATGATAGTGCTGGGGTATCCTTAATAATGTTGTGTTCACATTTTGAGCACTGATTTTGTTTTTTTTTTTTTGCTGCCAGTATCTGCACTGTTGGATACTGGGATACATAAAATCCTGCAGCTACACAAAGACAAGTAAACAACATAAATCCTTTACTTCTAGACAGAATGGTGTGATGAATCTAAATGGCTTTTTAAAGGTAAGGTTTGCTGAGATGTCCAGAGATTTCGAGATTATTTTGCTAAATCACCCAGAGTTCTGTGAATAACTTTGGGGTAGGAGAGTCTTTCCTTGTCCAGCTGCATTTGGAATGCCTTGTCAGTGCCATTGGATCAGCATAAGATCGATAGTTATTCGGTATAGTAACATCTGTTGTTCTGCAATGTACTTCCAGCAGATGCTCTTGCTTTAAATGTAATATGCTATTTGTTTTAATCCTGGTGCACGTTACCTGTAGCAGATGAATGGCACTAACATTGAGGTGCAGGTTTTGAAACCACAGATTGTGCATCTCTGATCGGATTGATACCTGTAAATTGTGCAGAACATCATTAGGTTTGGTAAGGATGTGCCAGTAGGAAGTTTCTGATTCATTCCTCAAACTGGCATACAGAATTCTTCTGACTGTAGGGCAGTTTGTACTTTTTTCTTTTTCTTTCTTTCCTTCTCTCTCTTTCATCTCTCTCTGCCCTCTGTAGCCATCCTTTTTATGTTCCTGGTGAATTCATGAAACTGCATAGGCACATATCATACCGGAATTAGAAGACTGTTCCCAAAATCCGTCACCGTTTTTCCCTCTCACACCACATGAAGAGTTGTAATGACAGAAATGTTAAGTCAAATCTGTGGCTTAATTGACTTTGCAGGCTGGCAAGTGGTCTAGACTAAGATCATTTTAAGATAATCAGTGTTTCCTTCTTTATGTAAGTGCATGATAGTGCATATTTATTTAAGATAAATAAAATGGGGATGATACCAAGCATTTCTGTAGTCAAAGGAAAGCTGTTAGTAAAAAAAATGCTCCTTTTCTAGCAGGAGCACTTCAACTAGAATATTGTGCAATGGAATGCTCTTAAATAAGTTTGCACAGCAGGCATCCCATATTTCTTGGTGTTAACAAGTCCACTTGGAAGTACCATTTCCTTTTTCCAAGGAGTATCTTGCCATTACTGGTATGCAAATCCTCTTTTCTCTTGCAGAGTTACAGCAATCAAGAGATTCTCACATAATGATGGCATCTGCTGAATGTTGTTAAAATTCTTCATACAAGCACAGACAAAAAAAATTGGGTCGCTGTAGATGTTTCTTTGCATGTTGCTGGCTATTTCACCATTGTGCAACCTGAAGTTATTTTCCTTTTTAAACTTTTTTAGTGACTGAAAAAATTTTAGCAATAATAACTCTGCACAATTGTGTTTTACCCAAAGAGAATGCAAGAAGTTATATAAGGCAATTGGGCTGTTCCTTTTCTTGTGTCTTTCTTCACCCTTAAGTCTTTGCTCAGCACATTTGCAATGCCTGTTCTGAAAATTTGACCTTTCTTAGTGTTCTGTGGGGAAGCAGAAAATTCTAGAATTTTTCTGACTGTAATTAGCTCACTCCAGGCTTTATGTGTTTGGTTTTTGTTTGGTTGTGGTTTTTTTTTTGTTTGTTTGTTTTGTTTTTGGTTTTTTTGGGGTTTTTTTGGACAAATATTAACTCTACTTCTGTGTCAAGTAGGTATTTATGTTATAAGGTCTATCTTCTTGGGCTAGATGGTCATCTACCGTGTTGTGGTTGAACCCCAGCCAGCAACTAAGCACCAAGCAGCCACTCCCTCCCTCCCTCCCTCTCTCTCTTCCAGCAGGATGGAGGGAGAGAATCAAAAGGATAAAAGCAAGAAAACTCATAGGTTGAGATAAAAACATTCTAGTAATTGAAATTATATAGTAATAATAATCATCATCATTTGTAAATAAGAGGAAAATAACAAAGACAGGGAAATNCCCCCAGCCAGCAACTAAGCACCAAGCAGCCACTCCCTCCCTCCCTCCCTCTCTCTCTTCCAGCAGGATGGGGGGAGAGAATCAAAAGGATAAAAGCAAGAAAACTCATAGGTTGAGATAAAAACATTCTAGTAATTGAAATTATATAGTAATAATAATCATCATCATTTGTAAATAAGAGGAAAATAACAAAGACAGGGAAATAAACCCCAAAAAAGGCAAATGATGCAAACAAGAGTAGTTGTTCACCACCACCTGACTAGTGTGTCCTCCCCCAACTCCCTGTGCACCCCACCCAGCTGCCTTGCTGAGGTGAGAGGCAGAAAAGGCCTTGGCTCTGTACAAGCCCTGCTCAGCAGTAAGGAAAACATCCCTGAATTATCAGCACTGTTTCCAGCACAAATCCAAAACTCAGCCCTGTTGTAGCTACTGTGAAGAAAATGAACTCTATTCCAGCCACAACCAGCACACCTATACTGAAAGAGATGTTATCAGAGTTCTTAGGAGATCTATTTCTTTGGGTCCATTGAGATAAATAGAGGTTTTTGAGCAGTTTGATGAAATAGCATATTAATGTAGTATAATGTTATATAAAGCTACATGATGCTTAACCAAAACTACTCAGGATAATTTGTGATAAAGGCTATTATAATCCATTAGCCATAATTTCCAAGGCAATTTTCAATCACTTTTAAGTTGTGACAACAATGTGTGCTGTAAATTGTTATATGAATTGCAGAGATTCTTGGGGTTTTATATCATTTTCACATACAACTATGCTATAAGCAGTGTTTTTATAGGTGAGGTTACGTTAGGGCAACTTGGATTTTTGTCTCTCTACCTATTGTGAATGGAGGTATGGTCTCTTTGTGATAAAAATGGGTAGGGATAATGGATAATCCCTCCTTTCATGCTGCAATTCTAGTTTAGGAAAAAGTCATTAAACGTAAGACTTGAATTCACCTGTAAAATAAAATACCTTCAGTCTATAAGATTTCTTGCCAGTGCAGGGCTTAAATGAAATTTAGGGCTATAAGTAGATTTATGAGGTTAAAGCACACTGAATTTTGCCTCCCTGTAAACTCCCTTTCCCGTGAGTGAAGAGGGAGTTGTGCAGAAACGCTAGTATAAGATTAAATTGTTAAAGCACATACCTGCATAAAATATGCACGTGGTATCACAGGAAGGATTATGTGGAAATTGTGGGGCTTCTTTTTGCAGACTTTCTTTTTGTCCTTGGTTTTGCAAAATTTAACATTCTCGTGTGATGGTTTCTGTGCACATTTGTAAAATCAATCTCCAAATTTAAGGTTTTCTTAGACTAAATGAACAATGAAAAAGGGAAGAAAAAAGTTCTAAATTGGCTATGATACCAGTTTCAGTGAGGAAAATTAGTTATATCCTACAAAAGCGTGTTTCACAGAGTGACACGGTTGTTGGGGCTGGAAGGGACCTGTGGAGATCGTCCAGCCCAAAACCCCTGCCAAGGCAGGGTCCCCTCAAGCAGGTGACACAGGAAAGTGTCCAGGTGGGGTTTGAATGTCTCCAGAGAGGGAGAATCCACAACCTCCCTGGGCAGCTGTTCTAGTGCTCTGCCACTCTCAATGTAAAAAAATTCTTCCTTATGTTGAGGTGAAACTTCTTGTGTTTCAGTTTACGGCCATTGCTCCTCATCCTGTTGCTGGGCACCAATAAAAAGAGTTTGGCACCACCCTCCTGATGGGCAGCAATCTGGAACGTATTGTCTGCTCTTTAGATTGCTGGCAAGGTAACCCCCAATCCTCGGCCAGAATTCCTCCAAAAGCAATGCCCCATTGCATTGCCCTTGACATGGGAGACATGATTATATCACATTTTAGCTTTTAATGAAAGACCATAAAATCCTAATGCATGTACACACAAATCAAAAGCCAGCTGAAGCAAAGCTCATTTCTATAGTGATCAAATTATTCAGTAGAAAAGCTGGCAAAATTACTGTACTGTTGTGATGATAATTAAAGAAAAATATATTACTTTTCAAATTGTACAATTTTAGCAGAAATAAAGCTAGAAAGCAAAATCAAAACTGTTTTCATATCAGTCAAGCACCAGTTAATTTTTAACGAGATTATTTAAGAAGAAACCTTCACAATTAAGCTGCTATTAAAGCATTAAAAAGTAAATGCAAATATGTTGCTTTCCAGATCATAGGGTTTCAAACCAAAAAGCAAATTCTGGTGGAACAGAGTCAACTAATTTTTCCTCATCTGAGTCATTCAACTTTTCATCAGTGCTCTTTTTGTTCCTCTTGATTTGACTATTCAAAAATTCCGTTGCTGTCACCCAGTTGTAAAGTATTTTATTTTCCTTTTTTTTTAGTTTTTTCTCTTTGTTTAAATCTTGTTTGGTGAAGTTCAGTGTAGCAAAGAGCAGCACCATGATGTGTTCTGTCACACCTGCTGGATGTTCCCACACAGGTGACACTGGGAATGAAGACACAGATCTCTGATGAAACTGCTCAAGCCAAACATGGAATGTGGGCGGGGAATTTTGGGTTGAGAGCAATGAAAATGATTTGTGAATGAAGACAGAAAATATTTTAGCAGCCATGTCTAAGGATGTTTTCCTGTACAATTATTGTTACTGATGTGGAAGATGAGTTGGACAATAAAATGACTTACAAACAAATCGGTGAACTAAGTGCTTTAATAGACCCAACCCATAACTTTTTAATGTTGCATTTCAGTATATCAATCTGCATACCCAGAGCTTTTGTTCCAAAATATTCTTGCTATTTTTGTTGAAAAACTGGCCAAATGTTGCAGTTATTAACCAGAAATGTATCAGGCTTCAGGGAAACCTACCAATAGTTCTTGTATTGTTAGAAGAAAATCTGAGGAGTTAATCAGTATCATCGCTCGAAGTAAAAGGGATTTTTTTGGTTTTTTTTTTTTTTTTTTTTTTTTTTTTTTTTTTTTTTTTTCCTTTCCTCTTCTCTTACATTCTGCTCTAAAAATCCCAGGAAGACTCTCTGCTGGAAACTCTGTTGCAAAATGGTGTTCATTTGTTCATTTCTCTTTGGAAGGAATTAATCTAAAAAGAGTTAAGAGTTCAATAATATGAAATATCAAGGAATTGAAACTTGGAAGGTGGCTAATACTCCTTAAGATTAAAAATATGCATTGAGAACTAATAGCAAATGTTCCACAGTATGGTACAAAGCCCCCCTGATAGTTCCACCCTCAAGTCACCTTTCTTCATTAAGTATTCTTTGTTGGTGTTTGCAGAGCAGAATGATCCTGGCACTGTGCAGCTGACAAAGGGGTGAATGACAGCTCCTCAATGATTTTCAGTTAATCAGTCTAATTACCTTTCACTCCATTGCAGTGGCAACATCAAGCTTGTGAAGGAAAACTCTCCAAGAAGTATCCAGGTTTCTCCTGTTGTGTTTTACATTCTTCATGCAGGCTCTGTTTCAACAATTCGTTTTAACGTTTGCTTCATCCCATTAAAGTAATTCCTGAATGGATGGAGGTGGGTACTGAAGAGCTTCCCTGAACTGCAGTCTAGTAGTGAGGATGGAATAAAAACCTTTGCTTTACAAGTCATGAGCTTCAGTGGGTCAATACAGGATTAGAGGATCATAGAACATCTCGAGTTGGAAGAGACTCATAAGGATTATGGGTCCAAGTCCCTGCTTCTCACTGGTGTCATCTTGTCCTCGTGTCCCCTTATCCTCACAGAGGGGGATGACAATGAGGCAGTCTGGCACTGACCTGACACGTTTTAAATTTAACCACCAGTAATTTAAGTTCACATTTTCACATTAGACTTCTCCAGAGGTGGTGAGGGAGGGTTTTCAGAGTCCATGCTGCCTGTTTGGGGTTTGGTGGCATTTCATTTTTATGCCACACAGTGAAGCCACAGTGAAGCTGTAGATGTATTATCTATGTTTTATCTTTTTTCATATAACTCTACAACCTTAATTAGTATCTCCTGGTTCAGAGACAGCTCATAAAATTTTATTTCATCCTTTTTACTTCTGTGGCCCTCACTGTTCTTTCATGATTCTGGCAGGTGTTTGTGTATTGCTCCCTTAAATCTGTTGTCTTCTGTCATTTTAATTTTGCTGCAATTCAGTTTAGTGAAAGCAGGTAGAAGGGAAGTAAATTTTTTAATAATGATGCAAGCCATCAGAGGCTGAAAGCTGGTCAAAGTAAACACAATTGCATAGTTTGTGATGTTCAGACAAAAGTTAGAAGATTAGTATATAACCCTGTAATCAGAGATCCTTCTCTGTATCATTACCTGGCCTTATCTGGATATTTAGTTGTTTTTGACACTTATTTTCGAAAATTGATTTTCTAGATGAATAAAAAAGCCTATGCCAGAAATCAAATGGTTTGTTTTCTCCCGAGTGATGTGTTAGAAGCACATTTGTCCCTGCTTGTAAAGTCTTTGTTTTGACCCATTTATTTTGATTCTCTTCTAAGTGTGTTTTCACAGGCACATAAACAATTCAAATAACAATAATATGTGTAAAGCAAGTACACCAAGATACCTCAGGTGCTCTATTTAGATAGACTATGCATCTAAATTGATTCAGAAGTAATATGCACTTTGGCAAAGTGCCATGACTTTCAGACTTATCTGTAGGAAGAATCAGCAGTGAAAAATAACTGAAGTTAGAGAAGACAAAGGAATACAGGTTGTCTTTTTGTGCAAGGTGAATTCCAAAAAATGCTCCCTAATACATGATTTTATTGGGTATGCAGAATGATGCAAACCAGTATATTCTGTTAGCCATCAGCATTACTAGTGCAGGCTCTTTGTGTGATGCCTTCTGTCCTCTGTGTTTGAGTCAGTGGTGGTCAGTTTATACACGAAGATGCAGGGAAGTCTTATTTGGGGACATCCCACCCAGCCTACTGGTCGTGCATCACACTTTACTTTGCACTTCTGCCCTCAACAATCCCATAATTTCCAATTAGAGACTAAGGATGGTGCCAGACCCACAGTCACCGTGGGAGAACAGCTCTGCAGCAGCATTGCCGCTGTGCCTGGCTGTTTATAAACTGGTGTCTGAGACCCCATTCTCCCAAGAGTGTTCAACACCCCGTGGCATACTCAGCTCTCTTCTTTTCCTCAGAGACCCCCAGATTCCCATTTCTTCTGGTTTTTAACTCCTTAGCTTCCTCGGGGTAGAAAATAAACCTCTACCGAAGCCTGGAGGAATTGCCAAATCTGCCACTGTCTTAAAAGAGGGAGTGAGCCTTTGGGAACAATAGGAGATCTGAGAATAAAACTCTCATAGGAATAATGTCCATTTTTAAGAGCTCCATACACATGACAACATGATAACTTGCTCTGTCATGCACATTTGTGTAAGTCTGTCGTATGTGTTATACACCTTAAACAGCACAGAACGCTGTTGTTCCTCTAGGTGCTCTTTAAAATGCTAACAATACTTTTAATTTAAAAGTTTTTGAGACAAAAAATCATAGTTTAAGTAGTGTATGAACTTATAATTTTCTTAGCTTTGTGAGGCCTCTTAATTCAGTATAAAATCATAAACACTACTTTTGTTCCACTTTATACATTGGTATGATTCCACAAAAAAATCCTGATAGATTTTTTGAATGCTGTTGCTTCTGCTAAACTTATGTATCATAGATAGTGCAGAAGGACAAAATCTCCTTTTTTATTGATTGGCACAGCTCAAATGAAGCTAGAAAATGGGTGGCAGCATGAGGTGTGGCCCAACCATTCTAACGAAGCAACTTGTATTCCAATAATCTGTATAAAAATGGATGGATCACTTCTCTTACTATACAGCCAGTATTGCTGATATTTTAAAGTTTTACTTTAAAATTAAGTTGGGTTTAATGTACTTCAGTCACTGATCTTTTTAATCTACAAAAAACTGATTTTTGTAGACAAAAATAAAGCTCCTTAATTTTTTTGTCTTAAAAATGAAGCGTGCAAAGTATTCTTCTGATGCTCCTTTATTTTTTTTTTCTTTTGAGTTCCCTGTTACTGTATTTTACTCAGTGAACAGTGAGAGAAATGTTTACATGCTTTGAGACTGTAAAACTGCAGTGTTCACTGAGAAGGTATCTGTATCTTGTAGTGTTTCTCAGTTGAGATTATTGCCTCTAATTTGTAATTTTTTTACAATAGCTGTCAACTACAAGATAATAATAAATTAACATGAAAACTAGGCTATAATTTCTTAGAAATTGTAGAAGTTTTAGGTCATTCTTGTTTGCAGATATGTAATTCTGAAGAAATGAACTTAGAGATCCTAGTTACTGGTGTTTGTTATTGAGTACCTGGTGTCTAAGTGCATGTGCTGAAGCATTTTCTCCTCCCCTAAAGGTAAAGCCTGATAAAAAATGGAGTGGAGTTCATTACACTTCCGTAATGAATTGTTTCTCTTGAAAACAAGAGAAAATTGATGTGTCCTGAACACAAATTACATCTTACATTTATAGAAACAAGCTTAGTTTCAATCAGAGGTTTCACTCGAGTAATTTTTTTCATTATTCAGGTTAGTGAAGACTTCAAGGGTTGGCTTTTTTAGTAAATACCTTTGTTTGGCTTTAACAGAGGTCAGCTGTCTTGTCATTCTGGTTTCCAGACTTGTTTGTTGTTGATGCTGCTTTCCATGTGTGACCTGAGAGACACCATTCCATTTCTGGAAATACTGAAGAAATCAATTCCTCACATGGAGAGCATTTAATGCATTGCAAGTCCCAGCTTTGGCAGCAGAACTTTTGTTATTTATAAAGAAAATGAATTTTGTATTTTGTAACTTTTACTGAGAGTTTTTTTCAGTTATGAAGTGCCCGTGTGCACATGCAGAAGGACACAGATATTCCCTGTTCTGTGCTTTATTGGCCAGACTCTGCTCCTTTGAGCCTTTTAACCCCGAAAAAGTGGCACTGTATGAGGAGCTGGATACTCCTGCTCTGAAGCATGCGTGTACATTCAAGAACTCATTTTTAGCACAACTGAATAATTTGCCTTTTTTATAGCATTCAGCTCTCATTCATTAAGTCATTTGTTTCTGTGTTAAGGCTGGCACCAGGCATTACTGATAAAAGCAAACTGAAGGTGAGCAATCAAAGAAACGTAGGTGTAGGTAGCTAAAGCAGCAACTTTGTTCTCTGAAAAAATGATGTGACTTTGTAATAGCAGATTTAGCATGTCTGCTCAGTAAAACAAAGTGACTCCTGGGGTGAAAAGTCCTCTAATGGAAATGAATGTTGTTTGCTCTTGAGGGCTCTTTGGTTTTCATTGTGGGGCTAAACTGCTCGTTGAAGTATCCGGGATGGCTGAGCACCTTGTGAGTGCATTCCTGCTCCTGGGGGAAGGAGAGGGAGAAGGAAACAGGAGCCTGCTTAAGAGGAATGTTTACTTCATTTTCTCAGTAAGACTTTCCTGTGGAAGAAAGCGTTGGAGGTTGAGCTATTCAGACCTTGACAGGTTATGTATCCCCTCGGCTCCCATTTAATTAACTGAAAAGAACTCTTAACAATATTTTGGTTTGAGAACCTTCAGAAGAAGAGGTGTCGGAAGCCAAGCCTATTATCCACCTTATCTCCTCTCTATAATCTTTTGTCTTCTCTGCCCATCAAGCACAGATTCAATGCCTCATCATTCCCTTTGGTGCATCCTTCTGACCCACAGGGTCTGCTTCCACTCTGATATGGGTCAATCAGTCATGGACGGATTGCTGACTGCGCTGCAGGAGGGTAAAATGTTTCCCAGGGTTCAGTGGTGGGATGAGAGAGAGGAGGCAGGGGAAGTCTAAGGTAACATACATTAGCACAGAATTTCACTCAAAGGGGTGTTTTAATTTAAATACTTCTATTAAGAGTTTAATAGAGTTGTAGCTTCTATCCCCACTGTGCTGACACGTAACTATTTTTCTCCCCGTCTCTTCACAGAGGCACTGTTTATACTCATTTCTTTTCGTATCTTTTTCCTTGGATGAGTTGAGGTGGACCTGAGTTGCTGTATGTCTCTTGTAAGAGTTAAAATCATAACAGGAAATATTTTGGCTTTCAAAAACAGGCGTGTGGAGGAGTGATGCTTAAAAATTAAAGAGAAATTTGAAGTCTTCAAGGACAGCTGTGGCATGAAGCAGTATGCAAAGTTGTGTATACCAAAAGGAATAGAATGAAAATAGTAAAGACAAAGGTAGAGAGTAAACATTCCTCATACCCCCTTGAAGATAGAGTCAGTTATCTCTCCTTGAAAATAAGTTTGAAATTAAATTGAGCTTTACTGTAGAGGAGATAGCTGAAATCTGAAATGATAGGTACTGCTGAAAACACAACTTGGAGGTAACAGTGAGATAGTATGAAAATGGAGAGGAAAATGTTGACAGAGACATATAAATGATAGGAAAAAAGTAGGGAAAACCTAGTAAAGAAGCCTGGCAAAGTGTCACAGAAGCACTTTTAGCATTACTGTAAGCAGGTTAAAATAATTCTGCAGAATTATATTTCGTGGTATGTTCTTGTTTTCTCAAGACCAAATCTGAGATTCCTGTTGTGTTCAGAAAAAAGAGTTTTTCATGTGCTCCCTGCAAATAGCAATGACTTCTGTATCCAAGAAATAGTGATTGGGTCCTTTGCTTCCCCTCCAAGAATTAACTGTCTGGAAGATGCCAAGCATTCACTGGCAGTCTGGCTCAGATGGATAAGCACATTCCAAAACACTTGTACATTTCAGTTACTGTTTTCAAAGTTTATTTTAGCTGTTGGATAATCTTATATACAAACATGCTTATACATACAGCCGTAAAATATCCTTACAAAGCAGTTGCATGTGAGAGAACAAGTTCGGTCCTGTTCTTGTAACCATTCAGAAGTAAGAATGAAATTCAGCTTCCAAGTGCCTTCCCTGGTGTACCTAGCCAAATTCTGAACAATTAGAAGGAATAAAGTGCCAACATGGGGCATTTAAAGTCATTTGCTTTGTGTCTGTGTAATGTTTAAGTGTAGTCAGGTAGACTGTAGAATGGAGTTTGTCAGTCTTCTGCTTTGTTTGACACGTTGTCAAATATATATCCTTAAAGAGAATATGTTTATGATATAAGTTTGGTTAGTGTTCATACTGCTAAACCAGCACTGTCCCTGGCATGCTGAGAAATAGGAATTACAGGCCAAAGTGCTCTTCTGCCACCAGGAGGGAAATGAGAGTTGCCCATTTTGAAGCAGAGCAATAGTGGGGCAAATGGTTACATAGACTTGGGTCTTTTAAGCAGACTTAGCATAGAGTCTATGCAGAAGGAGCTGTGCATGCACTTGTGAAGAAAATAGGGAATTTTTTTAAAGATCTACAAGCGATATTGAGAGACCAGGTTTGCTGCAGGTAGCCAGTGGTTGTAAGCACTGCCTACTGTTCTTCCACCTAAAACATCTTTGTTTTTCTTTTATTTTTTTTTGTACCTCCCTGAAGTATTTGTTACCTCTTTACTCATATTTTCTTCTTTCTGACAATAGTATTTTGACTCATAAAGAAGTTATGTGTGTATCATGTGAATGGCCCTATGCATGTGAACAAAAATACCAATAACTCTTGAACCCCCTGTGCAAAGCCAAGCCCATGCAGTTAGCACTATAGCTCAGATCTAGCTGGCTAAAATGTCTGTATTTTTGTGAATTCATACTGCATGTTAGAGTTCGTATTGCCCAGCTTTATGTCGCATTTTTAATTAGCCTTAGCTCTCTTCAGTTCCTGAATTAAAGACTGTCCTTTCTTCTGTAGACAGGAGCACCAGTTACAAATTTCAGTGGCTGAATCCTATTGCACTGTAAATCAACTTTAGGCAAATAGATTTTCAATTATTGACTGACCAAATCAGCCTTTTTTGCTTCACTGTATTGTTTCACACACTGGCAACATCATTAAATTGGAATTAGCCGGTAGCCTTGAAACTCCCACTGCTTAATTTGTGAATGTGACTTTCCTGTGATATATTTTAATACATCCTGGACAGTGTTCTTTGTTCTTTATTCTTGGTAGATGTGTTAATTTGCTGTCTCTTTCCTGTATGGAGCCCCATGCCATGTTTGCCTTACCTTTCATTATGACTGTGGTTCTACAAAGTGGCCAAAGGGTAAGATCTTGTCATTTCCACCAGGTTTTCAGTGATCTCCGTGGCATTCCATGTATGATAAGGATATGTCTCACTCCTTTTACTCAACCAGACCTGGAGTTCACCCGTGGAAAATTCTTTGGGCATTTTCAGAGCATTTCCCTCTTCTAGAGAACGGGGTCAGAGGCTGCCTCTGCAGCTGATATGTAAGGAGCTCTGTAGGTCCCCTATAGAATGGTGCAGTCTGGTATCTTATGTGCTGTGATCTATGGAGGGGGAAGGCATTCTCTCTTGCTCAATCTAAACTGCTGCATAAATTAACAAGAATTTCAGAAGTTTATCTCTCTGCAGTGGTGTATATTTGTACATATATATATACACACACAAATATAAGAAATTGAGGTCATGATGTCCTCAGGTATTTGGAGTTCATTTTGTATTTACAGACTCTTGCATTTTATATGCAAATGACTCATTATACTTTAGAAAATGAATATATTAATTTTCTTAATTTCTTACCTGATTTAAATCTTAGGAAATGTCACCTGCCATTCAATTTACACGCCAGTTATAACAAAACAACAAATATTGCAGAGAGGTGAAGCATTAAATTTCTCCTAATCACAAGACAGATATGACAGGTCTCACTTTATGCACACAGACACTGCTGAGTGTGCTGAAAATCTAGAGATATTCTGCTCCCTTTACAAAACTCATTAGAATAAAACCTTTGGTTTTAAATCTGTAGCTGAAAATGTTTGGTTTTTTTTTTTCCTGTGTTATGGAAAACATACACAGGGTTCTATAAATTTTCTGGTGAGACTATGAACTAAATTTGAGGTTTTTTACAGATAAAGCAAAATGTAAATGAAGTACTGAATATCTGGAAAGTTGGAGAGGGGATTGTTGGTTTATGGTTTGGGGTTTTTTAAGTGGATGCTTTGCTATGGGCTTTTAGAAATTTTGTGTCTGAAGCTTGATGTCTATTGAGAAGAAATAAATTCCTTCATGCCTTTTTTACATAGGAAAGTAAAATAATGTATCCTTATGTCTTTCCCGGGGTATCCGGTGGGTAGCCTGTCAGTTCCATTACTGCAAGAAGGCTTATCCCAGCAGTCATTAGCTATCCCTCCTGCTTTGCTTTAGAATTCTGTTTAAAACTGGTTGAATTCAGTATCTTTTCTGTGAGAAAATCATATATATAAGTGTCAGTCCGGTATTTAGCACTTAGAGATCTAGATTCAGTTGACCATTCTGGTTTGAGACAGGGCAGATAAGCTATTCTATTCCAAAGCTTTACTTACTATGGCATAAATTATTGCAGCCTTTCTAGGAATTTTGTGAAACATAATGACTGTTAATGTTTTCAAATTAGTCTGCTTTCTTCCAGTGCAAGTGATGTACAGTTTTCTAGTGTGATAATAGTATTACTGTGATGGGTTCTTTGCTCCAGTGGAGGCTTGCAAATAGAAGCTTGTGGTGTTAGGCCTCACTGCAATCTTCTCTTCAAGACATTTGCATCTCCAAATGTTTCCTGAGACTGGCAAAACCCAACATAAGTTAGCATTTAAGCTTCATACATGCATATGTAGATGTCTAACCACATAGAGCTGCTGACTGAAACATTCTCAGGTTTTTTGAGAAAGTGATTTTAAGTTTGAGTGCTTTGTGCGTTATTTTCTTTCTGGAACAACTTACTTGTATCACTGGAAATATGAGAAGTTAAAATGACCTTGAGTAGAAAAAATGTAATGTTTTCTTATTTAAATATGCATTTGAAAAAGTTTATTTCAAAAACTACTCCACATGAAAGTAACGTCTACCTAGATTAATAGTTTTATTATTAATGGCTTTGGACTATATTATATCATTTAATTGGTGTTTATAAATAGCTTCCTTCCCTGTGGTTATGAAATATAACATTTACCAAACTTCTTCTTTGATGGAATTTACATATGGCACATCATGATGATTAAAAGCCAGCCGTCTTTTCACAGCATGGCAAGAAATAGGATTTGATTTATCTTCGTTGCTCGCCTACCACTTGCTGTGACTGTACTTTTGAAATTTTAATATTCTCATTTCTCAAAAGGAGCTTGTTATGTAAAGTATTATGTAAATATCTTTTATGCTTTGTTTTTGCCTTTCTATGTAAAAAAAAAAATAGAAATTTTAATGTGATGAGCAAACAAAGCATGAAGGTGGGAATGAAAAGTCCCAGCCAAAAAGATTTTGTGTCAAAAGAGGCAGATTTATTTATACTTTGAAATCTGAAATAATTTAAGTACAGTGTAATGTGAACAGTGTGTTTTGAATCCCTTTCACATGAACTGTTGGTCAATAATCAGTGGAAATGTGTCACTTCAAGATTCCCAATCCTTTTATAGATTAGTACAGGTACAGTGTGATTTTTCAACACAAACAAGAGAGCACAAACCTGCTGTGTGGGGGCTGACAGATCCGCTTTCCTTCCTTCCTTCCCCGTGCTCTCCTCTCACAAATGACTCCCCAGCAGCAAATATGTGCCAAGGTCCAGAGCTCAGGCTGGTCAGGCAGTGATGGGATAATCTTCATGGGCTGGAGATGCAGCAGCTCCATCTGCATCTGCTACAGCAAAGCACATTTCAAAGAGTGGGGATTGTGTATTCCTGTTGCATCTGCTCAGATTTTAACACTCTCCCTTTTAATGCTGCCCTTCCCAACACAAGAGATTTGATCAAGGTGTTCTTCAAAATTCAGTGCCACGCTGGGAAAGTCTAGTATAAACCTGTTGTCTGTCACCTCCTAATTCCTTTTAAGCAATTAAGCACCTGCTGATTTGCTGAGGTTACACCAGGATTTTTACTTTGATTTTTCTCCAGATTTTAGCTCAGTTCTTTTCTTCTGTTGTTCGGTTCAGCAAGGGAGCTAAAACGACTTTGACTCTCCTCCTTTCCCCTTCTTGTGAGGCAGCCTGTGCCTACTGAACATCTGTTCCTTAGCAAAATTAAAATAAGGATAAATTAAATGTATTCAATGCTACAGTTTAGAAAACTGAATACAGAACTATGTATCCAATTTAAATAGAATATTGTCTAAAACTGCACACAAAAGAGAGAATTAACCAATGCCTGTAGGAAAGGTTTGAAACAGGAGGTGCACAGTGGGTGGTTCATATCAAATGCAACCCACAGATAGACTGGGATTTTTTTTTTTTTTTTTTTAAGAGAACCTCCTAAAAAATCTTTCAAGGCATTCAATGTGCTGAGGAAGAAGGAAAAAGTACATCAAGGGCAAATTAGATGTATTTATAGTTCTGAGAGTTTGAACTGGTGAATGTGAAGAAATACTGTCCTCTATACAAAACAGTGGTGCTCTGGTACACCATTAGAAAATAAGAGGAAGCAATCAAATCCCTCTCCTAATTTTTAGTAGAATATTTCATATACTTATCAGTTTTCTTTGCCAGTTTTTAGAAATTAGTATGTCAGAATGAGTAATTATCAGTTCTAAAAATAACAGATAAAATCATCCCAGAAGTGGAGCCCTGCTGGGGCTCTAAAGCTGGTTAAGATGGGGTTTGTCTTGGGATGCTCTCAGGCCCTGCCCCATGAGTTGTTGTACGTCCTTAAATCCTTTTGGATCTGAATGGGAAAAGGGATTAAAGGTTCTGCAAGGCAGAGTAAATGACTTCCTGTCTCAGGAAGAATAAACATATAAAACTAGTGAAAAATGTATTTTTCTTGCTCTGTGCATTGTTATAAATGCTATTTGTTGTGATAAACAATATATACAAATAGATTGTAACCACATTACCTCGACTGAAACTTGTTTGCTAGCTATAGAAGAAAAAAAAATGAGGATTAGGTAGGACTCCTTGGGATTTAGTTTATAAACTGTAAACTGTAGCAAATCTCCATTTAAATAATTCTTGAAGAAAGCATGACACTCAAGAATTTCAAATTCAGAAGTTTCTCACTTGCTAGCTGGGTCTGCAGCAGTAAACTCAGACTGTTTCAAAAAAAAAAAAAAAATTATGCAACAGGCTGCTCTGTCGTGAATACAAAAGGCTTCCAATCTCCAACGTGGAGATTTCAGACACTTTGGATGTTTTTTTTCCTATATCTTTTCAATTACACAGTGGTATAGAAGACTGTGGTTAAGCAAGAACATATGAGCTGAACTATTTACTAATAAAGCTAGTAAATAGATTGTCATTTATTGTCTTCAACACACTTTAAATCACAGTGAAGACTTCCAAGGTGTTGGTTGTGTAATGGTAAATTATAAACCAGGAGTCATTTAAATAATTTTCTGTGTCCAAAGGATATGCTATAATGGAAATAAAACAGTATAAATGACCTATGGTTGATATTTTGTGGCCTTTAAAGAGTACTGTAACAAATTAAAAAGCCGTTTCTTTTGTCTCTGTTGCAGTTTTATAAGATGCTTGTTAGGATGCTGAAATGGAAAACATTCAATTTCTCTGCAGGTATTTCAAAAGTTGTTATATAATCCTACCATTTAAGCTGGGATAAATATCTTTTTATTCCAATCATACATTCGTTTTTTTGGGTGTTGGTTTTTTTTTTATTATTTTTTTTTGGTTGAAACATAAAAATGAGCTTATCTTTGTCTTGCAGAACAGAATAATTTGTATTTACCATTACTGAGGCATGCTGTAATTATACTTGTGCAGATTTAGACACTGATGAAAAATGAAGGGGCCTTTTCATTGCACATGCCAGGTAGGGCATAGACTGCACGACCGTGCTCACGGTGCTCCACTCCTGATCTCAGGCGTGCCCTGTTCCAACACAGGGTTTCTTCTTTCTACAGAAGAAAAAATAGGTGCTGCAGCCTGATAATTTTGTGCTTTGTACATGGCAAACAATGCAGTGTGTATGTGGTCTCACAGTGGCAGGAATAGTAACAAACAGATGGCTTTAGTTTACCCCTGCAGTGGCTACCCCACGAGCAGAAGTGAGTTATATTTTACATTGTTTTCATAAATCTGTTTCACCGCAGTTATTCAAGATGTGAGTAGGCTCGGAATAGCAGTAGTAAAAAGTGTATAAACAAAGCTAAAAAAAAAAAAAAAAACAAACGAAGAACAACCCCCTAGACCTATTATTTTTAGTTCTGGATTGTTAAATGATTGTAAAGATGTGGACAGTGTTTCTCAGGACATCTGTACAGTGCTATTAAAAGAAGAGTATTGCCTGGCTTAGTCATAGTATGGATTCATGGTAGCCATCAGCTATGCTGGCACTTCAATTTATCCCTCGGGTGTAACAAAGTGTTTTTATATTTCATTGCTTTGCTTTGGGATTGAAGCATTGAGTGTTCTGACCTTACAAGACGCTTGGTTCAATCTGAGATGTTTAGCTAAAATGAAAATGGTTTGTCCAGTGTCTCAGCTTCAAGGCAAATGCATGCTGAGGAGAGCTTAGAATTGTTTAAAAGGTAGAGAGGAAGGAGGAAAAAGACTTATCCTGCTCTTGGAAGCATGTGAGACACAGGTAGAGTGTCTAGCAGTTGGTGTGTCTAAATCAAGATGGTCTCTGGCAATTTGTTGTGAGAGTTTTGTGATGCAGTCTCAATAGTCATATGTGTCAAATGGTGGCACACACACTTCCTACACCTTCTGCTGTGCTCTGATGGGACATTTGCCATCCATCCCCTTTCTCTCTGGGGCCGTGACAGGTTCAGGCAGGAATGGAGGGAAGAGTGGGTTGCAGTGAGTCACCAGAGTTCTATGCCCTTTACTAGCACAAGTATATTATAAAGTCTTTATTTCCTCCTCTCTCTAGAGTTCATTTGAGGCTGGCTTAACATCTTCTTATATAACATGCTGTACACTTTACCCCTTTTTCCACTGGTTTACATTCCTGCATTACATCCTAGAGGATATATTTTACAGATATTGTATTCATGTTCATTTTTGTATTATGATCCAGATCCCAAGTTTGCATCCATTAGTGACCAGTAATTGATTACCAAATATTTTTTTCTACAGTCCTGGATGTTCTGTCTGTACTTTGAAAGCCTCTGCTCTCATTTCATGACTTCACTCCTCTATCTGCATTTTTATGCTAGATTCATGAATAGCTTGCTAGATGAGGACTAACAACTAGCTGCTTTTTTGCATTAATGCTGAAAATATTTCAAGGTATCAATGACAGTGGGGTTTATACCACACCATTGTACAAAGCTAAACCAAATCAAGTGGGAGTTAGCTGATAGATAGTTGCTGTCACAGTTTATTATGCTAAAATAATGCTCTAAGTGAGCCTAAACCAAGCCTAGACCAAAGCTGTTATGTCCCCGTCTTGAGGCCTTGCAGAGTCACCCAGCAGTGGTGACAACTTTACTGGGTTAGAGGGCTGCACAGCAGCTTCGTGACTTGGAGCCAATGTTGCCTTTCAGTACTACTATTTACATTATTTCATCATGAAATTGCATAAGTAGATTTTTTCCTTCTCTCCCTTTCTAATTTCTGGCGTTGCTTTTCTATATTTGGAACTTCAGATTGTATTAGGATTGTTCCCATCCTATTCTGAAAACACTAGATAGCAAATCAACCTCAGAATATGTCTGTTGTGCCTTAAATATTTTGGGGGTTGGGTTGGTTTTGTTTTACTTCAGATTGGTAGATTACCAGCTAAATCAAGGTAGTAACACCTTGAGAAGGTAGTCCCTTCATGCAGCCTCAAAGAAGTAGTAAGTGGAGGTAGCCTTCACAGGTTTTTTCAGTTGACTCAAGCTGACTGTCAATTGGGCTGCAGCTCTTCTCCTTTCCCCCCCCAAAGAGGCCAAAAACTCCCTCTGTGGAAATTCTCTTAATACGCTTGTCAAAAAATACCCAGACAAAAATCCTAACCCCAGCTTTCACTAGCACAGAGTTTAAATGGCCCAATTATATCATATACCTTTTCAGGACATGTAGTTCGATAAAACTCAACACGAAGAAGAAATGAAATGGCAAAGGTGAAAGGTCCTTACAGCTTTAATCCCGTGCCTCTTGAAGTTTACAGGAAGCACCTGTGAGCAATCCAGCCTCCTGTGGGTGAGGCATTCCAGTCCAGCATTCCAAGGAGGGAATTACAGCAGCTTGGCAAAGCAGGATGTGATAGGAAACACCTGAGAGGATGGTGCCCCAGTGCTTTGTATGGTCCCTACAAAAAGGTGTGTGCCCCTTGGAGTCATTCATTAGCTCCTTTTCAGAGCTGCTTTGTGTGTGTTGGGCCAAGGGCTGAGCCTGTTGTCATCTTAAGAGCTTTCTGGCAATTAATCTGTGCTTTCTGGGGGTTTAATACTTGGTAAGTGAGAATATAGATTTACATGGATTATTTGCTTATGGGTAAGGGAGATGTAGAATGGGGAAAATGCTGGGAAAGTATCATTTCTTTGGAGTGGGCTGGAAATGAAAGATAACTGAGGGAGGAGCTGTAACACAGAGGAATATTAAAAGAGAGTAATATTAAAATAGTGAGTCCTTAAGAAAAACCAATAATGTTAGAAATAAACTTTATGGTTTACTTTAGGGGCTGAATGATGATTTCTTGGTTATTTAGAAAATTGGTAAATTAAGAAAAAACAAAGAGTTTTTTGTTTTTTTTTTTTTAGATTTAAGTAAAACTGTTACAACTCTTTGCTGTGGAGTATTGTGGATGATCAAAATATGGCTGTATTGGGAAAAAATATAAACCAGATAGATAATGGAAAACAAACAAAACAAGCAAAAAACCCAACAACAACTCACTAGGGGTTTCTTGACAGAAGATATTGTCTTTAGGTCTGGGGAATCCTTAGACCTCAGACTATGTGAAAGCTACTAAAAGCTGTGCTATTCTTACAGCCCTCCCCTCTGTACCTGCTCGTTACTTGTTGGTATCAAAGACTGGCAGCTCCTGGTTCCCATGGGGAGAAACTGAGATGCAGCCAGCTATTTTGAAAGGGGCCTGGGTATCTGTCCACCCAGGAGAGGGAAGTGGAGACCTTAAGATTCCCCACTCTTTATTTTTTAACCTTTATTTTTAACCTTTAACCTCTCTTCCAATATTTATTCTTTATTCCTTAGCCCCTAGTCCCTCTCCATGAAAGGAGGTGTTCTCATATAGTCTTGTCTCTTATTTCAGCTTTCTGAGTGCTCTTCGTTTTTGCCTGCCTCTGTTCAAGTGTTAACTCATGCCTGTATAAATGAGAGCTATATAATTGCAAATAACCTAATGAAAATTAGCTATGGTTTCTTTGAAAGAAACTCTGTGGACCCCTTACTTTAGGGGGGAAAAGAACTCTGTAAAACATTGCTGAAGTAGGCCAGCATTCCTCCGAAACTAAGAAGTCTTTCATCAAGATGTCCAGAGTATTTTCACTGGGGCTGAAATCTGTACAAGCAGGTTTTCAGTCTATGGCACCTGTTGCAAGATTTATGAAGTAGGTTTCCATTTCATTTTAGAAATGACTGCCGAAGGTGAGGCTTGGGTAGAAGCATTTTTTTTTTTTTTTCTGAAGAAAGCTGGGACACATCAATGTGTGTGGGTGAAGCGATTTATACTATTAAACTTTCATGCAACAGCATTGAAAGCAGAAGTATTTTGAGGCACACATTTTATTTTTTTTGTTCTGCCCTGGGCCTCCTTCTTTTGGTAATTAGCTGAATCTATCTACTGCAATCAATGACCTTGTTAAAGAATAATTATCCACGTCTGTGTTAATGTAATTTGAGTTGCTTGTGTGTTTGTTATAGGTGCCGCAGAATTGATGTTCCTACTATATTAAACACAGGAAGACTAAAAGCATGAACTAGCCTTTATTAATAGACAGTGTTTTAACCATACTGGACTGGGATTTTGCTGACATCAGGAGAGCAGAAAAATCCTCCAATACAGTGATAAAGTAACAAGGCATCATTACTGTGTATTTTGGTGCTGACAGTTATTGTTTAGACAATTATTATTAGAGAAGTACATTATACACTGTAGGAGTTAACTTGTCAGTTGCATGCACAGCATATTACTTTTGCTTATTACTTATACAAAAAATAAAGAAAGAAGGGGAGTGGTAAATGTCAAGTTAGGAATTTTTTTTGCAAATATAAATTGGTTTATATTTGGAGATGCATGCAGAGATTTTGTTTGTTCAGCTTAGGCACAAAGCTACTCTTCTTAACCCTCTTCTACACATGATGTATGTGAACTATCAAATGATTGGCTCTAAGTGAAAATACTAATCCATCAAATAAAAGGCCTAATTTTCTAAACAATAAACTTTTTTTATCTCCCCTTGCTGGCTGTCATTCACAGCATGCACAGATAGGCACGGCTGCCTGTGCTGACAAGGCCTGCTTGCAGAGGCCGTGTGAAAAAAGTGAGAGGAAGGGCCCTACTACCTTTATGGTTTTGCAAGGTGGTTCTTCAGTCTTTGGACTTCATGCAAAGCTTGTGACAAACGATATGTTGAAATGTCTCAGCTGTTAAATATTTTGTATCAAGCTTGAAAAGTAACTTCGAGTCTTTTGTTTGTGAAATGAGGTGTTAATTGAAACTGCTGTTTTAAGGTATACAGAAATAGAGGAAAGCACCTTTTCAAAATCAAGAATAGGAACTAATCTTGTACTGTATACTGGATTATCAATCCTACAAGTTCAAACCCAGAGCTGCAGCTGAGCAGAAATTATTTGTGTTACGCTGTGATATTTCTGTTTCCCATCTCAGATCTTGGAGCTTGCAGCCTCTGTTCTTATGCTAAGTGGGGTAGACTGACAGGCCATCAAAAGCAATTGCTTTGTGTAGCTGTTATTTTGTTTTGGTTTGGGTTTGTTGTTGTTGTTGTTGTTGTCTTCTTTTTAATTTTTTAAAAATATATTTTGTGTTCCTTTTTTGCAAAGATAGACCTCTAAAGTGCTCCTCATGATGTATAGGGCACAGTCACTGGAGTCTTTGTTGGTTATGATAGTTCAACACAGTCTTTAATGGTGGGGTTACTGTGTTTTCCTGCCTTTTTCTTGTAGCTCACACATAGATTTAAATGTTTTTTGTTTTTTGGGGTTTTTTTTAACAAGTCATGTCTATTGACAAAGGTGGCTGTGAATAATGGCCATGATATCCTTTTTAAAGGGGGGGGGCACATGAATTATTTGGAATCAAGTTATCTGCTACCTGCTGTCATATGCTGTCCCCAGAACTCTTCCTGGAGATCCAGTAGTAAGCCTAAAAAGGTCTGGTCTTGGTGAGCAGCATAGTTTACCAATGCAACTGAAATTTGGCTGAAGTAGTTGGTTTTTTTTTTTCCCAACCTGACAAAACAGGAAAAATTTGGGTTTGATGCTTGAGGCCCTGCTTTTATTTGTATATGCCTCTTCATTTTCTGGTGCCCCAGAGCTCTCTCGTTGCTTCTCTACTTTGCAACTAGGTTTCTGACTGGGTCAGTTTTGCCTCATTTCTGCAGCCTCTGCCTCCAGATTTTTCTGGCCTGATTGCCACCTTACACATCTTGGTGTAATTTCACCTGTGAGCAGATCATCTCAGCTTCTGTACATCCCTTCCAGTTCTCTTCTCTCTACTACCTGCTTGTGACTGCAGCAATTTTAAGCAAAACTTAAGGTGATTTCTGATGTGTATTAGTTTCTGCTATCTTCCAATCAGAGCAGACTATAAGAAACATGACTTTTTGTGTCATCAGCTGTGCAAACATGTAGTTACTGCTTGTCCTTCCTCTGCTTGCTCCCTTAGCTCTCCTTAGTTCTGAATTCCCTGGGTTTCTTTACGACCACTGGCTCTGTGCTGCTGTGGCAACACATCCTAGGCCCCTCAAGGCATCAGCCTGTGTTTGTACCTCTGTTGGCACAATTTGGATATAGACCTGATCAGAACTGTGTGCACTTGCAGAGTGTCATCTGGTGGGCAGATTTTTTAGGCCATTTTTCTCAGCAAGATAGTGAGTGAATAAGCAAGTTAATTGGTTTTGTTTCTCTATGTGTATTTTTCAGCTTCTGTAGTCGTTGACTGTATAAAGGAAAAATGTGGAGGAAAAGCCATGAAGTAATTGAATGTGTCTTGCACTTTGAGATTTTGATAGTGCTGTACACAGGAGAGTATTTTAATAAATCAGATCTCAGCTGGCTTGCGTGATGGGTGGTGAAAAAAAAAAACAACAGACAAACTACAGAAAACAGCAAAAAACCCCACAAACATTTAACCTGCGTGTTATGTGTAAGAATTAAAATGTGTATTAAAAGAAAACTTATAATTTACTTCTGTTATGCAGCAACTAAAACTATCTAGTGTATACATATATATAATGTTAAATGTTAAAAAAGTAAGTTTTCAATAATTTTAAATTATTTTTTTTTAGTAAAAAGCCAAGGCCTAGTTTCATTGAGATGTTACTAATGGCTTGACCAGTTGTTCTTATCAGTTCAGTAAATATTTTTTTACTCTCTGACTATCTCAAGGTATTTTCTGCACTTCAGTGCCCAGCATCATAATAGTGGTGCTCCAGATATGACTGATAGGAGCTGAATATTGGTTTCAATGAGTTTCATCAATTTAAGGATACTGGTGTTATGTCTTAAAACACAGGAACATAAATTGACAGCTGTCATTTCAGCTGTAGCCCTTTCAGCTGCTGAACAATGAAATCCTGCAGAAAGTTAGGCACTTTTTTTCTTTTCCAGCTGGCTTTGGTTACAGCTTTGAGTATTGTGAGAGTGGAATATATTTCTCCAACTCTAATTTAGCAGAAGCACAGCATAAAACAAGTCTCTGTTAGACTGACAAGTAAAGCTATCAGCTTAAATCATTATGTGGAAAGGCAGCAGACCTATGCAGTTCTAAGTAGCAAGTCTCATATGTGCTTAAAAAGTCTGGTGTTTTTTAGGTTCTTTGGGATTTTCTTTGGGGTTTGGGTTTTTTAAATTTTTGTTTCTTTTTCATTTGCTGTTGCTTTTCCACCTGGAATGTCAGGACAGAGACAGACCACCTGAATCTTATTTTTCTTAACATATTCTTTGCTATGGCTTTGTCTGTAATGCATGGGTAGATCTACACAGCTTTACAGAATATACTTACTATTGAATATAAATGTGAGTATTTCATTGTAGATACATTCAGAATGCAAATGACACTTAATGCAGTGAACATAGATCATGCTGATATAGTCTCTCATATTTTATTAAAATCTTTGACAAATGGACTTAATGAGTACATCTTTTAAAATTATCAAAGTGTGCACTATTAAAATCAGGAAGTTCTTCTAGAGAGAATTCAATACTAAATTGGCTTTCATCAAAACTGTGCAAAAAAAAATCAATTATAGCAATCATATTATCTTTCAAGTATGTCCAATGAAGTCACTTAATGGATATAATTTATTCTTTATGGAATTACTCTTCAAATGTCCTGGAATGCACTTAAACACAGGAAACACTAAGGCAATTAAGATTTCACTTTGGATGAAATTCTCAGTTTATGAATGCATAAACAGCCTAAACTGGATTTAAGACTTCTACCAAAGAAAGTTGTTTTCAGAACAAAAAAAAAAATCCACACAATCCGTAGCTGCCACTTCCTTTGCCTGATTAAATATCCTTAATTATTATATATTGCCTGAGGTAATAGCTTTTGACAATTTTTCCCACTTGCACTCTTCTCAGTCTTCCTAACCTTTTCCTGAAATGATGCAGTAGACGTGTATTTATCAAAGTATGTCAGCCAGTAAATTACCTAAACCTTTTGCAGTTGTTTCTCCTTGCTCTACCCCACACCTCTTTTTCCAGGTAAATTGGAAGTAAAGTGAAATTAGGTAGCCTCTTGTACCAATCATGTTTGTATTGGAAGCTAGGAAGTACATGAGAACCCTGCCTACTCTCTGCTTTTTTTTTTTTTTTTTTTTTTTTTTTTTTTTGGGAAGGTGTTCAAACTGGTTCTTTGCTTACCACACCTGAAATATTTTCTGGCTGGCAAGAAAAGCAGTTGCATTAGGAAGCACTTAAAATTAAGATGTAACATGAATGACTGCTGTTGGAATGCGATATTCTGTTGTGTGAACAATGAGGTCAGATAGTTGAAAGGTAAAGCATCAGCAGAGAAAAAAATATTGAAAGCAGATTGCAGGGTAGAGAATATTGAGAAATAGTGGGGAAGGAGGTGGGAAATGAGACAAGCTCATCAGGCTGTAAGCAGGAGTACAATGATGCAATGTGCCCTTTAACTTCCTGTTTGTATGATCATGCTTACAAATGTATAGTTTAAAATTATGAACAGGTTATAATAAATGTTCTCAGGCAGTGAAGTCCAAACTTAAAGCATTACTTTTTATTATTGTTTTATACTCTGATGACAATATATGCCTCATATTGTCTCTTATGCAAAAGGTAAAATGGCAAACGCACAAACACACATTGCAGGAATGTATTAGTTTAACTTTTCCATTCTTCTGCTGGAATATATCACTGCTTCTGCTTGCTTCCTGGGAGCTCTGCAGTTCACAGAGAGGGCCTGATACCTGTTCATGCACAGAAGTTTGCCTGGAGATTTACAAATCAAGATAGGCATTGACATTTCCAGCCTTAGAAAATCGCTGCTCTGTGTCCATGTGAATAAATTTTGACCTAGTTTCTAAGAACAAACTTAGTCCAATGAAGCAAGCTTTTTATTAATGAATACACTTCATAACTGCTGAAGAAGTATGCCTGGGCTATTTGGTTGATATTTCAGCTTTCTTATCCTCATGTAGTTCTATAATGTGCTGCTGACTGCATGAATTGTGAATCTCAAGGGGCAGGGGGGAAAAACTCCAGTAAATAAGTGTGGGTTGTTTGGTTTTTTTTTTTTTTTACTTATATCAAACTATTTCTTTATTTTCTCTAAACATGTCCTGCAACATGGATTATTTGTTGAATAAATTTATATCACCTTTCCACACTGTAAAGCAAGAAGAGTATAAAGGAGCAAACAAGTCATTGAAGAGAAGTTGGTAATCTGTCCCATAGTTAGCTTTTGCTTCACAGTAGGGTATTAATAACACATTATAACTAGCATTAAATATAATGATAAGAATTTAAAAACAAAGGATATATGGTCTCTATTATAGCTTTTGGGTGGGGTTTTTTTGTTTGTTTGGCTGGTTTTGTTTTTTGTTTGTTTGGGGGTTTTTTGTTGGTTTGTTGTTTTGTTTTTTGGGTTTTTTTTTTAAACTTTTAGGAGACCATAGTTTGTATGAGCATTTCTGGAGAAAGCAAAGCAAAACACGTAAAATGTATGACTGGATGAAGTAGAATTGTTCATCTGTGTCAGCAGGCTTAGTATTCAGTATAAGGCCTTCATCTTTAGTATCTGCAGTAAAATATACAATTAAACTGAAAGATGTTTGTGGTGTCTCATGTACAGATGGCATCTTTAGCCCTGTCTGTATGCCTTGTCCTTTCAAGGATATCCTTCTAGGTAGAAGGATAGAAACCATATAGAAATATGGTTTTCATAGAAAACCATTGGCCTTCATAGAAACCAATTCATTTTTGGAAAGAGGTCGTCTTTAAAATTTAATTTTAATCAAAGTAAACTGGATCTCTTGAATATAAAATGTTTGCCAGAAACTAATTTTATTCATTTTTCATTCAATTTTTTTTTGTTGTTTGTTTTGTAGCCAGGCCTGTTTGTAAAGGCCAAGTAAACAATTGCTAACTGTGCATGATATATAAGAGCTGGATAGAATTACCATTCCTGCCTTGGCTGTGGAGTGTTTTGGCCCTCATCTTCCCACGCATTCCAAATAGATGGACAGCTATTTCCCCACAGTAGAAAATGAGCCTGGGGGAAAATGAGGTCGAGTTACTTACAGTTCATTTCTGTGTCATGGTTTGTTTTTTGGTTTTGTTTGGGTGGGGTTTTTGTTGTTTTTGTTCGGTTTGGTTTGGTTTTTTGTGTGTGGCTTAGCAAACTTGGTTTTGCTTTCTTTCTCTTTTATTATCCTGTGATGATGTGCTAATCTTAATGGTTTGAGGCTCATATCCTAAGGCTACTCTCAACTGTTTTCAGAAGAGCACAGGTCTGTCAATTTGACTTCAGTTGAGTGAGGAAATAGGATACAACAGGAGGAGCAGGTAACCAGTCTATTTAATAGACAAATATTTAGAAGCTAAAGCTCTTCTATCCATAGAAGAAATAAGTTTAGAACTGTATTCTGGTCTGCCACTGGTTGAACTGACAGAGAAGACCAAAAGTTCGTGACTTTCTAAAAGGGATTAAACCTTACCTGTAATATTTTGGGTTCAGGTCTGCACAAGGTGCAAAGGCACAGTGGCAGAAAGGCTACGAGTATCAAACTTCTGGGACTGTGAGAAGGTTTTGTTTCAGCCAGTGATAAAATGCCAAACAAGAGAAATGTTTGTCAAGGAAGGATCAGCAGACCTGAAATGTTGGGGTTTGGGGGAAGAACCTTGTACCTACCAAATGCATTACATGCCTGCTCACTCCAGTAAAAGACCAAGAACCATAAGTGGGAGGAAATACTAAGCGTGGAATTATCCAAGCCAGCAACGTTAGGAAGTAGGGTTGAATAAGTGGTGAAATTATTTCTTATTTTTTAAAGCTTTTTTTTTTTCAGTTTCTGCCACCAACTCTCCTCAGCAATTCAATTTTATTCATTGAACTGTGTTTCCAGTTGTGAAAATGTCACTGGTGAGGAAAATTAAGTTGCTCTCAGATACTCTGTTGATACTGGATACATCTGTAATAATCAGTGTACTCTCAGAAAAGGGTTTAGCGTGTAGCTTCTGTTTTCGGGAACAGTGTTCTCTGACCTTGTTGGAGGTGCAGTTGCTGCTGATGTAGGAATAGACCCTGTACACTAGATATTCTTTTGCCCTTCTGAATAATTTAATTTTTCATTAAGTAGAGTTTGTTAAATCAACTTAGCTTTTCATGTGAATGACAATAAAGTCCTATTTGAAGAAAATCAGCCTCTTTATGCTGAAAGAAATTATGGTGCCAGGAGATGAAATAATAAATCCACAAACTCTACGTGAATGCTTATGTTTGTGCATAACCATGGCACTGCAAAAATACTGAAAAATTGTTTTGCTGGAGAACAGATTTCTCCCACTATGACTTTATGCATGTTATAGGAACAGAGTTATTGAAATGTAAAGGCACAAACCCCGCAGCCCAACCAGACAAACAGCATTAACAAATCTATTCAGCTGTTCTTCTTCTGGAACTGTTCTGCTGTCAGTTCTTAAAGAAAATGAGCTTCTGATTTAAAAGCAACTTAGCATCACAAGCTGTGGTCTGGTCAAGAACTCTTAGAGTTAATGTCCTTCAGGGCTGGGATAACTGGAAAACTTACTATGGGCTTGGTCATTTTCTCTCCCTAGAGAATTAGTACACTAAAAATAAATTGCCCATGCCAGGAAATACAGAGAATCTGGGATGGGCTTTAGTTAAACTCTTTTGTGTGGACTTAATTCTTTGCTTAATGCTGCTCTGAACTATCCCACAGCCTTGGCATAGATGTCTGCAGTTGTTCTGTGTTTCATATACCAAGATCATATTATAGGGTTGTGGTGCTTTTTTTTGTTATTATTGTTTGGTTGGTTTGGTTTTGGGTTTGTTGTTCTGTTTTGGTGGAGTTGGTTTATTTTTTTTTTGTTTAACTGCATTATCAAATTACAGGATATGGCTTAGCTTTTTTTTTTTTTTTATTTTTAGTCAAAATTTGCACCAGAAAGCCTTTTACATTATAAACTTTTACACATTTAGTGCTTTTACCATATATGTAATGTGTGGGTGGCTTTGCATTTGACATATTCTATTGAAAAATTGTTTTGGAGGAAAAAATTCACACAGAAAGACACGTCGAAGAAGGGCTGGAGTTTCAGCCCTGTGCCTGCAGAACATGCCAGTACAGGAGGCATTTGTACGTTTTTAATGTCTGTTTTCAGGATGGGTCCTTTTAGTTGATTTTTTTTTAACACACTGATGCCAAAATATTATTTTGACACTCATGATGTTGGGCAGCAGAAGTGAGTTTTCTGTACATTGTAACAAAGGCCTCTTTGTTGGTGCCCCTTGTCTTGCTATTCTTCTGCAGTCTTCCTGTGCAGCAGTGCTGGGATCAGTACCTGACACAACCGAGAACAAACTGGGATTAGGACCTGCTGCTGCTTCCCTTTCTTGAAAGCCTTGGAGCAACAATTAGTTTATCCCAAAAAAGTCCCTTTGGAGAACCATAAACCAGCACTGATTTTATACTCAGACTAGATCTGATTTGCTTGAGAAAGGACAGGAGGGCGGAGGGAAAGATGAAATGTGGTTTATCTGCAGCTTTCCAGTTTCAACTGTCAAAATGCAGAGGCAATGTAGGTGCAGCTGGAGATCAAGTGCCCATTCCCTGGTAGGATCCTATTCACTGGTCTAAAGAATTATTTTGGCTCTCTGGCAAAATGCAAAGACTCGCATCAGAGTCCTGTTACTCATTATGTCTTCCTGAACTTTTTATTTGTACTAAAGTCAGGATCTACTTCTGGGAGGAAACATTTCCTGTTGTCTGTGTCACCCATCAGATTTGTCTCTTCGTTATTGGTGCATGGGATATCCTAAGTTGAATCCTCTTTCATCATTCCTGTTCAGCTTCTGCTTTCCTTCGTCCTCAGCTTACTGTTAGTGATATCTGTAAACAGATTTGAGACTGAGGCTCTTATCAATTTGGAATCACTTATAAAATGTAGGTACAGCAGAGGAAAATGTCTGATGTTTTTCCAAGGCTTCTGAAAATTACAGAAGTGAATGTAGGTGTTTTATGATGTTGGGCATGAGTCCTGTGGTTGTGACTTGAGAGAATGCTGTGGTGTTCTGGGTGTGTTTTAAGCTGTAACGCTTAATGTAGTTTTCATTATTGCCAAACAAAAATGGTTATTTCTGTCCTTGACAGCAGAATGACAGCTATAAAATAAAAAGAACCACTTCCAGGGAAAGCCTTCTATCCTCCACGCTTTATCTACAGTTCAGAAATTAAAATAATAGGGCCGTAACAGTTAGTTTGGAAGAGACTGAAAATATGAAGAGTAATGCTGTATATACAGAACAAGTGGGGTGTTCGGGGTTTTGTCTTCCCTTGTTTGTGTAGTGCCAGTATGTTTCAGTATCTTGGAAAAGTTGCCTTTGAGAGCCTGAAAACAGAAGCACAAAGTACCTTCTGTGTGACTTGTGATTCTTACAGTGATACCTGTGATTCTTACAGACTGAAACTGTGAGAAATGGTAAGTGTGTTCAGAGGAGCTGAGGGAAAAGATGCATCTTTTAAGCAATCACAGAGCTCTTCAAATTAAAAAGAAATCACTGCAATAGTCTGCTGAAACCAAGTCCTGACTTTGTACTTCTGAAATGCAGATGTATTCAAACGCTGCCAGAGTGTGGACAGAAGTTACGGGGAGAAAGAACAAGCAGCTGTGTGCCTACCTTCTGCTATCTCTGAAACTTTAGTTTGACACACACAGGATACCTTGAAACACAGCTGGTTGAAAGAGGTGTCTTTGTCTTGGCAAGCTGTTCCTATCAGCTGGTTACCAGTGAAACCCCTGTGTCCTGCTGTAGGTAAACATGTTTCAGTAAAGTAACTCCTGCAGATGGGGGGAGTCTGAGGCAAAGAACACAATTCTGTGAATTTCCACGGCTGTTCATCTCACAGGATGTGTAATGACAGCCTAATGGGAATATGAAATACAAGGGAGTGAAATATTGCTTAGAAAGATGGTCTTTAGTGCAGACTGTACATGAACGAATTTTTGACACCTTGTGGAGTTGTTTGCATTTTGATCAGTCTGTTTTGCTATTATTTGAAAGGTTCTTTGGAGCTGAGAGTTTATCTAGAGATTTTTTTCTTAAATTTTTTTCAATCATGCTTTACCAGGCAATCTAGAGGGGGAACACTGGTTTTTTTTCCCCAGACAGTTGTGAATCAGCAAATGTGACCTCACATCAGGAAGAAATACTGTTAATGCTAGAACTTCCTGCAAAGTTGTTCGATTGTTTTCTACCTTTACTCTCGAATACAGTGCCCAAATGGTGTGTACACCATGAGGCTGTTAGCTTGATTCATCCTTCTGACTGGCTGTTGCAGGCTTTTGGAAAGAGTAGTGTTTAAGCCCTTGGTAAACTGAAGCAGTTAATGGATAATGTTTCCAGATATCAGGGTTAGATATTTGTATCAGGAAGGCAAATCTAAGAAAAGTAAACAGTGTAGATTGAAGATATTAATTTTTGTAAATGAAAAACTCCGACTTGTCTGAGAAAAATACTTCAACCTGCCCAGGCTCTAGATTTTCTTTCTTTGCATAGTAAGTATGAAAATGCAGATAATGAATTTTTCTTTATTTAGCTGTGTTTTCCAAAGAGGCCAGATGAGCTCAATCCTGGAAGACAGTGCTTGTAATTTCTGTGAAGATGTTGCCTGAAACCTGTGGAATTTTAAATGGTTCTTTGCTGGCTGAGGCACTTCCTTCCTTTACTTGACATGATAGCAACAAAGGTCAGATGATGAGCTGGCAGTAACCATCTTTCCATTTATCATATGGAAAAGCAAAATGCAGAGGATTTTTTAATGAAGGCGTGGTTGTCAACTCTGCCATGTCTCTTCTGTCTTTGTCCATCTAATTGCAAATTTGTTTTTACTTCAGGCTGTTGTAAAACACATCTTTGGTCTGAGGTTTATCCATGGTGAGAAAAGAGAGAAGATAATACCCTCTGGAGAACTTGCCTGTGAGGAATTTTTTACTAAATTGTATT
This sequence comes from Oreocharis arfaki, assembly GCA_013398015.1. Classification (NCBI taxonomy): domain Eukaryota; kingdom Metazoa; phylum Chordata; class Aves; order Passeriformes; family Paramythiidae; genus Oreocharis; species Oreocharis arfaki. The sequence goes on from VZRR01009655.1 coordinate 228,450, forward strand.
TAATTCCTGGCTTATCTTCATATGCAAAACAAATTTTAAAAGAATGTCAATGAAATGTTTATTGAAAAATACAAATGAAAGTATCCAGATGATCAGTGAAAAATCAGTTAGCATTGCCAATGCAAACATACATGAGAATGTAACAAATACCAGTTGCAGAGCATGGGGGAGAGTGACTGAGATTTGCTTTCTTATTTTCTTAAATACAAATGATGCATTCAGTTGTATAATGCAGAGGTAGGATTTATTTATTCATTTTTTTCCTTGATGACTGTTAACTCTCTTTCTTAGAAAGCTTGTAAAAATAATATTTGATCACTTGCACTATTACCTAGGTTAGATAGCTTGACTTTCTTAGTAATTTATCAGTTACTAAGTGGAATTACCAGTGGAATTTGTGTTAGCAATATAACAATTTCAGCACAGTTATTTTGGTGTCATAATGGGCATGGCTTGATTTAAGGCCACCTCAAGTACAGAAAATCGGTTGTGAACTCCAGACAATGAAAGTTGTTTGTTTGTTTTGGGATTTTTGAAAATATGAATCATTTCAGGAGCTTGTCATTGGGCAACAGTTGTAATGGATCTTCCTGGAGGAAATGGGGAGAATTTTCTTAGGTTGTAACTGGCATAAATAGTTAAAACCAGTAATTTAGCTCAAGTTGAAGAGGCTGTAAGAATTTAAGACATTTGACAGTTTCCTAAACATCCAAATGTATTTAATTAACTTTTTTTGTATTCATGTGTTTTGATGCATATTAGTTGGAATGGTTTATAGCTTCATAGCTTGTCCTGTGTTCTGTTTAGCAATTAAATTGCATTGAATGCATCATGAGAAAAATGACTGGGCAGAAATTAAGAAATTCTTAATATGAAAAAAGGTGAATTAGTTTTATTAACAGTTCCTTTTGGCCAATGTACTCATTTAATTTGGGGAAATGGCTCTTCCTTTGGTGATCACCAAGCCCTGGTTTCCATTTTTCCAGTGCTATGTACTTCAATAACTCCAATGTACAGGACATATGTTTTAAGGGAGGAGGTGGAAATTGGAAAGCTTTTCTCTAGCACCGTAGAGCAAAGACCAAGCTAAAGGTATGTGCACATTATTGCTGTGAAATCAGAGGCCATCTCTGCCTTATCAAGTGGCATTAGAGAAAGGGGGCAGTTGATTGGGAGAGCTGGAACTGAGGACCTGTTTTGTGCCTTTTTGAGAGCTTTCATTGTGTGGACTGGAGCATCTGTCAGAGGTTGAAGAGCACTACAGGTGTTCATGGAGTATATCCAGTTTAGTTGTCCCAAAGCAATCTGTGCCTCTCAGGGCTGCTGATAGAGGTGAACCAAAGCATTTTTGGTGGGAATGATCAGATTTGTCCTAAGTGCTTCTCATATAAATGGACACATTTGCATAGGACTCCCCCAGAGACAGGCACGTATGAAATTTGATTCTAATCAAATTCTGTATTTAAATAATGAGCAACTTCTTGCAAACAGGTAAATACCTGAGCTTGAATTTCTGCCTGAAGGAAGCAGATTGCTAGCCGGAGCATTTTCTCAGCCCATCAATGTAGACATACCACTTCTAGAAGAATTGTACCAATCTTTAATGCTTTCAGTGAGCAGTTAGCAGAGGAGGCTCAGAACAAAGGATGTAAGCCTGACTTTGCCCAAGTCAGCTATGAACTCTTGTTGACTTGAGAGGCTTGTTCTGAAAGATGAGTTCTGCCCTTTCCCCATCTGCTGTGGTTTCAACTGCCAGAAAACTGTCCTGGTGGCTGACTGGCCCTATTTCAGATGTTCTGGGGGCTTTACTTTCACAGTCCTGATGGAATTAGGGAACCATTCCTCCTGTCTGCTAAAATCAAAGATTTATCCTTCCCCTTGCATTTCTAAACGTTAAATAACTTGAATTTACATGCCATTCTTCCTACCATTTTTCATTTTGACTCTTGGTTTTCTTGTTTCTCTCCCCTCTTTCTCTCCCTGTCTGTTTAATATAATGAAATATTTTGCTGAGAGGAATGTGTACTTTCGGGCTTGATTCTTTGGGGCTTTTTGTTTGGGCTTTTTTTGTGGTTTATTCTGTTTTTTTCATCCCCGAATAAGTATCACATCTCAAAGGGAGTGTAACTAGATAAAGCCAAAATGCTGCCCCTGTACTCTGTGTCAGTTTGCATAGAGCAGGAATAGATTATTAGAAGGAAGGAGAAGCTTTTGGCTTCTTTACCACTTCTTGTATTTTGCATCCCATTTTGGCTGGAGCAAGACTTGTGGAAGCAGAGAATGTGTGCTAATGGAGAAGAAGAATCTGCTCCCAGTTTCCCCGTCCCAGGAGCAGAAACTGAGCTCAGGTAGGATTGTTCCAAGTAATGTTTGACACAGGGATCAGATGTTGTAGGGGATATTCCTCAGGGCCTCAGCATGATGGGAAATTGCTTCCTCTGATTGATCCCTCCTGACTCAGTCACTGGTGTGTGTAGGACAGTTGCACTGGATCAGGCCTCTTTTTGAGTGGAGATAGTCCTGGGAAAGTTTAAATTCTTCTTTAGTGCATCAGCCATAAATATTTAGGAAGAATGGGTTTCCTTCCAGTTACATCTTCAAATACAGGAATTTCCTGTGAGGACAGTGTAAGTTTTGTATGTCTGAATGAATAGAGAATGTAGGCAGTTGTCAGCCTGAGTATGTTTCAGGGAGGCCTTTTTATTCACATTTTGGTTCTACAGACTGAAGGAGCCTGCAAAAAGTCAGTCTCACTGGGTGGTAATATTAAACAGTGGAGCCTACAAGCACACTGATCTCCAGAGACAACCTGAAATCCAGAGGGAATTACACCCATGTTAGCTGCATGACAGTGGCAGCAGGATTTCTGTCATGAGAAAACTGAAACTTGCCAGATATTTCTATCTGAAACCACAAAGACATCAGAATGATTATTGTGTCAGAGCAAAGGCCTTTGCAGTACATGAAATCTGCTTTTACCATACAAGGTAGAGGTACTGAAAGAAAGAGTAGCTAATTCAAGTGAGGTAGAGTTGCATCTTCTCATTTCGTAGTGAGGATGGCAGTGGAAATGGATGCCCTCTAGAAGTAGACTCCCAACTAAAAGATGACCTTCCATGTATTCTGAAGTGTGTGCTGCTGTTGTGGTTTAAGGCACATTGTTGATAATGTGGAGACTAAATGGAGACTGGTGCCAAGCACTTTGATTGCATATGCTGACTTTTACGAGTAAAAGGATTTCCATACCTTGCAGGAGAAGAAGGTGGTCTGGCAGAGAAGCTGAGTGTGTAAGCATAAGGATTTCTGCCATAACATGCTCAGCCTAATTGCTGCTGGGTCCTCTGGGCCATGTCCGTTTGCTTTTCCTCTTTCAGGGTCACTTTTATTCTTTCATGTGTAGCCTGGGAATCTCTTTGATATCCCCAAGTTTAATGGAAGTTGTTCCCTCTGTGTGTTTCCAGGAACACCTTCGAAAGCGTCTACTCAGTTGTTCTCCTCAGGAGCCTCTTTCCCTCCATCTCCTGCCCCTGTGGTGGCTGCTGTCACTCACCCATCTGAGTGCTGTGGTACCAAGACAGTCCTTTTTTGCTTTTGATACCTGACTAAAGACTGAGAATTGTGCTGGCTTTAGCAGTGATGATGAGATGCCGCCACACCCCGGCAGCAGCTGCCTCTTTCCTGGGGGTTCCTGCCGCAGGGGATCGTGGTGGCTGATCTGGTTTGAGAATCAGATTCACAATTCACATCCCCTTCTGCTGCCTATTCGCTTGTGGCAGTCGTGCTCCTCCAACTTTTCTGCAAAGTAGCTGTGAGCAAGAACACTTTCAGTCACACAAGTGAAATTACTCAGGGTCTGTACAGAACCCGAGTGCATTATTGGGAAGAGGTAAGCTAATGGAAGATGAGAATCCCTCCCAGTGAGTTCATTGTGCATTGAAAAGGAGCAGTATTCCGTTTATTTCTTTTTGTGTGTTTTAAACATCTGTGAAGGCATAATGCTACTATCAGGTAGTAAAGTGCTATCAGTAGCCAAAATTCAGTTAATTAATTCCCTTTATGGAATTTGCTGTAATGTAGTTTAGAACTGTTGTCTGGTTTCCCACAGCAACTGATTTGTTATAAGGTACCCATAAGCCTGCATTTTTTTGTTGGTGTATAAGCAAAATAAAAGCTCTTTAATATAATAAAACAGTCACACATGTTCAGTCCTTTTAAAATTAATTTTTTTTTGAAAAATTGTAGGAAAATCAACAAATTGAAGTATAGGCAGAAGGTGGTTCTGTTTGGTACTGGTGTTCTGGCAATATAGCAACATTGCAAGTGAAAGTATGATTGGAGCAAAGTGAAGCATGAAAGTAATCTCAATTAACTGGTATGGTGTAGAAACTGATGGTGTGTGTTTATGCTTCTTTTGTCTTTGGTTGAAAGGGTTGTACACTATCTCTGTTGCAATGTCTTGAAGAGTTTTGAAATATATTTCAAAATCCTTGGAAAGGGAGTCCTTTGAATTTATACGAACGTGTTGTTATTTATTGTGACTGATACAGTGGGTTTTTTTCACTATCCAGAATATCACTTTAAGAGAGCTCTGCCATAAAACTTACTTTTCAGTGTTCTGTGTTTTGAAATTATTTTGTTTTCTGCTATTTGATTTAAAACAAGATGAAATCATCCATGACATTGCAATTAAATAATGAGACAGAGAAAAGAATGAAGGCAAAATGAGGTAATCAACATGTATAAACAGTTAATCATGCAGGTGTCTTATAGGCACCGACAGGGAGGATTTCTACTTTGGGTGGCTGTGGCTCATAATGAAGGTTTGCAGTATTGAATAGGTAGAGAATTGAAAGTGTTGGATTCAGGTGGATTTCCCTGTCTAGTGCTTTAATTACAGCCAGCAACTAAGTACCTCAAAGCCACTTGCTCCTCCCTCCCAGACAGTTCAGCTGTCCTGGTCATGCTCCCTATGAGCTCCTTGTGCCATTTCTCACTGGCAGAGCATGGGAAACTGAAAACTCCTTGACTTGGATTAAGCACGACTTACTAACTAAAACATCAGCGTATTATCAACATTATTCTTATTCTACATTCAAAATACAGCACTGCACCAGCTACCAGGATGAAAATTAACTCTGGCCCAGCTGAAACCAGGACACCCTACAGATATTCCCCGTGGCTGCCAGACACTGGGACTTAGAGCACAGCTTTAGCACAGATTTGAGAATAATGCTTAATTCCAGAAAGAGAGTTTTTGAAAATAAATTTGTGGGGTTTGTGAGATCCTTAAATACATCGGTAGAACATGGTAGAAATGTTCACAAAGAAAATATTTTTATGTATCAGATAATAGATACAGGTTGGTGTTTTCAGGGACAGGACTGTACAGTGAGCATAAGGATGAAAGTGAGTTTGTAGTGATCTCTTTCACTGCAATATGCAGGAGTCCTGGTGATGAAAGGTAGTATTTTACTCTTCAATTAAGAGTGGTATTATAGTATACAAGAATTGGATTTTTCAGGCTACCTTGAGTCTGGCATTTCCTCCTTTTGAATATTTTGCTTAGCAACCATTTCTTTATATGATTTTGTGGAGGCAGTTTAATACTTATGTAATGATGGTGCCCATGGGCTTGATCACGATCAAAGACTTGTTGTACTGACGTGCATATAGACACAATTCCTTTGCTGTTAACTCTTTCTCAACTGGAGCTTCTAATTCAGTGTCATCAAATTAAAGCTCCAGGAAAAAAAATGTCACTTTACAGCTTTTTTTTTTTTAAACTTTACAAAACTGCATTATGACTTTTTATAAAGTAATATTTACATTCCATGGAAGAGACTCGGGATACACGAACTTCCCTGAAGGAGAAATAAAGGAGTGTTGAAAATGAAGGTTCCCCGTAAGAACAAAATTACTTTTTCAGCAGGGCTGTATAGGAACAATTATGATGAATATCTGTTTTAAAATCTTGCTTTCCTGTAAAGTGACTGAGAGGTAATAGGCTGCAGGTTTCCAAGAAAGTGGCAGTGTTTTTTTTCTCTTTGCCTGCTTGGTACAGCACGAGATCAATATAAAAAACACAGTTCTGCTGGTATAGAGGAAAAAAAGGTGTTTGAGCATTATCCACGTTCAAAAGATACAATTCTTAGCTTATTGGAAGCAATGCTTTGACAAATCCCAGGCTGAGATATTCAGTACTGATTCTTAGATAATTTCTCTTCAGTGGTCAGGGAGGAAACAAGAAATCATACCAGGCTTTAAAGGTTTAATTTACAAAGAAAGATTAGGAGGCCTACTTTGACTGAAAAAGAAGAATATATTTTATGGCGATTTTAGTGACATTTATGTATTTGGGAGAGGGGATGGCCAATGTTAAATGAACTCTTTATTCATGCAGAAAGAAAAAAAGGGGGGAATTGAAAGAGATTAGGAGCGGCTGAGAAAAAGTTGGAGTGAAACATTTTTACACATAGACCAATGTATGTATGGAAAAAAATACTGGAAAGCTTATGAGGTGTAAAGCATTGATGGATTCTAAAGGTGTTTTTCTGAGGATGAGAAGATATGGAAGTGAAATAGTTGAATAGAAGTGAGGAAAGCATAAATAAGATGCCAGGTTGAGTTGTGGGGGTTTTTTGAGGTTTTTTTCCCTCTTGATTCTTGAAATTTAAGTATTTGAGGTAAGGAAAATATATTTTAAAGCAAATCATTCTGTTTTTCTCTCTTTCAAAACCTCTTTCAAAGATGTAAGCAAGATTTGAACCTTTCATGCATACTGTTCTTGGAACTTTACCTCTAAATCTTGGTAACTACCATAAAATATTATGAAAAATCATGGCAAAAAATATGCAAAACAATTTAAAGAAGATTTTAAATGAGGTAAATGTGACTTGCAAGTGCTATGTGAATGGAGTCCAGTCAAAGTTTTCTGTATTGTAATAACATATGTAGGTCCATTACACCGAGAACCCCAAAATGCAAAGAAAAAAACCCACAGAATGCTTAAAAATATGCTGCAGTCAAAACTGTAAGGAACATACTGAAGTAAATAGTGGTATTTATGTGTGAAATGTCAAACAGTTGACAATAGTTTTGTTGAAACAAGACATTTCAGTGCAAGATTTAAATAATTGGGTTTTTTCTTATTTCTCCTTTTGTGCGTTGTAACACTGATTTAAAAAAACTTGATACTTTTTTTGTTTTGGCTTGGTAGACTGAGAGAGTAATGTAGGTCTCAGTTCGTAGCGTTTTGTTTTGTTAGTTGGGGCATGCTGCTTGTGTGAAGTGACTGGAATGGGGTGTGTCTGGACAGCAGAGCGTGTTTGAGGTCAGACCTTGTGAACAAGCTCATTAAATTTTTGAACCTGCTGCCTGTATTCCAGGTGCTTGTGTAATAAGGGTCTTTAATTACTATGGAGAATTCCCAGATTACAATCTCACTGTTTTGGACTTTTGGAAAGTCTTTAAAATGTTTTGTCAGCTATTCAGATGTGCTGGAAATCACTGCTTAGACCAGCACCTTCTAGCCATGATGTTAATTTTGGACCAGACCTTACCTTTCCTGCACATAGTGCTGGGGTAATCCATCATCACACTAAAGCAAGGGAAATTCAATCCATCACTGATACAGGGCTGTAAGGGGGATGAAAGTCATCTTCCCAGTAGTAATCAAACAGCTGTGATACATGCCACTTTAAGCTTGTATCATTCCATAATAGATGGGTTTCTTCTATAAAGGAGCCTGCTGCAAAATTTTCTGACAGATGGACTGTCTTCCAGAGGTTTCTTTTTGTAGAATTTAAGGCTGGGAACTAGTTATTGACAAATACTACATCATCAGTTCCAGCTGAAGACACAGACTAATAAGTAGAACATTGGCACTAATCCTTATTTAATCAGCCTTAAAATGGTAATTTCAAATTGATGAGGGCATAGGGAATAGATTTTATACTTTTAAAGTGCTTCTAAAAATACCAGGAATGTGTGTATACAACCCAAGGATGAAATTAAAGTGCATTCTGCATGTGTGGTGAGTGAAGCATGCTACAGAAAGCTGAGGTCGGAGTCGTGCTGGCACCGAAGAGTTTCTTGTTTTAAATACAATGCACTCCCACTCAGAGTTTCACAGTGTTTGAGGGAGCACTCTTGGCTTATTTTTGTTCTGTGGCTTTTTGTTATTTACTCAAGCCCTTTCAGAAGCTGTTAAAGCATGCTAAATCATTAACAAACTTTAATATAAAAAGCTTGGAAACTGTAGCAAAAAGAATGCATCAGAACTCATTAAACTGAATTCAGTTTTCTGTCTAATATAGCCTCCGTACTGACAACATTGACAATGATTTCCCAGTTGTCTTTATTGTATATTTAGAGAACCTGAGGCTGATAGCTAAACCTTTGTTTTTTACAATATAACATGCTGATTTCTATAATGCTTTTTGTTTGTTTAATAGTGGTACTGGCTGTTATTATTAAATATGACCAATAAGTATTCATATGAAAGCAGAAGTAATTTCTAGCTACTTTGAGAGTTTCAGCACAAAGAAACAGTGCAGCAGGAGAAGATTTGGGGTTCAGGTGGAGTAATACAAATATTTAATAAGCCTTACTGAGTGCATTAGTCTGCAAACATCAATCTCAATCTGTTTTGAGACTAAGTAAGGAAAGCCGTGGAAAATGTATCGAGCATACAAGTGCTTTGCTTGGTTTTTGGAGTTTACTAACTTGACTGGTTTTCAGATGTGGGATTTATCTAAATACAGTTAATTAATCATCTAATGATGGAAAGTAGCTTTTTTGAAACTGAGATCAGGAATGTTAACAGGCACTAAATGCAAGGGTGCCAGATAAGCTCTTTGAAGTATGATAGCTGTGTCATTGTATAGGCCTGAGCTATTTGAGTGCAAGTATTCACCTAACTAGAGCAGAAAAACTCAGTCTGGACTGACTCGCTCTGGCAAGCACTGGGATCAATTCATCCAGTGCTGGAGTCTGTGCCCCTTAAAGAAGGCTGCTCTTTGCACTTGCATTCTTTAATCTCGTCTAGACTAGCTTGTTACACTGCAGCAGAGACTCATTCTGAGGCAAGGATGGAGAATGCAGTATCTGGAAATTACCTCAGTATTTTTATGTAGAGATAGTTATATGGATAACAGATCATACTACTGTGGACAATATTTTGCCTGTTCTGTGAGAAAATCTGACTAAATCAGTAGCAACTTTTGCAACTTTTACATTTAGCAACAGTTCAAGGCAAAGGATTAAGCCAAATAATTTTAAAAAGCAGCAAAAAATGTATTTGCGTTAATGAGCAGAACCTTCTGTTTTCCTTTTAGTTCTTGCTCCAAACCAGCAAGCAGGGTTAGGGCGTGTTTATAAAGCTTTTGGTAGTTGGTACAGAAAATCTGCTAGAGATCATTCTGCACTCTTAAAATATATTTAAACTGTTTTCTTCAGTGAAATAACCAGTAGATTTACTTGCATAGATTTTTATCTATTTGATAATCTACTCATCCAGCAGTTCTGGGGTTAGCTTCCAGACAGAATTACCGACAGAAGAAGTGCACCTGAACCTTATTTTCAAAAAAATTATACCAGGAATACTGGGAGATATAGAAAGCCTAAAGCAATTGATGTGACACCTGGACTACTGAAGATAACCAAAGGAGATGTAGAGAAATGGGTTATACCCTTTGGTGGGTAGTAGAATTTTGAAAGCCTGTTATAAGCTTATCATGTGCTTTTCTCCCTTTCTCTTTTGAAAACACTTCAAACCTAACGAATACCCAATATGAACATTAAAAAAACCCACAAACTAGGCACTTTTAATTTGAAAAACTCTTGGGATGTACTGGATGTGACCGCCTTTTTTGGCAATATCTTGTTGTGAGTAAAACCAGGTAAATGCTGGCCACAAACAATTATTAAACCCCTTTGTTGTTGTGAGTATATGTTTAGAAAGTCTTTCAGAAGCACAGCCCTGGTGTAGCCATTTAGACCATCACCATCCAAGCTGTTTCACTTCACCTTCTGCCTCTGATGTCACCTCATTAGAGGCAACCTGAGGCATTGTGTAGTATTATTCTGCTTAGGGTATTATCCTTGTTTGGTAGAAAACAGTAATTTATACTTTGTAATTGCTGTCTAATCTTTCAGGCAGAAACTGATTGCATGTCCTTCCAAATGCTAAATGTAGATCAAATGGCTTATGGAAGCAGAGGGAGAGGGAAAAGAAGTAAAAATGTGATATACCAACCTTGTGTTTTACGGAATGCTACAACTTTAGCAGTGGCTGTGGTAAAGAATCAGAAAAACAGTGGCAAACGATTCTCAGAATATGTTTTAGTACCTAGTGCATAGAAAAAAATGGGAATAAGCAGATGATGATTTCTAAGAGCAGATTCAGACTTAAAGTGAGAGCAATTTGGGCAAAATATGAATGTTGAGTAAGCCTCTAGCACTAACAAATATAAACTATGAAATATCTTTAGCAATAGTACAATTATTTAGGAGAAACTCAGTATTTCATATTCATAGGTTGGAGCTCAGGAGTCCTGGAAATCATACTTTCCATGCTGAAAAATATACTGAAAAATTCTTAATAAGTGAGTGAACTGGTTTTTGGGTGTCTTTTCCCAAATTATGTTGGCTGATGAAGGCTAAGGCTTTACAATATATTATGCAATATTAACAATTTTTATTTTCTAGAGACAGTTTTCATTAATATTTTTCATCGGTTGTCACTACATTTTTCCTAACCACAGGTATTATAAAAGAGTAATTAAAAATATGACATAATAACCAAAATAGAATAGTTACAGTGCTTTTTCTAGCTCTCTTTGCTTAAGCCTGAGGACCAGAATGTTAATGAATTGGTCAGATACAGGAAAGTGTGATAAGTTGCTTCCTTTTGATTTGGTCTATCATGAGTTTACATGAGCACTGTGCAGGTTGGTATTTATCGATCTCCTGTCCAAAAACCTTGAAGTCACATGATGTTGAACACTAAACAAAGAGACTTTGTTGCGTCCTACGACACTTCGAGGATGTTAGGAAGATTGATTTGTTCATAACAGTGTCCAGTTCCAAGTATTTGTATATAGAAAGGCTGATTTGAACTTAGAAAAGGGAAAATTGGCTTTTTATCAAAGGAAATATGCCAGAAGCTGTAACAATTTGCTCGTGGAAATGTAGGCCTAGGTTTGGCCCTGGTCCTACTTTACTGGGGTTTTTTTGGTCAATACCATCCAAGTAAAAACTGTTTTCCAGAGGTAGGTTACTAAAGGTCTGTGGTCCTCAGAGGACACATTTGAATTCAGTGACAATGTTAAGATCTTGAGTTTTACTTTTTTGAGAGTATCTTTGAGGTAATAACTCAAGTAGAGTGGCAAAAAAAAAATGTATATTTGGGGTTTGTATTTAAAATGAAAGCATGTATTTGAGGTTTTAGCCTTTGCTACAACCCCTTTTTGTCACCATTCAAGGTTGTGAAGTCAATTGATCACTTTTTTTGGTGTGTCCAGGCACTAAAAAGACTGTCTCTGATAGAAAAGACTCTGTATTAGAGACTCTTTCTCTAATAGAAAAGACAGGAAAGCTTCTTCCAAAGTCTTTTGAGTTACTCTGACATATCATTTATAAACATTAAGCCTTATTTAGTAGGTCTAAAAGTTCAAGCTTTTGAGAAAGCTTCCAAATTGCTTCCATGCCTAACTCATGAAAGGCTTGTTATAATCTAGAACAGATAAGACAGCTGCAGGAAGGGTAGCACAGTGCCTGCTAGCAAGGGGAAGGGTTTTATTCCAGATAATGTTCTCTGTGGGAACTGCCGCAGATCTGGCTCTCCCTCAATCAGGAAGTATCTGGATCGAGATAAGATTGTGCTAGTCATTCTCTGAGCCTGCCAGGGGAAGGCTGCTGGCTCTCATTGTTCATGTTTAGAAGGAATAACTTCCAAGAGCTGAAAGTATTTCAGATTGGGTATCAGGCAGCAATAGTGTGCTCTTTTAGTGTGACTATTTGCTGCAATTTCCCTGTTATCACTGTGAAAGCAGGAGTCTAATTAATTTAAAATTTCCTTGTCTTCATAATGTCTTAAGAGGGAGGAAAGAAGCTGGAGAGGTTCTTTACCAACTTCGGTGGTGGTGCGTTTACAACCTTAAAAGAAAATTCAGAGAAGCTAGTAATGTCTTCGGTAGGAATCCTTTAATATTAACAGAGTTTGTTCTTGCTTCCTCTAATCTCTAATTGTTCGGCTCAACTGTGTTTTGAGAAACTCTCCTATGACAAATCTAGACAAGGAAGTCTGAAAAATACTGATGAGTCCTGCTTATTCATACTGAAGATAATTCAAATTTAGATTAAAATATCAGCACAAAGTTTGAGTGGTAAATAAATTCACTTCTAAGCACACTCACTCCCAGGTCTTGTCTGATGAAGTAAAGTTTGGATAACAGATGAAATGTAAGTGCAGGGATGGCTTGTTAGAAGCAGCATTCATTTCAGGTGTCAGTGTAACTAATACTCGAAAGCCTTCACTTTCATGTAAGACATGCATGTCTTCAGCTGATATTAGCTCTAATGGCATAAAGAACTCTCAGTAATTAGAGGAGGTGAAACTTGAGCATTCTGAAAAATGAATTTGGTTTATATAGAAGCTCTTGTCTCCTACTAAGAGCTATTTTTTCTGCTGATTCATATAAGCATGTGTTGCTGTTGCAAAAGGTGGAGATAATTGTTGGTAGAAAAAAGATTGGTTAATTTGTTTTACTGATGCTTAAAAGTTTACATCATCTTTCTCAGGAGCACCAGCATAGTATCTATATAACCAGATGTCTTGCAAGAGCCTGACTGTCAGTGTTGTATTATTGAACAGATAATTTAAATATTAACTGGGAATTTTTTTTTCTTTTTTTAATCCAAGTTGCGCAGTATACTGGAAACTATCTAGGTGGGATCTCAAATAGGCAATAGGTTTTTGCAGAATTTCCATTAGAACTCCTAATTTTCTTTGGCACGTCCTGCCCAAAATCTCCTCAAGCCCTCTGACACTTGGGCTGTTTATACCACTGCAACTGTATTAAGATTGTGGAGGAAGTGCCAATAGTTGCACTGTAATTAAACCTGCATACAAAGTAAGAAAAGGTTGAAGAGGGGAGAGAGAAATTTTGGATGAGAACTCAGATGGAAAAAAAAAAGTTATTTTTAATATTTTTACTTCACTTATTTATACATTCTGTGAAATAAAAGAGGAAGAGGGAACCAACTTGCACAGAGTGCTGTTTGATGAGCTGGTATTTCAGTGTTGGATTCCCTTTCTGACCCTTTCCCCTGGTCACACAGCAAATCTCTGACTACTACATGTTCCTTCAGGCTTGCATACCAAATTGGTGATGACATTTTATCTGAATGATGGAAGTCAGGGGAAAAAAGTCGTACAGAAAACTGGTGATTGTGTCTGTCACACAACCAGTGACCTTCCTTTTCTTTGCCAGAGTCACTGTGTTGGGTTTTCTTTACCCTTCCGAATTAGAGCAGCTTTCTGAGCTGCAAGGCTGAGGACTGGGATGAGCTGCCAGATATTTGACAGCTCTTGAGGGAGAAAATGAGAACTGCAAAAGAAGAGGAGGAGGAGGAAGATCCAACTTTTTATCTTCTATAAGGCCCCTGGAAATAAAAGTTTAAAATTTGGTGGTTTTTGCTCCATGCTGACTAATACCCAGTTTAGATTTCAGAAAATGAATATCCTCATTACTGGATAATTTAGCAACATATGGAGAAACTTCGGGCATTGGAAATCTCATGAGCAGCTACCTATTGTTAGCTTAGTGCTGAGTTCCTTCTAACTGGCTGTTGCTCTTGCATGTACAGGATGTGGAAAATATGCATGGTAGAAATTACATTCTAGAGGGATAGCGACTTAAAAAGTGCCTTTTCCAAATATTTTCATGCCTGTCCCTTTCTTCATTCAAACAAATGAAATATAGTCATATTGTCTTTGGCATTCTTATTGAAAGCTTTAAGTCACTGCTTTGAAGGTCTAAAGAGCTATCACATCCATTTTCTTCATTAGTGATTTTTTGGTCTTTGGCAGTCGCAGCAATGTTAGTCTATGTATACATATATTGTGTGTATGTATTGATTGTGTATGCATACAAGTTTTAGAAAGTCCAAATTTTAATGCTTAAATGGGGAAAAAAAGCAAACAAGAAAAATCTAGTACCAGTAAAATGCGCAAACCCCAATATTATCTCTACTGAGAGATGGACCTTAGTTTATTAAATTGTTGGGGTCTGTAAACTCTTTTTTTCTGACCTCCTTTGAGAGTCAAGTTCAAGAGGGGACACTGTGTTCATCCATATGGGATTACAGTCTTTTATAAAATGAAGGATGATCTTCATAGCAGAACAGCAAAAAGACAAGAAAATGATATGTAGTTAACCAAAGGTACAGGAAAAAGCTTGTTCTGAATGCTCCAGCTAAGGATATATCTTAACCCCAGAGGGTTCCTTTCCCCTTCTCCTCCCATGAAACTGCTATTTCATGTTATCTCTGCCTCAGACCTCTCATCTCTGCTCCTTAAGCTTCAGCATGAAAATCATAAAAAGGCAGGAAGCTATGGCTGTAGGAGCTTGAAAAGAAGTGTAAGAGAATGAGACTAATGCAGTCATAGGGACAGAAAGAATTTGTTTCTTGGGGGAATGAGCCTTGTCCCCATGTTTATTCTTTATTTTTAGAGGATGCAATTACTTCCTGGTGAATTTGATAACAGTTTTATTATCTAAAACTTAAAACTGACTTGTTTATTACTTTCAATAATGTTATATTAGAGATTGTGGTTGTTTTATTGAGGAACAGATTTCCTTTTCCCCAGATAAAAAAGATGTTACATCTGTGCATGCTCTTCTTCTTAAGAACTTGTTGATAGTTAGAAGTCAGGAAGTCTAAATCCAGAGGGTTTTTTGATTTTTATCTTGTTTCTCTGGGGAAAAAAAAAAAATTGCTTAGTTTTTTATGTGCAGATCATCACTGCAGAACTTAGTTATCCTCCTGCAATGCAGCAGAGGCAACTAAGATCCTGTGTAGTCCATGATGTTAAAAAACTCATTTGCATCTTTTGAGAACAGCCCAAAGATTACCAAAAAATTGTGTAGGATGAGCTGAATTATCAAGTAAAAAATGGTTTCCATTTAAGTTTAAGAGTTTTGCTTGGTCCTGTTTTTGACATGGAACATGGAAACTGCTAGCATGATCATTGCTTTTAGATAGCTCAGGTCCTAAATTTGTAAAAGCCTAATGGCTATGAACAGATAACCTGTTATTTACTGTTAGATTTACCTAACAGTAGTAGTTAAAAAGGAATAATCTGATCTTTTTACAGGTGCTGTTTAACATAACTAGTTTGTGATTGCTTGTTGACCTGCCTCTTCCGTATAATGACCATGGGCAAAGCCTTAACTTATTTTTCCATCTACGTAGTTACAGGGAAGGAGAGATTTTGCTAAATGAAAATCTTCTGTAGTCTGAAAAAAACCAAAAACACCCTATATATTATGTGTGTTAGAAGCATTTATAATATGTAGAGTTCTGCATACATATACAGTAACAACAACATAAAGAAGATTATATAACATAACATAAAGAGGATTTCAAATATCTCTCCTTATTTAAAAAAAAAAAAACAAAAAACAAAAAGTTTTTAATCGGAGTATAATAGAAGATCCTGATAGCTCTCCAGTCTTTAAAGACAACTGAAAAGCACAAAACCAGCATTAAAAGGACATTTAATACTAAAAAGCAATCTGGCAAGAGAAATATGGCCCTGTATACAAATTTTGAGCTTACTCAGCAAATGACCCATAATACAATTTTTTTCAACAAGATCAAGGAAATTAAGTGTGAAGTTATTAGAACAGCACATACTGTGGGTATAAAGCAGGTACAATAACCAATATTAATACGCTGACTTGCATCAAAACAAAAATGTGGCAGATTTAACAGTTTTTAATTTTGACACATCAAAGCCTTTTCATCCCCAGTAAATGTTTCCTGTTTTGCACTAATCATCACTTCTGTAGCGTTTTAAAATGTATTATTCTTTCGAGTAAAGCTTAAAATAATAGTAGCCAGCAGATATTCATATAATTGCAAGTTTCAGTCATCTCGTCATGTGTATCAAATGCATTTTGAATCCAGAAAACTGTTTTGAAGTTTTAGATTTAATTCTCCTGTGTCTTTTTTGCTGNACACATCAAAGCCTTTTCATCCCCAGTAAATGTTGTTTCCTGTTTTGCACTAATCATCACTTCTGTAGCGTTTTAAAATGTATTATTCTTTTGAGTAAAGCTTAAAATAATAGTAGCCAGCAGATATTCATATAATTGCAAGTTTCAGTCATCTCGTCATGTGTATCAAATGCATTTTGAATCCAGAAAACTGTTTTGAAGTTTTAGATTTAATTCTCCTGTGTCTTTTTTGCTGCTACAGTTATGCTAAACCCAGTTACCATGTACGGGGTTCAGAATTTGTGTATTGTTGGATTCACAGTGTGCTTAAAACCCAAGAAAACTGTTGCCGGTAAACACTGTTATTGAGAGAGTAATAACTTTTGGCAAATGGATAGTCTATCAAAATGTAACAGATAGTAATTACTCACCTGTCTTTCTCCTCAATTTTATCCCCAACAAATGGAAGGATAGCTTGCAAGTGGGGAAAAAAATTAAAATCTGCTTTTTATTTTTAAGCTTTATAATGACATGAAAGAAAGAAAAAAAAACAAAGAAAAATAAAAGAAAATGGTTGTTCCAGTCCATTTAATCTAGTTTCTTTCATCTTTGTTTTGGAAAGTCTTTCTTTTTGTACAATTCAGGGGGTGGCAGTGGGACTGGGGATGGCAGTGGGACTAGGAGACAAGCCTAGACAAACTTGTAGGCAGAGGCAAATACAGAATAATAAGAATAAATTTATCGAAATTTTTGATTTTGTAATCATCACATTCATTTCTAATATTGTATCAGGAAAAAGGAGGCCTGTTAAAAGTTTATGTTTGTATTTTTTTTCAAATACGGTGCCCAGACCTTGTTTTTTTCCCCATATTTTGTTTTTCTTTTAAGGCTTTTATTAAATAAAATAATATCAGGCGGTGGTTATTTCTGAAATGGCAATTTTCATTATGAGAAAATTAAATATATTCATTTAGCCTGATGATAAAGTGTCTCTACAGCATACTACCCACAGGGAGACCAGCTGCCACATGAATTATCTGTCTCTCTTTGCCTCTTCTGGGAAAAGCAAAGCAAAGCTGTTCCATGACTGGTGGAGGAGTCTAAAAAGATTTTATCTCCAGTTCAACAAACAGTTCTCAGTCTTGAAATGGCAATCTCAGATACAAGTGAGGATCTTGCAAAGTTGGGGGGGGGGGGGGGGGAGTTTGGAATATTTTCCTTTAAATTTNAATTTGTAAATTTTTCCTGATAATTATTTTCTTCAAATTGGGAATCCAGAGAAATGTGCCAAATGTACAGGGAGCAATAGAAATGCGAGACAAACATTAAAAGCAAAAAGGATATTTTGTATTTCTTTCAGAAAGTGTCCTTCTTTCCTCATGGAGATTAGTTTCAAAGAAAAAGGATGTTATGCACTTTCAAAATGCTGAAGAAATAAACTGCTGTTCAGCCAGTGACTGTCACGTAACAGTGCCATGTAGAGATGGAAAATGGAAGAATACAACTATATAAGATTTTAGTGTACCTTTGTATATATTTTATGTATATATGTATGAAATAGCATGAATATGCTAGAGAAAGGACACAGGATTTTCCCCATACTTATCCATGTGGACCTACAGAAGCTGATTCACTTGTGTTTGCTCAATCCTATGGTAATCCTAGAGACTTTCACTGCCTCCACTACGGATAAGTTATTTGCTTTAAGATAGTGATGTAATGTGATGTGGTTTGAACGGGTGTTTGTTTTTAAAACAGTCTTGGTAATGCTGTCTTCGTAATTCCTGGTCTAACTCACTTTTGAAAGATGAGTCTTGGTGTTTTTAAGGATTTGCTGCTGGCATTTGACAGGAGCAAAATAATGAGTAAGGAAATATCCTGCTCTGGGACTTCGTTTTTCTTTTATGGAGGCACAAAGGCCACTCAGATGCTAAATCAAAGCCACTTCTCGGTGTCAGAAAGTGCCAGTAGTAAGTGGGGCCAGCCGTAGTTCAAGCTGCTTGCCCTGTGTAGTAGCCAGCAGTGATTCCAAATGTGTTTTGCTATGATGCTGTGTGCACTGCCTGTCTCTTTATCCTTGCTGGGAATGCATGAGCCAGGAGCTTCACAATTGTTTGACAAAAAGGTTAGAGGTCTTCAAAATAGTGCCGAGAATGCCATGAAAGAAGCCAAGGCACAAAAATTGTTGTATCTGACTATGGCTGAGTAGAAAATAATCATTATTTATATTCTGTTTGAAAGCAGCTGCCTCACTGGTCAGTACAAATACCTCAGGTAGAAAATCAGCTCCTGTCTAACTAGGACATGTTCTGGACCTCTCTTCCAGTGGGTGTTCCATGAACATAGGTATTTCTATTTCAGAGGAAGGAGATTTAGTAAGAAAAACAACTCTGTAGGAATAGAGTTAGTTTCTCTCTGCAGAGAAAACTTGTTTAAATCCTTAGTGAGTCGGAGCCCTCGGGAAAATTGTATTTGGATGTTTTTTTAGGAGAAAGGTAGAGTCATAATTTAATTTGGAAGAAAGCTCCATGGTTCATGAAGTCCAAATGTCTGCTCTCAATTTGTCTCACTAGGTCAGATTGCTTGTGTTCATGTTCTGTCAAGTTGTGAACACCTCACAGGATGGAGATCACGCTCCCTTTCTGGGTTAACCTGTCCCAGTATTTAACCTCTCTCGTATTTTAAACAGATAAAAAACAACAAAGAAAGAAACCAAGCCTTAACCCCTCTTTTCCTAATATGTAATTGTAACTTCCCTTGTTTCAGCTTCTCTGTTGCCTCTTGTCCTGCACAGCCCTGAGAAGAACTTCGCTCCATCTTCTCAGTAGCCTTTGCTCACTGCTCGTCCAGGCTGAACAGGCACAGCCCTCTCGGTGTCTCTTTGATTGTGGTGCTCTCCAGCCCCCAACCAACTTGTTGCCCCAGCACTGATGATTCATTCCAGAATGGCAGTATCTTCCTTGTGCTGAGAGACTCTAACAGTATCTCTGTGTGGCTTCGTAAAGGGAAGCAGGCTCACTTAGCTGCATTTAGAATTCTCTAGATAAAAAAAAAATAGCCCATGCTGTTATAATAATAAAAAAAATGCAAGTCAGTTCTCTTTAATTTGGTGATGGGGAGCTTGGACAGATTTTGTATTTCTTCTTTTTAATTTTGCACATTTGACTTGTTTTAATTAAATTTCTGATAAATTTCATCCTATCAGTTTGTTGGTGGAACATAGTTTGTATTCTAGAACAATCACCTGCAGGCATGTGGAAGAATTTTATTTTTTTTTTTTAATATTCTTCCACCCCAGTGTGGATGTAACAGCATTACAGTGTGTTCTGTTTTAGATCACAGGAGCAGTAAATTACTTTTAAGTTCATGCTGGACACTAGTTTGTTTTTTAACCTCAAAAACGCTTACTTTATGTACTTAAGAAAATCAGAAAATACTTCCAGTGAAATCATGTTCTGTGTCTGATGATTTTTTTTTTCTCATTATTTTTACCTATTCATTAAAATCACCAGCTGGGTAGCTTCTTTAATTTACTTCTGAATCTCTTTGGAAAGCTCTTCTAACAGTAATACTTCACCTCATGCATATATAAAACCAGCTGCTGACCAGAGAGCAGCTTATGGCTGACAGAGTGTCAGCCTTATGTGCAACACCTGCCTCAGCTTTTTATGTGCTGTAAACAACCAGGTGAGAAATAAGCACACTGTGGAGCAATTGAAACGCAAAAGGAATTCTAATGCAGTGGCAATGTGGATAACTCAGTTTGGAAAAAAAAAACAAAGGTGCAAAATAAGTCAGTAAAACCAACAAAAGGGATGTTTTGTGTATTCTCCCACTGGATTCTCTGCAGCAATGGGGGAGTTTAGTTTACTACATCTTTTAATCCTCATCTGTAGGTAGAAGGCTAACTAAAATTCACTTTTCTGACAACAAATATTACTGGTATTTGGTGTAAGTCTTGTTGGTATTTTTTGAGGTTTTTTTCCAAATGTGGATTCTCTTCCTGCATCACGAAACAAAAGGGTTGGATGGGGCTTAAGTGTTTACTTATCTTAACCCCCTACATAAACATGGAACCTCTGTATTGGTTGTCAAGAACATTCAGTAAGAGAGATTGTGCAGTGGGTTGAGATCATCTCTTTGATTGCTTTGGTTCTTTTATAAATGGATTTTCCCTCTCATGTCTTCCAGACAGTCAAGTGGGAATCTTTTCCTGCAAACCAAGTCCATCTCTTCATGCCCTCTCACAGAGAAAGGGCAAAGAAATGAACGTGAAGTTCTCACTTCTTACTGTTTCTGTGTTAGGAACCTTTGAGTCCGAAAAGAAAACATTTGATGACACACACACACAAAAACGTTTCCTTTAGCCTTTTCCTGAAAATCATGCACTTTGACCCATGTGAAATTTGAAAGCTTTTTCCTATGTAGGTTTACATTTGAGTTTAGATACTGTTATGTGTCCTTCAAGGAATACCATGTAGAATAAATATCTGCTCTGTGTTGGTAAAAGATGACAAAATTAAAGGGTTTTGCACATGTTTTGCTGGTATGGTAGTGGACAGTAAGCAAGCCATAAATAAAGAATATTTAAGGCTGATTCCTACTTTGAGAATCCAGATCAGATTCAGTAATTTTACTGTGACTGGTGCAAGTGCCAGCCTATTGAATTTGGGATTTCTTCTCTGAAGAAATACTAGTTGTTGTTTCAGTATGCTTAATTTAAAACTTTAACTGTCTGATTAAAAAGAGCACTGCATGTGTAGCAAGGGTATGTACCCACAAATATCTGGCCTATTTTTTCTTTCACCAATTTCAATTATTGTTGCTCTTTTGTTTTTCTTCTATCTGTAAAGCATTTTGTCTGAATATACTTTTGGAGGCAGTGCTGGAGGTTGTTCTTGTTCTCTGTACAGATGCCAGTTCTGTGTAAAATTAGTTACAGTAAAATTCCTAGCTCTAGGAGCCTTCTTAAGGAAATATAATTTCTTATAAACTTGTTCCTCATACGTATGTGTACCTCATGCGCAGTTGAGCCAGATTTCTCTTTTGAATTCATTTCCATATCAGAAGCATCATTCAGGTTTTCAGTATAATGGGAACAACACCAAAATCAGTGATGTATTGCTAGTCAGAAGGTAGAATGACCTATCCAGCTGTTGCATATCCAAGCAGTTAAAATTATCTCCTGTCTAGCCACCTTGGCAGGTGTGTGGAAATAACAAAGTAAGTTCAGACTCTTTCTGGGTCTCTGGTAGAGCTTCCCATCTAGTGACAGCATTGCAAACTGTCACCGATGCTTGCATTTCTGTTTGTGTCACTGGAGAGGCCACGTTGAAGAGTACAGATTATTAATTTAGGAAAGGGTTTATTTATATGCAATCTAATTAGCTGTTATTTCTTGCTGAAACCTCTGTACCTCAAGTAAACATGATTAGAGAGGCATTTAAGAAAGGCTGTAAGATTCCTTAGTGCCTCTGCTCAAATCTAAAAACTTCAGTGTGAAAGTTATCTTATTTCTGACAAGAGTCAGGTATTTCACATTTTGTAGGTTTATTGCTACTGTTACATTCATTTTTCCACCGAAACATTTTGTGTCAGTACCAGCTTAAGTGTTTCTAGGACACAAAAACCCATGAAGAACTTGAGAAGCATATGGCTTTCAGAACTTTCACTGGTTCTATTTTGTCATGTCATTTGTGTTATCTCTAGATATTCACTAAAGACAGTTTTCAAATAGTTTGTGAAGGCCTGAAAAGCTCTAAGGATTTTTCTGTGTGGCAATCGTTGTTTCAAGGGTAAGAAATATACAATGGAAAAAGAAATTTACAAAATACACTCAATAATGCCTTTTCCTTTCACTGTAGGGTGATTAGAACATTTAGCGTGCTGCTTCGTATTTTAGCAAAGCATTTCTTTATATTTCTTCTATAAAATGTAAAGTTCTAAATCAGTCTTGGTACTTTTAACTCCAAATCTAACAGGTTGTAGTGTACGTTTCTCTGGAGAGTTGTCACAATCTGTCACTTGCTTTTTTTCTGCTACAGCACATGTTTTTTATAAACTTCAGGTAACCCTTCCACCTGTCCATTGAGGGTTTTCTTGGACCTGAAGTGGCCAAGAAGTTCTGTGATTACTTCAAAATCCCTGTTGATTATCAGGCTGTGCCTTCCCTTTCTCTGCAGGGATTTGCTGTTTAGGTTGACACAGTAATGAGGTAACATTTGCACTTTTAGCTGTGTAGTGTGTTCTTATGGGATCAATGTGCGTACATCCTGTGCAAAATAAATTACTCTTGAAATTTTGCTATTTTTAGAAGCTGAAATACTGAAAAAAATATATATATTTATGAGTAGACTAACGTTCTCAGCATTGCATATCTGCTTTTGGTCAATGTAATTGAAAACTTCACAGAGATTTTGCATTTTTGTTTAATTTAACCTATTCATCAGTTTTATTGAAAGTAATGTAAAGTGACAATTAATTCTATCATATTTGGCTAATATGTAACTCAGCTGTCATGCACCCACAGAGATTCTTTAGGGCGTTCAGCTGTCGTGTGTAATTTATAATATGGTTTTGTTACGTGAGAGAGGCAAATTTAAAGCTGAATATATTTGTTTTTCTTTCTCTGAATAGAGGGGAGTGATCTGATAACAGTCTTTTTAAAACTGGATTTTCATATATTTGCTTTGATAATATTGATCTTGGACTTCTATAATGACCAAAAAAAAAAGATTCAAAAACTCAAAAAAAAAAAAGGATTCTTGCAAAAACATTCTCTGAGATGCCTTTTACGTGCCTGCTGTTGGGAAGGTCAGAAACAGTAGAAGAGATCAGATTATATCCAAGTAACAACTCACCCAGTGAAATAATGATAAACACAGTGATTCATGTCATTCACTGATAGTTATATCTCCTTGCCAACTCTTAGTAGGTTTTCCCAGGTGTCCCCTCCTATACTTGGTACTCAAAATATTGAATTAAACAGCATAATTTATGATCAAAGGAAATGAATCTCAGTGGAATAAATCAAATATGTCACCTATGAAGGGTAATCATCTTTCATTTGCTCAACTCTTGTTCCATCCTAGATTTCTTTCTTCTCGTACTTGTGAAGTAACAGATGCTACTTCTATATAGGTAAAATAAACATTTCAGGTTTTTTTTAAATATATTAAAATTATGTTGGATAAGGGGAAATGATAGCAGAATTTTAGAACTGCTTAATTGTTACAATGACCAACCAGTATTATTTATAAAATTTTCCTTTTTTTTGAATTTCAAGTTTTCTCAGTACCTCGTTCCTCTGTTGGGATTTTAACAATTTATCCAACTTCAAGAACAATGTATGTAGGAGTAGCGTGAGTAGCAAACCCTTGGTTTGGATGTGCTGATTTATCAGCTGACTTGCTGGGGGTTTTTGTCTAAAGTGCTGGGCAAAGGACAATGAGGTCATATTAAAAAAAAAATTTAAAAAAAGTCTTGCATCCTTTAACTCCAAACTTTGTTGTGCTACAAGTGAGTCAAACATGGGTTATCAAACTGTTATTTTCAAACAGCTTAAACAGGCTGTGACTGCCTCATTCCTACATGAAACTTTTTCTTTCCTGCAGAAAATCTTTATGGCTTCCTCTGGACCTTAGAGGGACACGGGAAAGAGCTTTGATTAACGCTGCTTGGAGCTTTTCCCCCTTCTTGTCTTTCAGTAAATGCTGTGCATCTCTCTTTAATTGCCTGCCTGGTGCTCTTTTCATAGACAATTCATAGCTCCTTCATTATAGCCCGGCTATTTGAAGATGATAATGTTAAAATGGTATAATTTTCTCATAAAGCCTCAAAGCTGTAATGTTTTTTCTGTTAATTTATCTAAAATACATAGACACCAGTGTCATATGTGAAACTATATCAACGTAAAGGAACATTTTCTCCTGACACATGTGTTGTTTTGAGACATTTGGAAGAAGAAAAGCAACTTTGACTTTGGGCTGATAAATTCTTTGTTCATAATAAACTAATAAGCCACCAGGGCAGTTTTGCATTGCATAATTTGTACCAACTAGAGAAAGACAAATTAGTGAAAAAAATATAAATCATTGAATGATGAACTAAGGAACTCCATTTCACCTGTCTTTCAAATCATTCCTGATAAGCAAGGCTAATTCTACTGAGATCACACCACATGCTCTGTTCCTGGAGTGACAGTCAGTTCTGGCATCCAAGTGATGGCTGCCATGACCCTCCACACACTGCTCTAAAAGATCCCAGCTTCTTAATCAAGAAAACCAATAACCCCAAACCTATCCAAAACAAAAAGCAATGCCAAAACTGAGAATAAATTAACGGTAGCACTCCAGTTTTAGAGAAGGAGAAATAAAATATAGGCTAGGTTTAGCAATACTTGCATTGAAAGTGCATGAAAACTTTTATGTCACATTCGACTTTTAAGTGTTGTATTTGCATCGTTATTCAGAAAAAAACCCCACTAACATCATAAATCATTAATTGAACATGGCAGTTCGTTTCAGCTGCTTATCCCAAATGTAAAGAAAAAAAAAAAGGATATTTTTTACAGCATTGTGATATTGGGTTGATATTCATGTTACATTTTATGAAGGTTCTTAAGAACCTTCCCATTGTAAGTATAGACTTCTGTGGGATTTCCAGGATAGGTTGTGACAGACGTTTTTTGCTGCTATTTAATCTTAAAATTAAATTTCTGTTTACATCTTTGTTTATGTAGTTATTTTTTGCTTTTTGTCCATGCATAACCAATTTGTAATTCATAATCTGTATTCTCTCAGAAGCGTCTCCTGTCTACTGTGTTTTCAAGTATCTTTAGCTTGGATCATTTATCTATCTTCACTTAAAACTTCTACATTCTTGCAGATAAAAATCAATGAAGCAGAAATTGTTATAACTTCTAATTTGGTGCCACTAACTACAGAATGAGGAAACCTTTCCATTCTCTTGATTTATGTCTCAAAACTTGTTTATGTATTTTGTATACAGAGGAATAATTACAGCAGGTTTCAAATCAGAATACCTTCACACATATTAATTAGGACAGTTATTTTACTGTAGTGTGATTACACAGACCTTTATGTGTCTGTTAAATGAAAAGCAAAGACGTGATGTTTTTGTCAAGTTAAAATATTTGTGGTGATTTTCAGTAATATTTTTGATGGGGACTTAATCATATGATCAGACTGTTTTGACATGAGGCATCTTGCTAGATACTTGAAAGATTAACATGGATGTGAGCACACAATTTATACAGCTGCTGAGGACTGGGTGTCTGTGTTAACAAGTGTGGTAAAAAATTAATTTGGAAGGGAGGTGAAGATCTGTTTGAGGAGGAGATCCTTAGCTTGCTTCCAATATCACAGCATCATGTTCTGCCACACTACAGAACAGGTAAACAAGGACAGAATGAGGTCTTATTGGAAAATAACTGCTTCACTTGAAGTAAAAGTAGTTAAAATTTTCTTCCTAATTTCTTGCTACATTGAACCAGTGCTTTCTGATTAGATTTGCCATATGTGGAACAAAAACCCCACAACCAAGTAAAAGGTGTAAAGATTGTTAATTTGCCTCTGTTCAAATCTTGCTCGTAACTTTGTTACCAATTTGATCGCTGTTGGGTAAAATAATTATTTGTGTCTTCCTAATATTTTTTTTGAACTCCATGCTTGGGTTTTTCCTTCAAGTTCCTGAAGTAAAATGTTACAGATTAAGTTTAGAGGCTTTGTATGAATTTCTTGTATGTCCATGGCTGTATATTACCAATATGTGTCTTAAACTAGAAATCTTCCATTTGGTAGGTTAAGGCTGTTAAGGCTAAATTGGTTTTTAACTGACTTTGGATTTGAAGAAAAAATCATTGGGAAACAAGGATTTCAATTTTAAAAATTGAGAAAGTCACTTTGCCTCAAAGGACATGCAGGTGTTTAATGGAGAGTAATGTGAGAAAGTACATGATGCAATGAAGATTTTGAATTTTTTTTTGAAATGCGGGAGATCTCTCAGAACCACCAGAAATACCCATCCAAAAATTGCATCAACAAATGTGCAGTAGTAATAAAAACAGTTCCACCATGATTTTTTATGACCACAGATGCATAAAAATTAAATATTTAGCAAACTTTTAGTCACTACAGTTTGGTTGCTAATATGTAGAGTATTCATTTGAAGGTAAGGGAATGATAGCAGGCTTCATTACTTCTAAATTTCCTAGGAAATCTGATGTATAATTCATGATGAGGGGTCTGAAGTTCATATCTTGCCTTAGCATAATTCCTTTGTTCTTCACAAGTAAGCTTGTGAACATCCTGATTCCTCACTTCATTTAAGTTATTATTTTTAAATTAAATTATAGATAAGAATCATTCCAGTGATTTGTTATGTGAACTGGCAGAGGCAATTATTGGACCAATGGCTTGAACGAAGACTGAGAGAACTGTTTTTCTCAACAAATAAATTGAATTGGCTGGGAAAATTTGTTTCCCCAAGAAATGCAACCTGTGCCTTTCTGTTGTATTCTGGCTTTCTACAAGAAAAAAAGCAT
This sequence comes from Oreocharis arfaki, assembly GCA_013398015.1. Classification (NCBI taxonomy): domain Eukaryota; kingdom Metazoa; phylum Chordata; class Aves; order Passeriformes; family Paramythiidae; genus Oreocharis; species Oreocharis arfaki. Next base: position 255,237 of record VZRR01009655.1, read on the forward strand.
AAAGCCTATCTGTTAAAGGTTTGCTGGTTTGTCACCAGATTTTCTTGTTTTGGCTTTTTATAATTTTTTTGTAGAGTAAGTCCTTGTTTTTCAGAACACATTCATTTTTTGTAAAGAAGGAATAAAGTTCCAGAGGCCGAATAGACAGATTGAGTTAAACCATTGGTGTTTGGCACTTGATCACTTAATAGCTGAACGGAATTGCACAGTTGTTTTCCTCTTTGATGGACAAGAGCAGTAGTGTTGTAATTTCAGACGGATACAATCTCTTCAGTTTTATTTCCTTAACATTTGAAAAGTAGCTGGTGTAATAGATTTCATCTCAACTGTATGTTTCAAGTGCTTTGAAAACTGTCTCTCTCCCTCTATGGAAAATTTATTTCTTACTCAAGTTTTACTTCAATAAACATTAAGTTTTTAAGTTATACTTTAAGTGTATATCTAATTTATAGTATAACTTAAATTTGAAAAGGCACATTTTTTCATTAGTTGTCTGAGACCTGAGAGTTAAGGTGAATGCAATGTTTCATCGCTAGAATCACAGCAAAGGAGGTTATGGGAACAGCATTTCTTGAAGAGCACTGCTGGCAAAAATAAGCGGTGCTTTCTCATGTGGATTCCATTAAAATGCCTAAATAGTTTTCTAACTGTGCTTTTGAAATAACTGCCAAAATCACACATAGCCAAGTTTAGACTGTGCCTGTGATAACTGCAAAATTAAGGATTAGGTATTGGTTCCAAAGTCCTTTCATCTTGTGTTGGCAAGGATGTTTTGGAAAGCTTCTGGTATTTCTGTTCTGAGCATGAGATAGGAAACACACACGTGATTAAAAATAAGTGTCATAGTCAGTACTCCCTAATGGACAACACCTGTAATATTCTATCAGAGGGAAAATATGTAATTAATTTCTCTTTCATTTGAAACTAGGATTTAGCTTGTGTTTTGTTGTAGAATATAATACATGTCAAATGTCACAAAGTTTGCATTTCCATGTTTTGGAAGGTTTCAGAGTTACCTTTATTAGTTTCTTGTCCCAAATTGAATTTCAGGAAAATTAAGAATATATTTTATGCATAATTATTTTACAGAGGAAAAAGTAAACAGGCAGGCAGAATGTGCTTGCTATGATTTCATGGCAGTTGCTAAAGAGAATAGAGAATTCCAAACCTTTTACGTGTTGATTATTATTGAGATATAACAAATCCTGTATTGCTGAAGCTACAATTACAATTACGTTTTTTTCTATAATTACTATACTGATGATGGATTTGGAAAACTTTTGACAGGGATAATGGTTATGAGTAATCAGTCATTTTTGTAATGAGAGGCTCTAGAGCAATGGTGCTGCTCAAAATTGGAAATCCATGACACCAAAGATTTGGTGACACTGTTAGACAGTGTCTTTGGTATTTACTCTGTCAAAACCCTTCCACTTCTAATGTTCCAGCATTCAACTAAAAATCAGAATGGATAGATGAGAGGAAAAAACAGAGTGAATAGAAATTCAATTAAATCAGCAACTTTTAGGAAATTATTATAGACACAAAGAAAGATTATAGGCAGTAGAGACACTTTTTACATCCCAATATCAGCTATTTTTGTTTGCTAGTTACAACTGGCTAGATAATTTATTTCAGGGAGGATCTACAAAAATTATTCAAGTTTGTAACAAAGCCTCACCATTTGAATTTCTTCATCAAATGAATTATAAATGAAGTATTTAAAATTTCTTTGCTAAGAATCATAATAAATGTGTTTGGCTTAATGTCCTCTTTCAAAAGACTATGATACAAAACCAAGATGTTGAAAAATGAGAAGTAATGGCAAAAGAAAAAAAAAACAAGTATTTTGTAGGAAAAGCTCCAAATAAAATGTTTTTGACAGGCTCTGAGTATGGTTTTTTTTTCTTTGAAATGTGTTTTCTCTAAATTCAAGCCATTTAATATATATTTTTTTAAGGAGCACTTTATTTTAGACTGCTCCTTAATTGTTCCTGACTCCTTCCTTTTTCTGTCCCAGTATCTTCAGCAGGATATCTAGACCACACTGGTTTTTAGTGAGTCAGGAGTAAATGACTGTGGGCATGTCCCTTTCCCTGTCCACTGGAGTTGAAGCAGTGCTGCCTTGTACCGCTTTGTCCTTTCCCGAGTTCCCCACGGCTGTGGTTCCGCTCTGTCACGGTGCAGACCTGCAGGTCTGGAAGGGTGAAGCTGGAAAGGAAGGAGGCAAGCTGTACTTCAGGATTTCACTTCACTGAACACATTCTGTTCCCTTCTCTGCAATGCCTCCCAAATGTTTTTTAAATGATCCTGAGAGCTGCTCTTTATTCTCTGCTGTTGCTTCCCTGCTCATGCTCTCCCCAGGTGTTGTGTTGGAATTGAAGGGAATCTGCATTGCACAAGGAACTGGATATGATGTGTGGCTGGGGGGAGATGGGGATCTGGAGTGATAATCCTTGAAGGCATTGGATGGCTTGAATAGTGTCAGTCTGGTGGCTGCATCAAATGTAAGCCTAAGGAAACATAAACAAGGAAGCAGGGACTGTATTAAAGTCTTAAGCTGCACCAGGGGAAGTTTGGGTTAGACTTCAGGAAAAAATTCTTAACTGAAAGAGTGGATGGGCACTGGAATTGTCTGCCTGGGAAGGTGGTGGAGTCACTGTCCCTGGATGTGTTTAAAAAAAGGCTGGACGTGGCACTCAGTGCCATGGTTTAGCTAATGAGGCAGTGTTGGGTCATAGGTTGGACTTGGTGATCTCAAAGGTCTTTTCTAACCTAGTTCATTCTGTGATTCTTTTGTAGGGAAGGGATTTTGCCGAGATCTGCCTAATCTGAGTTTTGTCTATTAAAGCACGCTTGGATTTCACTCTGGTCAGAAACTGCTGGTGTGGTAGCTGTAATGATACATTTTTCAGGGCTGTTCCTTAGTGAAACAAATGTATGAAGGCACTGCAGAAGCCGGGCAGTGAGGAGCAGCAGAGAGTTAGCGGGTTTAGAAGGTTGTCCTCAAGTCAGAGAAGGAAAAATATAGGTAGATACTCCATGCTAAGAACTTCACAGAAATAAAATAGGGCATAGCTCCATTCTCTTTCCCATTTCTTTGTTACTTCAGAAAAAAAATGAAACTACGTAGTCTTAATTTATTGATTCCTGATGAACTTTTTTATTCTACTTTTTTTTTTTTTTTTCTTTTTTAATGGGTTGAAGTCCTACTTCTATGAGCTTACCCTGGAGATGCTGGTTGTCAAAATTCTGTGCTGATTTGTTCATCCTTTTCCAATACCTTTTTTTCTATGGGAACTTATGCTTTTAAATTGCATTGTATTTCTTTAATGTAACATTACATACTCCTTGAGCTTTAATGTTGATAGGCTAGAGCCTCTATCAGTGTTCCCTCTCAGACCACATACAGTTCTATGGAGTTTTTATCCAGAATGCTGCCACAATAATAAAAATTAGGATTGTTGTTGGAAGCACTGAAATATGCAAAAAAAAAAAAAATTATGAGGATGTAATGCACAATATCAGTTTCTTTACACTAAAGTCCCAATTTGCAAATGTGAGTGAAAGATTGACTTTACGTTTCCAGCAATGATTAGCTGCCAGCTCTAATCAAATTGAGAAGTAATTAGCAAATCAAAACTTGATTAGCTCTTTGCTTGATTTACTAAAATTACAGTTTATGCAGTCTAAATGATGGGGGAGGGGAAACGTCTCTTCTCTGCATGCATCCCACTGCTCTGCACTAGGGGAGCAGGAGAGGAGGATCATTGCTTGTGGTGCTCAGCTCTCAGTTCCCCAGCACCAATGCTTGAGTGAAAGCGATGCTGGAGAAGCAAAGACTTCATCCCTTTCCATCTGGGAAATAAATGTGTTGTGAGCAGCTGTGGAGAGTTGCTTGGGGTGCAGGTGACCAGATAACCTGAATTTTCAGTGCTGGTGCTCTTCTTCCTTCGTGAAGTGCTTCAGTGTTGTTATACAGTTATTAAAATGTGAAACCCATGCATGTGATTCTGCAATGAAATAAGTTTTCTAATTGATGCATGTGCTGTAACAATACAGACAAGGCTGAAAGTGACAACAACTCATCTTGACAGTGTGAAAATTCAGTTTTCATCTCTGTCGCCTACTGGCTATGGGACATTTGCCTTTGCTTAATTTCTATTTTTCCTCTCTGTGGAACAGGTATCATGTATTTTGTTCTTTCACCTTGTAGAACTTTGAGTTTCTGATGGAAAAATAAATACATTTGTAATCTAAAATGCTCTAATAGGCACCCCTCTAGCTACATAAATCAAATACAAAATATTATATTTTTATCTTCATGAGACCAAAACTATATATGGATTTTCAAGCGTGCAGTTTGTTACAGTCTTCCTTGTCTGTTTTCTCCTTGAGATTATATGGCTGTAATGCTCTCTGCATTTACATTGGGACCAAGACACGTTTTAATGCATCTTTTATACTTGAGTCTTATTTGTTACTGAAGTAACTGCAGTGGAGAGCTTCTCAGAATTAATTTAATGGCAGAATTAGCAGGCAAGCTGTAATCCCATTGAAGTACCTAAAATCTGCACTTTTTGGAGGTAGCTTTATTGAAAAGCAAGAGGTTTAAAACAAATTCAGAACAGAGTCGAAGATGCTGATTTTTTTTTTCCCCCTGGAACTGCCGTGCCAATATCTTAAAAAATAAAAAGTACAATTTAATTAAACGGAAGACTAGAGAGATAAGCCTAGTGATATTACAGTATAGAATATTGCAGAACTGCTGATAGCCCAATTCTGCTCTTAAATGCTAAGTATGAAACACTAATTAAAGCAAATTGAATCTTCGTTGTGTTTGTATATCTGAAAGCCAATTGGATTTCTCATATAGTCTACATTTCAGAGTACATTCTAGCAAAGTTGAAGAAAAAAATGGATGTTCTTTTCAATGGATTTCTTTTCCCTTTAGTTTTTAGGGCACTTTATTTTCAGACATGGGTTGTTTATATAGCAATTTAATATATTGAGTATTTTTGCCTCAGGCTGCAAGGTTGTGGCATGGCAGCTGATCTATTTCTCTTTTGGATTAAGTATTTAATCCATAAAATTTTCCTTACTCTAGGGGACTTCAGTAGCTTTAAACATTACTCTTGGGCTTTCCAACTTGTATAGACTATTAAATGAACTGTTGTGTATTTTTTATCAAAAGCTTTATTTACTTTTTCTTGAGCTCTCAGGAACCGCACCGCGCTTACTTTGCCCGATTCCTTTCCTCCTGCAGACTCATCCTGCTGTTAGGTACATTTCTCCTTTTCCTGCATCTGCAGATGAGGAAGTCTTTTTCCCATTGGAGTGGAGAGCGGCCCCACCATCAGCTTGCAGGGATTGTCACATCGTCACAGGACGTCACCTCCCGTGCACACAGTGAAGCACAGTTTGTCCACCTTTGGCTCAAAGGTGCTGTTGGGGGAGGTGGATCTCTAGAGGAGCAGGAGTGGGCAGGAATCCTTGACAAGCAAAGCTGATGGCTGATAGCTCTGTGAATGGGATTATGTGATGTGTGCTGAGATAGGGGAGGGATTGAGCTGATCTCTCTGATGTGCCAACCCATGCTCAATTCAGGTGCCTGATAGCTGGAACTTCAAGCTGAGAGAATTCGTACACTTAGAAGGAGAAAATTTGACTTAATAATTTTCAAATGAAGTTCTTAAAGGAATAAGCAGGGAAAAAAACCCAACCACCCCCCACCTTTTCTATGTAAGGGCAACTGCTCAAAGGCAGTTGTAACTGTGTTGCTGTCAAGGCTGATTTTAGTTACAGAAAACTGAGTTTTCATTTTAAGGGGTGTGGAGTTTGTTTTTTTTGCTTGGAAGTGTTGTGGTGGAAGACAGCAAAATGGGGAAAAAAATGTATTTGTCAGAGAATAGAAGATATTGTTTTGACAGTGGGAATGAGGAATATGTAACTGCAACTCTTATTTCAAAACTGATTGCCATTGAGTGTTTTGTCTTGGTTAGAGTTTTCATTCGCTTATATTTCTAATACAGTTTTTACAGTTTTTGCTTTGAATTGCATTGTTTGCACTCAATTTTTCTAATAGATTTTTTTTTTTTATTAAAAGAGTTTAATTTTGCTAATTTCACCTTTTTTAAGTAAAAGGATTGTCAGAAGAACTTTGGAATGAATCTCAAATTTTCTTCCAGGCAGCAGCTTCATAGGGTATGCTAGAAGTCTAGAAGGCATTAAGACATCTAAGAAATACTTTTTATCTTGAGGGTGGCTTGGTTTGGGATGTTTGTATCACAGAAAGTTGCAGTCTCTCAGGCTGATTTTTGGGGATTGCTTTCATATATAGGTTGCTTTTTTGAGTGAAATGACTGTTTCTGTTAAATGGTACATTTAATGGTTTCCATTAAATTTGTACTGGGACAAGTAGCTTTCTGCAGAGCAGCCCATACCGTGCTGTGCTTTGCATCTGTGCCTAAACCAGTGTTGGTACCACAGCAATGTTTTGGTGTTGCCGAGTAGCGCAAAACCTCGTTTTTATCCAGCCCCACAGAGACTGGAAGGCTGGGGATGGGTGAGAGGTTGGGATGAGACAGTGTGAGGACAGCAGGCCCTGGCTCACCAAGGGGATATCCCCTCCCATCTGATGGTGTGCTCAGCCATAAAAGCTCGGGGCAGGAGGAAGAAGGGACGTTCAAGGTTAAGATGTTTGTTTTACCAAGCAGCCATTAACGTGCTCTGAGTTCCTGCTTGCCTGGGAGGTGGCTGAACATCTGCCTCCCGATGGGAAGGGGGGGATTTTGCTGTTCTTGCACAGCAGCTTTTGCTTTCCTCCATTAAACTACCATTGTCTCAATCCATGAGTCTTCTTGCCTTCCTTCTGTTTTCTCCCCATCCCACAAAGAGTGAGCAAGAGGCAGGATGGGTGTTTGGCTGCTGGCCAGGGTCAGGCTCCTGCAAAATGATGGAAGTGAAAGAAGTTGCTCTCACTGTTTGGCTTAAAGGAGGTAGTCCTTCACAGGCCTCAAGGAGAAATTCCTGGGAAGTTCCAGGTCCTTTCATGAGTCTCCAACTTTTTTTTATTCTAGTGTGTTATCAATATGTATTTCACAGTGTAAACATGCGTCTCACTTCAGAAAATTAACCAGTGTCAGCACCAGCTGTAGCTGCAGCCATGAAATTGTACTTGCAAAAAGTTCTGATCTGTTCTTGCTGGCCCTCAGGCAGCTCCTGCTGCAGCAGTGCTGTGGCAGTTCCCTAGTACCTTTTCCCTGGCTGTTCTAGTGTTTCAGTGGGAATTCTTTGTGAAATAAGATGACTGTTTGGTAAACAATCCAGGGTTAGGGAAATGCCGAACTCCCATTTGTAAGTATTGCGTTAAAAGACTAGTTGTAATGGCATCCCAGATTTTCAATAGGAGCAGTAGTTGAGTAGGTAGATAAAAGTCTGAGAGGTTTTAACCTTACAAACATTGTGTCTCAGCAGATGTGATACTGCTTCATGTTGTGTGTTGCCGTAATTAAGAAGCATTCGGAGGCTGCTTCTCTTTCAGAGATTTCAGACGTGTTCTTGTGATTCAAATTTTAGTGAGGATCATAACCTGTACTCCAGTAGCACAATTAAGGTAATTGACAAAGGCAAAACTAGTTTGCAAAGTTAATTAGATTTTTCCATCTCCTCACTTTCAATTAAGCTTGTTGGTCTGATGCATTTCTTCCTGTTTAATTGCCATTATTTTTACACAGTATACAGGTTGTAGTAGTGTAGTAGTCCGGTAAATAGTGGTTACTGAGATCATCATGAAGCTGAACTATTTTTTCCGAGTTGTGATTGTCCTCCTCTGTTTGAGCCACCAGCTTTATAATTGATATTTACTTCATTTATGGGGCAGTTTTGATTTCTGCTTTGAAGTATATTAGGCTTTTTGTTGTTTGTGGGGATTTTGTTTTGTTTTATTTTTTTCCCAGAGAACAAGAACCCTTCTGTGTTGCAGAAACAGATATAGCACATTAAAACAACTATAATTACAGCAGATGAAATATTAAGAGGCTACAAACCCTTTAAACTGTTCATGGGTTAGGGTAGAAATTATAGCAGTGCTGAATGTTAAACCTGACAGTGTCAGAAAAATATTTATGGCTTCGGTAACACAGCAGTATTAAAAGTTGGATTGCTGCCCTGCAGATCATACAGTTCTGTCAAACACTTTTCATGGGCAACTGTGTTAGGATTCAGCTGAATAATTCACTCCTTTCAGAATATATATTGGTTTGCAACACCATTAATAAATTTATTCTTTTGATTGTCGTGTTAGGTGAAAGGAGGACAAATACAGCTAAAGCAAGATTAGATGCAGATCACAGCTAGTGTTCATAAAGTGTGTATAAATACATATTTTAAAACCAAAATGCTTGCTCAACATGTGTATACAAGCATCTGTTCAGTCCTTGCAATCATGAGATACCAGAATCCCTTGGTTCAGTTAAATACCTCATAGAGAGAGAAAAGTAAAAATTCCTGCTTCTCTTGAATATGGTGGCATTTGTCCATTTCAGTGAAAATCCATGGTTTGATAAGTTTGAGAACTGAGATAACAAGTCATATGGCAATATTCTCCACTGTGCTCTTCCCTCCTGTGTTTTACCCCTCATGAGCCTGGAAGGAGCTTCCCTACGTGCCATGCTTCTTTCATTTGCTCCACCTCTCCTCTCTACTGGGATATTTACCCTTCCACAGCTGACCTCCACATACATATCTCCATCCAAGGGGTTACTAGGCCATAGTGCTGTGGCTGTAGCTGTCCTGGCTGTGCCACAGGCCAAGTGAACTCCCTCCTATGCTGCTGCAAAATGCAGTCCTGTCATGTCAGCTTTATGCCACAAGAGTCTGTGGGTTGTGATCTTTGCCATCCCACAGGACATGAGGTGGCTCTCTGCTGATAGTCTGGAGTTCTCTCAAGGGGTGTGAACTGCAGCTGGGCAAATTAATTCTTGTCATACCATTGTGTGGCTTAAGATCCTAATGGAAAGCACAGCTGTATTGCTCATGGTTTCTCACTATTTTTGTAATTTATTTTTTTAAATGAATCTGGCTTTCTATTGCTTAGTTTGTAAACCCTCCAGTCCAGCTCCCTAAAAACTTGCAGATTACTATTAGGCACATTGGTCCAGGAGTCTGGACATGTGGAATTTAATAATCTTGTGGGTGAAAGTACCTTGATTTTTGAGTAACATGCCCATTCCATTGTCTGAATCTGAATAGTTTCTGAGTCTAATCTTATCTAATACAAAAATACTTGTTTCTTTGAGACCCATCCTCTTCTCCCGCACAAGGTGATGTAAGAATACATAAGGGCAGAAGATTTTGCTCTTTTATAGGCATTTGCAGTGAAACATACATGTTTAAAATGATTGAGGGCTGGCTGTGCAGCTAGATATGTGTTTCAGCTTTTGTTCAGTAAAATCTAAGGGTCTGGTTTGCTTCTTTATTCAGTAGAGAACCGAAGACACTGTGTAAGACCATAGGGTGGCTGATTGGTTTTATATCCATGTTTCCCTAGATAAGATGGATGAAAAAAGAAAGCTTGTTCTTTTCCGTACTGATGTATGCAGAGATTTTTCTCAGTGACAATGTTAACATTTGTGGTGATCCATTAGGCAATTGTCTTGCTTAATTATATGTTTCAAATATGTCTTGACATGTCAAAAATTTTTAGCTTTCATCTTATATTTATTCAGCTTTCCGAAGGACTATGATCTTCCCATAGGGAGAACGTACTGGTCAAAATAAAAGGACCAAGGACAGTGGTTGTGGAAAACAATTGGGAACTGTACAGTCTGGGAGGCTTTTGGTTTATGGGGTTTTCTTCTTTCCAACAAATGTGTTTGGCTTTCCATGCCAGAAGGCTAATAGAGAATCCTCAGAGAATTAAATGTACAAATAGGAGGAGCTGGAAACGATTGAAATCTTTGCAGGCTCCCAGACTCCACTTGCACAGCAATGATAGCTCAGAAGTGAGTTGATCTGTGGCATGCAGGAGAGCATGTATTCCTTAAATTGAATATTTTGCAGAGTAACAACCTAATCTGTTTTATTTTGGAGTATGTGAAGGTGAGAGGGCACATCTCCTACCCATAAGACAAGTCAGCGTGCATTCTTTTTTGCAAATGTTATCAGCTCTATCTATTCCACCTTTTTTTTTTTAAAGCTGAATTAGTCATGCTATATATCTCTGCTTTCCAGATGCCTGGTTTTGTTTTCTTTATAGTGTTGGTTAGATGATAAGTTGGAATTCCATGAAGATCAGCAAAGTGAAAATCATTATTTCTCAAGCAATCCATATAAACATAAAAATGCAGAGATTCTGGATGCTTGAACTGTAATGCAGGTAAAACATGCTCTTTCTTTTCAGGGCACAATAAATGGACTGTGCTTCTGGGTCCTGCAAAAGAGACCATTCAAAAGATTCCAAACAGAATATTTTCTTCCTGGTGTCGAGATATCAATCTGTTTACCACACTTAAAAGGGCTTATCAGTGTGTGATCCATTGACTACTTTTCCTCAGAGTTTACCTGGCAGACACTGCTGCTTTTTTACGAGTTGAGGGAAGGAACACCAGCTTCTACACATTCCTCTGGTGGTTTAGTTTATTAGGGAAATGATGCATTTAACACCCCTACAAACAAATCGTCTGTGTCATGGGATATTAACTTTCTCTTGCCTGAATTAATGAAATCTGTTTGAGGATATTTTTTTTACCCAACCACAAGTGCCTTAAATAGAAGGTTATTTTCTGGCAGAGGAAAATGCAGTTCACAGATGCAATAAAGTGCAAGGTCTAGTGACTGAACCACAAAATATTAAAGCTAAAATGATGTTGCATGTTAATTCAGAATTCTCCTCTATGGAGTAATTCCACGGCAATCAGGCAGCCATGTCAATATTTTGTTTCTCTGTGCAGCAGTTTTAGAAGAACCTAACTTCAAAAAAGAAGGCCTGGAGAGAGAGAGAGAGAAATAAGGCAGAAGGGGATAAATCTGTCATGTTTTAGGAAGACAAATGCAAATATCCAGGAAAAAAAAAGCCTAAATTTTGGGTTTAACATTACCTTCTGCAGCAGCCCAGGGAACCTGTGTAGGAGAGAGCTGGCTTCTTGTACTTCTCATTGATATTCCTGAGTGATACTCCTGCTTGTAGGTCAAGTAAAAGGTCACTCAGCCAAAGCAGAAGAGAAGATGCCTGCCAGCCTCAGGTTAGTACTGCCTCTGGAGGTTTGTATGTCAGCCACTTGGATTTCACTGTATACCTTTATTAAATACTAGAGCTGCTATGTAGTCATTCAGGAATTAATGAAAACTGTGTAAACTCTTGTAAATACTCCAGGTACATCATAGTTTTGATGTATGTGACTGAGAAGGTAGCTGAAGTTTGAACTGTAGGAATTTTGTATATCTTTGTCTCTTTCTCAAGAGCCAAACCAGAGGTACTTGTTTAAATATCAGTCTGAAACTTGTTAACCATATTTCTTTGGGGGAAAAAAACCAAACCAAAACAAAAAACCCCAAATTTCCAAACTGGATATAAAATATGAGATATCAGCAAAGCCACATCTTTGGCTTTTTGTTTTGTTGCTGCCATAATGTGCTCTTAACACTGCTGGGAAATGGAGCAGTCAGCTGCCAGCTAAAATCTCCAAAGGATCACTTACACTTGCTCCCTCAGCTGCTGCCAGTGTGGTATTTTTCAGTTTGCCTCTACAGGAAAAGGTTCAGAAGGGGTGTGAGAAGAAGAGCTGGTGTTAACAACGACCAGGTTGAGTTCTATTCTGTGGAAAATCAAGCCTCCATCTTTGATATTTAAAAGCTTCAGCAGTAAAAACACAGAAAACATACAAAACTTGGCCAAAAAGCCAGGTTTTTAATAAGAATTTGAGAGGTTTAAGAATATAGTCCACCATCGTAAAAATAAATTGAACCTCTAACTAAGCTTTTCATGAGCAACATCATTACTCACAAGCACTTTTNCTCCACCATTGTAAAAATACAATGAACCTCTAACTAAGCTTTTCGTGAGCTTACACGAAATGCTCACTTAATGACATCATTACTCACAAGCACTTTTAACAAACTGGGAAATAAATTTGAAAATCTCTGTTAATGTTGTGTTTATGAGTAAAGGCAAACTGATTTTTCTTTTCTTTAGTAACTTTAGGGGCTCTAAGTACTGAGTGAATGGAGAAAGAAAAAAAGGAACAGGAAAATAATGGAAATAGAGGAAAGCTAAAGGCTGTCTGTGTTCTAATGTACCATTGCAAAGTTTAGGTTTTGGTGCTTCCACTACAGAGTGAAAACATTTGTATTAGTGGAGAGATTTCCCTCAAGTATTCCTGTAATGATATTTGCTGTCCTTGGGAGGTACAGACTTGTATGGGAAATAGGAAAAAGAATTATAGCTGTTATGGTGGAACTGCTTAAGGTGATGAGAAGGACTATCTTTGCCTTTGCTTCTTTTCCACTGCTTTAAGTCTTTTATGGAATTTCTATTTCTGTGTATTAGCTTTGTCATCAAGATTTTTTCCCCCTCGTGCTGGGTTCAACACAGAAAAAAATAATCCAGCTTATCCTACAATTATTGATATCGTATTACAAAGAAAAGGAGGAAGCATAATAAATTAGTACACAATTTTGGGTTGCCTACAGAGGCTTCACCTCTCAGCCTTTCAAAAACCCACCTTCAATTTCATTTGTGAAAGAAGGTTTTTAAGTATCTTTTGTTCTTTTCTCTTGGTTACACTTAAATGGGAAATCATCCAATATATCTTTGCCTCTGTTGTAAAATCTTTAAGCCTGCCTTTTCAGATACACAGAACTTATTGTCCTCATTAATGAATAACACCACTTCAGTATAGTTATACTTTATATGTTTTATAAACTTATTTCTTCTGGCAACAGCTCAGGTTATACTAATTGCAGTAAAAATAGGGTACATTTATGGTTCAGTAAAAAAGAGGATATAGATTGTACAGAAGATGGACTTCCCTGAGTTTTTCAATTACTTGGATTCATTTCTGTTTTATTTTATTCTTATAATAGCAATGCTTGTTTTCTGCATTTTGTGTTAGTTCATTCCTAGTTTTGCTACCGTATTCATTAAATAACGTTTATTTTGAATTGTTCATCGTGACTCTTATCCCCATTAATACCAACAGCCTAATATTATATTTTGACTTCTTATTAGTATTCCTACCATACTAAATAGAAGAGTATTTCTTCAATAATTGATAAGATAAAAAATGTAATGTTCTGCAACTATCTCATTTTTCCTCATTTGGCTCCCTTATAAAGATGCTGTGCAGCCATCTTCCTAAGCAGAGAGCACATTCCTTGCCTAAGGCCAAAACAATTATCTGCCATCATAAAGAAGTTAAACCAGTGTGGACGAGGGGAAGAAAAGGCTTGAAGTGCTAGTTACAAATTCCAGCAGCAAATCTGCAGGAAAGTGAAAAGAATCCGTAAGGGTACCTCATGAAAGCAAAGCCATGTCCCATTTGGCATAAAAAGCTCTGGGCTGCAGAGTTAGGACAAGCTGAAAGGGTAAGCGTGCTGCAAGGTCTTTGCATGTTTGCTGTTTTAAATGACTCAAGAAATAGTTTGGCTGAAGAGAGACGTGTTTTTAGATCTCTCTGTGTAGTTAGACCTGTAAAAGGGCAGCACTGCCAACGAGAAACTGTGAGTTGATATATTATGAGGGAGTATTTTGGCCTATGAATCAATTTGTCATTTACTGGTTCAAGTTGCTGCGTTATTTTCGTTTCTTTTTCAGTTACAGCATTTGAAATAATGCCTTTGTCACTGCTATTAGAAATAGGCTTGTATCTTAATGAGCAGTGCTTTACAAAGCAGCTGAGTTACCAAATACAGTGCTGCTTTCATCCATATGATTGCAGAAACTGAGGCCTTAAGAGACATTTGTGTTCTTGCACAACTTGTCTGCTTTCCTTTAAGCTATGTATAAGCATGCCAATCAAATTTTTTGGGGTTTTTTTTGGTTTTTTTTTTGTTTTGTGTGAGGAATATTTCTCAGGGGTCCATTAATTTTGGTGTCACATAGCTGATTTCATGGATAAACTGCCTGTTTATGGATGCTGAATGTCTAAATAATCAAGAGACCAGAATATACAACATATGATGAAGAATTTCTTTTTTTTTTCTTCCTTGGGATAGAAAGTTCTTGTATGAGCATAAGTATTAACTGACAATTACATTGTCAGCTAGACATAGCTTTTAAGTGAAATTATTTCAGAATCATTTTGCTGCAGAAGAATGCTGGTTTTATAAAACTCTTCCCTTTTCCCCCTTCCTGCCCTCCCCTGCCTCTTTTTGGTATAGATGTGCCTTATATTTTGCTATAGCTTTTCTTTTTAAAAAAGTTGTTGTAAAATGTCAGTCATGCTGTAGCTGTTTCTCAGACTGGCTGTATTTTTATTGAGATTAAAAAAAAGCTGTTGTCACAGTCAGGTTTTTAGTTAATTTACATTAATATTTTCCATTCGTTCACTGTGTGAGTGATAAGGCTGTGCTGTACTACTTGATCTATAAACACAGAGGTAATAGAAGGTCCCATGTCTTGCAAGAATAGAAAAGCTAACTATTAAGGGAAAAAGAAAAAGATCAAACAGAGAAATAGAATCAGTAAGATGGTGTCACAGTCCTGTTTGGTGCAGTAGGCTGTAGGCTGAGTGTTGTAAGAGCCTTTGTTGTGATACTGGCTGCATGAGGAAGGGAGATTTAAGGGGCTATTTGAAGATGACCAACACTTCAGGTTTGTAGAATTGTCCTTTCTATTAAATGGGCTTTGGAGGCTTCCAGCCTGGGTTGAGAAGTAGAAGTTGGTATCAGCATTGAGGTGGAGAAGGGGATAGGACAAGAAGGCTGAGAAAATAAAGAAAGCTTACATTTATGCGACAAAGAAAATTATGTAAATGTCTTTTAAAATGTGTTGATGCACAGGTGAGATTCCCTGGGGCTTTACATAGTTGTACTGGGGTTTGGAATGCAAGAGTGTGCTGCTTCCCTGAGGTGGTCCAGAGGATTCGCACTGGAGTAGCCATTGCTAATGGGATGCTGCAGTATTTATCTGCACTGATAAATCTTTTCTCTGGTGGTAGCCACATCTGGAACAGATTTGAGCCAAGTAAAACTGCACTTGTTTAGGCCAAAACAAGGAATGCAGCCATGCAGAAGCCAGGAAGAGTTTTGGTTTTTTTTTTCCCTTTCTTTTCCTCTCTCTAAAAAGATTAGAAGAGCTATATTTCAGAGAGACTATGCAAAAATCACCTGTAGACCAAAATGATGAAGGATTTATTGGAGGGTGTAATAACTATAGTGATTTAAGTCAAGTTTAGAAGGCTGCGATGCAGGTGGTTATTCCCACAGAGAGTATTAATAAAAGAGATTTTAAAAGGGGGGGAGGAAGGGACGGTGCAGAATTAAGAACTTCAGTTGAGCTGTAATATATCTGAAATACATGCTAGACATCCATAACAAAAGGCCAGAGGAAGAGGCTAATAAGATTTTAATTTGGACAAGGTAGAAGAGAACGAGAATAAAGAGGTAGATTGGTGAGACAGGTGCCTAAAGCTGTTAAATTCACTCATTGTATGAGTTTGTGGGTGGGATTACGCAGGCGTGAGACCTGTGTCAAGTGCAGTGGTCTTGGGGAACCTTGCAGAGAGCTGGGGGGAAATGAGTACGCTCACTTAAAAAAAAAAAAGAAAAAGAACACAAAAAGAAATGAAGATGTTAAAGGACAAGGTGTGACACAAGGTTTTTTTAAAAAGTCTGCAGTTTTGATTAGCTTGACGTCAGAAACTTGGAGCAAAGTGGCACAGCTGGAATTAAAACAAAATGGGAAGGGGTAGTAGTTGCTTAAGTCAGTCCAAGTGTTTTGAATTTGTTCTTTGAAATTTTTGAAAGGACAGAAAGAAAGTTTGAGGGGAGAGAGAGACAGAGTAGTTACTTTTTTTTTTTTTTTTTTTTTTTTTTTTTTTTTTTTTTTTTTTTTTTTTTTTTTCCCTGTGAAGACCAAAGCTACAAAATATCTTCTTTCAGAGTCAGGAGTTGGAGCTCTTCAGTGGCCTTCTGAATTCGGGATAAATGTGTAAGGAATGAAGGCCCTGCCAAGGAAGTGTTTTCTGTGGGATTAGGAGTGAGTTCCATGTTTTTAAAGTAATAAATACTTGGGGTTTGTTTAGTTTAGGAAGCAAAAGGATTATTCTGAATTTAATATTTATATACCTGTAATAAATTTCCATAATTATTTTTATTAGAAGCATATTTTATATGCAGCCTCTCTAACTGCTGTAGAGAATCTTGCTTATATAATGAAGGGATTTCTCTAAGTAACTTGGCTATGACGAATAAGAAATTTGCTTGTTTTCCTGTTACAATATTTTAAATAACCTCTTAAAATTCAGTTTCACAGGGCTTTGCAATTTATGTGTCAGCCCATATGATATCTAATAGGTTATAAATATAAAGCAAACATAAAAAATTT
The DNA here is from genome assembly GCA_013398015.1 of Oreocharis arfaki. Lineage (NCBI taxonomy): Eukaryota > Metazoa > Chordata > Aves > Passeriformes > Paramythiidae > Oreocharis > Oreocharis arfaki. The sequence goes on from VZRR01009655.1 coordinate 271,783, forward strand.
TCTCTTGTTTTTTTTTTCTATTCACTTTTTAATGGTCTTCATAAAACTCATCAATTATAATGAAGTCCAGCATTTCTTTTACAAATGAATCCTTAAGGTCCAGCTAGAAATTTACTACTCACTATTCTGAAAGCTCTTAAAATCTCACAACTGCTAGTCTTTACATTAGGGCAACATACATATATGTATATACATATCTGTACATAAATATATGCATATGTATAGCATTCTGAATGTGTAAAAAGTCTGTCACATTCAAAAGACAAAGACTGCAAAGAAAAAATCAGATTTTTCAGTCTAATACTTTCCTCCCAAATGTGAATGTTTCAGCATCATCACCTGGAATATATCAGATATTAAAAAGTGAGAATTGTAGAAGACAAAGATGAAATTTTAGAAGACAAAGTGAATAAGTGTAAGATGTCTGTTGTTCTCATCTGTCAGGAAAAAGTAATTTGAAGTATGACAGTGATTGAATTTTTAATATGCACTTAATTGAATCAGTTGTGTTAATGTGTCCAAAATTCATGTCAGACAAGGCACCAGATATGATTATATCATTTTTGGTTACAATAAATATTTCCCACCACCCTAATACAACTGGCATTACGTAAGCCTGGTTCTTCTGAAAATCCTGCTTTTAGAACTGAGGATGCCTTTTCACATAAGATAACTGCACCTGGGGTTGTTTACCTGAGCTTTTGACAGCAATTTTGCATCAGAGTGGCTGGGGAAGATTTGCTGGTTTTAAAATCATTGTTTGGCTTAATATGTTAATAGTAAATGTTTGATAGTTTTATATTATTTCTGTAGAATGGTCAAAACCTGTGTCTGAAGCACTATCCTTACCTCTCCTTTTCTCAAACATGGTATTTTGCTTTCCAGCTATTTCAGCAGTTTAGGGTCATCATTACCATATTGTCAGGTCACCAGGATTTCTGGTTGTATAGTTTTTTGATGTTTTTTTCCAATTTATTCCTTCGTTTGCAAATTAAATTTCATTTGTGCGCATGAAAATTACTGCATCATGTAATGCTGTCTCGGGGCAAGTCATCATTTGCTGATGATGTCCAGTTGTTCAGTACTGGAGCTGGACATGTCAGTTTTTCCTTCCATCAGTGCAAACCCTGTTTTTTATTAATAAGCATGGTGTGATTAAGATGCAACATTAATTTAAATGCCTTTTCCAATTTTGTTCACTTAACACAGGCAGAGAAATCTCGCTCGCAGACCAGTGCTGGATGCCAGTGCTGTTCCATGGGTAGGGAATGGAGACCTGATTTGCTCTTTCATTCCACTTGGAGAGGGAGGCTGAGTATTTGCCCAATTCCTTTGCCCCTTGTTATGTTTTCCTCTGTCAGTGGACGAAATGGATCTGCTCCAAGAAAATTATTTTCCCCAGCTTAGAGGAGGAAAACAAAGAGCTATGATTCATTCCTCCAGGGGTTCGTTAAAATGCATTTTATATGACTGTGGCAGTTAAATAATTCCTGTTTCAGTTGGTGGAAGTTCAGACTGGCTTTGGAAACTTTCAGGTAATGAAAATTTTTACTCTGAAAAATCCTTGCTTAGTTCTGAGTATGAAGTTCAAAGTCTTTTATTACAAGCATAGAGCTCCTGAAGGGAATTAGTTAGACTTCAGAACAAGGCCGCTGAAGAATGCAAAACTGCTTTTGTTTAGTGGGCAAATAGCAGGTGGGGATTGTGTGGGACCTCTCAGCCCAAGCCTGGCCAGGACCCCATATCCTGGCTGCCATAAAGCAAGGGAAAAAAAAAAAGGCAAAAAAAAAAAAGCTACTTGTTATTTTAAGCTTGCTGTGAGGAGTTAGTTTGCAGAAGAAAACATAAAATTAATACCCAAACTAGGTTTTATAGCTTCCCTCTAGCTTCTGAAGTGTTTGCATATAGATGAGAGTGTGATATACATTTTCAGCAGTCTGCTTCCTGTCACTCATAATTATTTTTTTTCCTGAGGGTATCCTCAATCAGTGTATCTTTTTATTGAAAAGTTTGCTTTGGATGTTTGAGCAGGAATGTCAGGCTTAGTCAGAAAAATGTGATGCCTGTTGATTTTGATCTCAGAAGGAAAAGGCAGACTTATCTGTAGATGCTCTTAAGAAGTCCATCTGATAGTTTTGGATTCAGAGTTCCTGAGCTGATGCAGTATGAAAAGAGAGAGCCATCAAACTGGGTCTTTGGTGGAGGTGGATTTTATTTCTTGAAATGTAATTAGGTTTCCTGGTGTCAGCCATGGATGATAGTGTCATTGAAAATGAGAGTTTGAATTTTCTTGACTAAGATTGTGAGAATATCAGTGGTTAACTCTGTTTTGTTTTGTTTTGTTTTGTTTTTTCTCACAAATATTTTTTTAACTCTTAACAGAAATATATTTTTTAAAAATGTGAATGCCTGGCTGATTTAGGTCATGATGGTAATAGTATTCTCAGGAATGTGTTGCGGAATGAACTATCAAATGACTAGGGCTTTTATATCAGTAACCAATTTACTGAGGAAAAAAATCAGATCATTCACAGCATATCATAATACTGCAATCTTGGTTAAATCCTTTCGTTATTCTGTGCAAATAGTTGTCAGAGATTTGTATTATTAAAATCTGCTTTGAATCTAAGATGTCTTTCAGGGAAAAAAAATGATCAATTTTATACTCCAGGTAAGAATCCCTTGCCAGAAGCCATTTAATATCACCTTTTGACTAGCTCTGAGATTTGTACGTATTTTTTACTCAGTGACATTCTACACAGGCTGTTGCAACCTCTGGCTTGCTGCTGATGCTGTTCCAGAAGTACAAGTGGAGAAAAATCTCCTTTTTTTTTGTCTGACCTACAAGAACAAGAATCAGTAGCAACAAAAACTTTTGGTGACCAGGCACTGGTTGCTGAAAAAGACATGATGTAGTTCATTAGTAGGTCTCATGAAGGTTTGATTTAATGGAATAATTAAAGGGCTGTGTGCAGGGTGGTGCCAAGGGGCGGGAGTAGTGGTGTAGGCACAAATGGATAGCACTGAAGAAAAGGCAGAAGACTGGAATCTCTTAGGCAGGAGATACTGGGAAGAGTTGAGTAAGGAGCTGAAATCAGAAGCACAATTCTATGACATCTTGAATAACGAAATAGGCAGCCTTACTGTGAGATAAAGATGAGAATTTATTATGATTAGAATTGATTTTGTACACCTGGAAGGAGGCTTTGCCCTTAAGGGAGAGAGAAGTTTCTGTATTAAAATGTGGTGCAAGCAGAGTGTAGATATTGCCATTAAGAAAAGGTTATTCTTTCTGGTTCCCTCATGTCAGTGAGAGGCAGAGCAAAGAGTAGAATTTATATTCTGAGCCCAACAGTCTTTAAGGAGCATATTGGTGTCACATCTCTTTCCACTGATCAGATGGCTTTTCACTTAGCACAATGCATCAGTGTTGAAAAATTAAAAGGTGATTTTGGACTCTTTTGTTGTCAGTCTCTGGCTTCACGTGAAACATTTTCAGGCTTTAAATGTGAAGGGAAATATTAGACAATTATGGCATCACCATCTCCTAATTCTTGCTAGTATGGGATTTATGCAATAGTGACTAACTTGAGAAGTAGTAAACTACTGCTACCTTATATTTCTATTATATTCTGATCTTCCTCCTCTTTATATTGTGTGAGTAAGAGCAAAGCCAATAAGTAATTCGATCCATTACCTTCAATTTGTGCATGAGTATCTTTTACCTAATTTCCAGTAATGAATATTTCTGGGTCTTGGGCTAATTTTACTGTACTAAACATTCCAGACAATACCCACTGTGGTTTCCCCATTCAGAATTTTTGGGGTAGAACTATGACAGTTTACTTGTTCCACAGAAGAGAAATCCTCCTACCACAGCCTATTCCTTTGGTAAATTTTACCCAACAAAATCCTATTCCAAGCCGTTCATTTGCTTGCTATCCTATTAGAGAAGCTTCACTGGGGCCAAGATGTTAAGGCTCTGATATTTTACCAGTTTTAGTAATTCTTAGTTCCATTTATCTTTTTTTCTTGATGGATGTTGTACAGTTTGACTGTAGATAGATCCTCGCACTGGCTCTGCCTGGATTGGAGTTAATTTTCTTCATAGCAGCCTGTGTGGTGCTGTGCCTTGGGTCTGTGACTGAAACAGTTTGTTGGCTCCTACTGAGCAGTGCCTGGTTTTTTTCACTTTTCTCTAATTCACTTGGCAGTTGGTTTGTTCATTTGTTTTTCTTCCCTAAAATTTCTTTATCTCAACTCACATTTTTTTCTTGCTTTTGTCCTTCCTGTTCTCTTCCCCCATCCTGCTGGGGACGAGTGAGCTGGATGGAGGCTTAGATGCTGTTTGAGGTCACCCCATTGCACTTCAGACACCAGGTATAAGAGATGCTCATGGTGTTTGAATCTGGAAAATCCATCCATTTGTCTTTTCCTTGGAGAACAGTTTATCCTGCAATCATATTGAAGAACAAAGCATAGCTTTGGTTCTTCGCTGGTGTCCTTCATCTTACTCGTTAAGGTGGCTAATACATTTGCCTTGTATTATGGTCATTTGTTTGAATAAATGTCATCATTATACTGATTAATGTCCTGCCTTTCATAAAACCCATAAAATTTCCTGTCTAAAATCTCAGTGTCCTATCTTCAGTGATGCAGAGCTACTATTTTTCATATTTAACACACCGACAATCAGCTTGGGAAAAGGACTAAAGGAATGGAACAAACTTCTAAAAAACTGTTTTATTCTTTCTTAGGAGATATTGAAATAAGGCCAAAAGTTCATGCAGGAATCTAGGCAGCTGCTTAAATCTGGGCTACAGAGGTTTTCCCCTTATTATTGCATGGTGGAATCATGATGGAACACCCACAAACTCCCTGGAGGGGGAAGCACCCAGTGTAGCTGAGCACAAATTTCAGCAGACCTGAGATAGACTGTAGATTTAGGCACAGAGTGATTGACGTGAAACTGGCACGTAGTTGTTCATGCCCTATTTTGCTGTCTATGATATTCTCCACAGAGCACATTTGACAAGAGCCGTAAAGTCCACTGTGTCTTTTTTATCCAGGTCTCCGGTCCTTCTGCACTAAAGGCAGCTCTGGAGTTTAGTGTCAGTAGGGCCAAGAGTACCATAACCAAGTAAGAGAGGAGTAAAGACCAACTCCAAACGTGTCTTTGAAAAGCTTATAACAAAGGGGCTAAACTCATTACATTTCTTTATATAAATATGTATTGTCAGATCATCTGTATGACATGACAGGTTATGACAGTTTCAGCAAACCAGATTTTACTTGATCAATTTGTCATTTTCTGTGGAGGATAAGATTTTAATGTTTTCTGTCTCTTCTCAAGGACTTCTGCTATGGACTCAGCCCTGAGTCCTTTGTATCTCATGCCCTGCTTTCTAGTGTCCAAATATATACAGAAAGGGAGAGTTTTAGATGACGTCTGGACTGTTTTAACTTTGGTGGATCCTTACTGGTCTAAAGTTCTCTATGATTCTTTGTTCTTAACCAAAGAATCTTAACCAAGTTCTTTGTTCTCTGTCCTTCGAGCTTTGGTTTGCTTTTGTAGCACAGTGGGACAGCTGGGTCTCATGACTTGCAGATGGCAGCAGCAAATGGTTCTCCTGCTTTAGGGAATGGCTGCTGTCTCTTTCCCCAGGGTCAGCTGTTAAGTCTCATAGCTCGGACACAGGCTTCTCTCAGCAGCTCCTCCTCTTCGGGCTCAGCTCCAGTGGTGCTGAACTCCTTCTGCCAGTGCTTTGTCAGCACAGGCTAGAAATTGTTCTGCAAAGGTGTCAGTCAGATTTTGCATGGCAGTTCTTGCTGTGCTTCTCTCCTGACTCAGTGCATGGGCCAAGGCGCTGTCAGCACAGTTCAAGGCACGGTTTGTTGAGCTCAACTTAAAGATGTGTGAGCTCCTCTGTCTGTCAGAGGGACAGGGACACCCATTCACTCCCCCTCTGGAATATTTCCATGCTGCTATCTATGAAAGCTGCTCCTCAGCCTCCACCTGGCTCTGGGCTTCCACCTCTAACACCAACTAACCCTATTCTCTCTGTGCTCTGCTCATGTTCTCACTACTGTATTAAGGCTGGTGGTTCTTGCACTACAGTGTGTTTTACGTATTTCCTCATTGCTTCTCCATGATGTGCCTCTCTTGTAATGTGTGTCTACATTTTTCTGATGAAATTGGAACTCTCTGATCTTTTAGGAAAGGGTATAGAACAAAATGATGGAATTGGGTACTTTCTGTGATGATAGCTACTCAATTAGCTAATTAGAAAAAGAAAAGAATTATCTAATTCTTTTTCTCTTTCTTTCATTAAAAGCCCTTGGTATTATCTCCAGGCCAGAATGTGGTTTCATAAATGTTGCTGACTATAGTTATTCCAAGGATAATAAATTTTCCACGTATTTATGGAAATAGAAAGGTATCCTTGTTTGCTCCCTTAAGAATGGTGAAGATGTATTCTAGATCATCCAGTTTTAAGGAAGTAAGAATTACTTGAAATTTCAAAACTTCAGTCTGAAAGTTTAGAGTCCTACGATGGATTTCTTTCCCTGAGTAGACAACCTGTTAGTGTCTCTGTTAGTGGCCCTTAATTTATGCCCCTTACTTTTACCTGTTAATTGTTTTGTAAATATCTGTCAGAGAGAGTGTGTATGAATATGGACTATTTTCCTCAGATTAAACAGCTTTGAATATTCTGTGTTTGTGAGCTAATATATTTGTTATTATAGTTTGCAAGTTAGTTAAGTGTAGTTAACACATTCAGGATGACAATTTTTGCATCTTGCATAGAGTTTTGTCTCCTAAAAATTAGTTGGCTGAGTACAGATATTAAATAATTCCTCAAAATGTCATCAATAATTACTGCTGCATATGGGGATCGTTTAGGGACGTTCATACATGAAATAGTGTTTCTCATAAAAGTATATCATAAATAAATAATTGCACTAACAGCAAGTCCATATGAAGAAGCATCAGTCATGGTCAGTGTTATTACAGGGTGTTGTGGGCATGCAAGAAGCAGAAGTGCATTACAAATGCTGATTAAGCTGGGAAATAAACTAATAGGAAAGCACAAAGCTGAATGTCACTGCGAGCATATTTATGTGGGCTTTGGATTGAATCCTGCCCACTAAGTGCTGCAGGTGAAGTGAGAGTAGCTTCCACCTGTAAAGTTGTAGTGACACCTAATGAAGACATTGGTGCTTTATTTACTGGAGGTCCAATGAATTTCACAGTGTGTTAATCTGCTCTTTATGAAGAAGAGCCTCCAGGTGTCTCCATGTCATAGGCCTTGCAAAGCAGTCATTGAAAGGCTCTTTAAAGAAATGCAAAATGTTCAAGGCTGGTTTTAAAAATATTTTTAATTTCATAGGCTTTTTTTCTATACATAAATTTTATTTGCCTTCTTGTGGGTAATTAAAATATAGGATTCAGCAAATTATACTTTTCAAAATGCAACATCTTATTTTGGCCACTACAGAGTTAGGGAGTTCCATCATACAATGCATGTTCCTCTGTGCTACAAATAATATTTGTAAATAAAAAGCATTTTCAACCTGGTGCAATTGTAAGTGCTATAGCTGGCTTCAGCTTCCAGTGAATCTGATTTTTGTCAGGCAGGAGTAAAGGAATAGCCTTTTGTCTCTTGTTCTTACAATTTTATTCCCTGTGCATATCTGATGGACATATACAGACAGGCTGACAACAGATTTGTTATCTACAGGCCAGCAGAAAAATTAAATAATGCAAGAAGGAGTCTAAAGAGGAGTGAGTATACAATAAAAGACAGACAAGCCCTTAAAAAAGAGCTGAAGGAAAAGGGGAGCTCTTTGATAACCCTGAGCTTTGTTGGCTTTCTCTTCTTCTGATGGAACAAATATTTAAATTAAAAATCCATATAAAATGTTTTGTATTTCTAGAACAAGTGCACCTTCTTTTTTTTTTTCCTTCTTTTTTTTTTTTTTTTCCTTTTCTTTTCTTCCTCCTGTGTGCTACTTGGAAAAAGTGTTAAGGTTTATTCATGCATTTATTGATTTTTAACCTCTGGGCTAGCTGTGCAGTAAAGGAAGTCTGACTAACAAAATGGGGATGTGCTTATATTTAACAGTTGTTTATCCTGGGACTACTGACTTTTATTGGGTCTAATGGTCCATCTGTGTAGCTCTTTGCAAGGAGGTGCTTCCTCTGCCTCCTAACTTGACAGGAGGCTAATCTGTCCTTGGAGTGTTGTACTTATTTGTGGTGATTATTGCAGGATTTTACTATGTTATTTCTTAGCTAATATAATAATTTTCTTTTTTCAAATAATAGCTGCTTAAAGCGCTCTTACAGGAAACAATTTGTTATACAAGACAGAACATCTACAGAGGTAAAAGATAAACTTGTTTCCTGAGTTTTTCCCAGTTTCTACTCAGCTGGGAGCGGAGGAAAAAAGCAAAAGCAAGCAGAGAGAGGAAAAAAAAAATATATATATATATGAAATAGTACATGAAGAAATGCCAAAGGATTTCAACAATGAAATGTCAGATGAGTATCGGATGAACTTGAGTCTGTTGCTTTTGATAATTTCATAGTTGCAGCCTAATTAAGCAAAGTCGTGCTAGCTGTGGTTTTTAGGCTTAACACTTTGGTCAGGTGAACTTAGAAAATATGGAGTCACCATCACTTTACTTGCATTTATTATATTTGCACAATTTCTCAGAAGTTTCAAGAATGTCATGAGCCCTCTTCAGTAAGTTAATTTGTACAATGTGTCCAAATCACTCCAATAGCAGACAGGAAAAGTCACATTTGAACATATGATTTGTGTTTTCATGCTTTGATACTGCCCTGGCTTCTTCTGTTAAGAGTTGAAGACATTGGCAGGAAGCTAAATAAAAACTGTGTGGAAATTTATTTCATGTTGTTCTTGTTCACCCTTGTCCTCCTGAGAATCATGAAGAGAAAACTTTGACTCAAGAGAGGCTTACACTTCTCACAAACATGGGTAAGGGGAGAGCTGTTGGAGACTGAAGGGAGCTTCCAGACATTGTTCAATCTAAACTGAGTCTAGGATTTCATTAAGAGTTTGGGGTTTTTGGGTTGTTTTACTCTCATTTGTTTGGTCACTATGGAATCTTAATGCCATTGAGTCCTTTTTTTTTTTTCCCCTCATCCATTTACCAGAATAGCCTCAGCCATATTTATCCTGCTTATTTTATCTCTCCTCTTCTTGTGGTCTTCTCTGCTTTGCTTTGTAGCTATCCTCTGCTGTTTTCCACTCTTCTTTTTCTCAGAAATACCTTTCTTGTTGCCCCAGTCTTAAATTCTGCTCCTTTCTTGTAAAGAAACATGTGCTAAGGGCCTAAAACAACTTTCTTGATGGCTTAGTTTTCTTGTGCAGCAGCTTAACAGTTCTCTGGACAGGGATTTTGTGCCCCAGTGTTTGTATAGTGCTCATTGTAGTAAGATTTGTAACCATAGTGAGATCCTTACCCTCTGCTGTTTTGCACATGGAAGTGAGCATTCAAATTCCAGTTTACAGTCCAGCCATTTGTTGTTGTTTTAAAGATAATTAAGAAGTTGCAGCCTATTTTAACACACCACTTCAGCTGCGTGCCTGCATTTATTGCAGGTTGATGTTGAGACCACGCAACAGGCGTTTTTGTAAGTTCTCTCTTCTTTACTATAGATTGATATTGAATGGTGGAGTCCTCAGAGTCTTTAAAAAAAATTTTAAAATATGTAATTCAATACCAAAAGTATATTTGAGGAAATATCCACATCACCTACAGATAAGCACGAGCTTTAAGAGATCCTTTAATAGACTAAGAGACAGGTTCTTCTAAAGGGCAAGTTGGAGAGGAAGACTAAACTAAGATTCTGTTTTTCCACTAAGTAAGACACCTTTGGTTTTGGTGGGGTTTTTTGGGTTTTTTTTGGTTGGTTGGTTGTGGGGTTTATTTTGAAATAATAAATTTTGGGGTGTTTTTTTGTCGCTTTTTTTATGTTTTGGTATTTTGTTTTGGTTTGTGTTTTGAAAGTGAGGCATCTCAGTGAGGCGACTGAGTTTGAGTGGCATAAACACATAACGCTCCCCTTTCCACATCTTTCCATCCTGCTCACCTGAAAGCTTCCAAGCCTGGAACCTCATCCTAGAGTTACACTGGTAAGAAGCAGGACAAGGATGAAGCACGACCATGAAGACACACGGGGTGTGCTCAGTGGAAGTCGGTCTTTGCACCCACCAGTGCAGTTCCCCAATCTGCAAAGAAAATAAGCAGATTCATCTTGCATCGATTTCTACAGTCAGGCGACTTTCCTGTCAGGTTCCAATATATTCCAGGTGCTTAATCAATATCCCTGTTAAACTGCCACCCATAACCATTTGCAGGGATATTTTGCTTTGATTTTCCGACTTACTCACAAAATGCCGCGTGTGTCTTAGTGGATTAAAAATTGGAAGAATACATGTGTAGATGTTTTTGATGAATAGGATCTTTAGCAGAAATTTAATAACATCAAATGTAAAATATCGATCTCTTTCTTGCTCTTATAAATTCCTTTACAACTAAGGGGGTTTTGTTGTTGTTTTTGTTTTTTAGTTGCAATTACATGGGAAGACAAACACAGTCTTACTACCTGTAATCTAACATGCGAAATGATGCAATACACAGTTTTCGGCCCTGAAGGCCAGGAAGTTGAAAAATTTATTAGTGGAAAAATTGTTAGGAAATTTATTAGGGAGAGAGAACATGCCAGAAGGGTGTATTTTTAGAGAGAAATGGAGCAACACAAAGAGAATTCATGACGTTTTCAATACTACAGACCTTGTTAAGTGGCAGTGGAAATTAAGTACACCAATGGATTTTAGTAAAATCATTGACAGAAACGCTAAGAAATGCCTGAGTAGTCTGCGTCACGTATACTATGGAAGTATTTGATGCTGAGCATAACATCCTATAAAATTGCTAATAAAAGGCACTGTTAAGCAATGTTGTGTTCTGGGCTGCTGCTGCTGGTCCTGATGTGGCATGAGAAGGGTCTCTGGGTGTATCTGAGGTGGTGTGTCTGGATCAAGGCAGCCCTTGGAACAGTGGAGAGTACATTCTGTGGTGAAAGTATAATTTTTTTTCTGTTTTTGCTGTTACAGCAGGGGGAGTAGGTAAACTTTGTTGGACTTTGCTTTGCTTGTTGTTTACACCATGGAATGTAACTGTTCCGGACCTCTGTAGCTGTAGAGCTTTCCTGGCTAAGTCCTACCATCTTTCTAGCAGAATTCTCCATTACCAATGCCCAAAATCGCTTGTTAGCACCCTTTTATATACATATATATGTACACTTGGCTACTCTAAGGAACAGTTTGATGGTAAAGGCACTGCAAGACTGTTCAGTCTCTTGGGTCTTCTGATTGCCAAACTCATGGATTTGAGATGCCTCAGTGTTTGCTTAGTACTGCAAATCACCCTTAACATAAACTAGTTTGCAATTTTGTGTAAAATGAAAAAGTGTTTTAAAAGTTCTAACCATGGAGAATATAGTTAGAATTTAATAGAGCTAATACTGTTCTTATCTCTTTCTAACCTACTGAAACTGTGCATCATCTGTCTAATAACCTGCTTGGAATGCAAGGGAAAAGGCTGCTGCTTATTAAAATTCTTAATTTGTAACCAGAGGGGGAAAAAATCCTTTTAGATGCAACCCCACTTGAGGTTCTGTGCCCATTCAAATCTTAATTCCATCAAGAATAATATCTTTAAATCCTAATATAATTCAGGAATGGCTTTTTTTTTTTTTTCTGTTAAGTGTTCACAAATCATGACAATTAGTAAATATTAGAAGAACTGTAATTGTGTAGGGAGGTAAAGTATTCTTTTTCTACTGTGATCAAAAGTCCTATTAGTGTTTCAATGTACACAATATGTCATTTGTTAATAAAACACCCAAGCTGAAGTTCAGAAGTGGAGATTCGAAGATGAGCTCATTGCATGTAAAATGGAGTGTCTCCAAGAAGCTGAGGTTCATGAGTTCCTCTGGTATCCTGTCCCAGTGTTCAACTGCCCTCATGGAGAGAGTTTTCCATCTGCTGCAAGAACAGCCCATGATAATGACATGTTCTGAGGTGAGGATTGCCTGGAGTACCCAGCTCCTCTCTCACCCAAGGATTCTATGATAGCACATGTGTAACATTTATTAAGGAAAACCAGCCAGCACTGATGGTTCCAATGCTCTCAGCCAGTGAGCAGCTTCCTAAGCCTTGGGTGCCAGGCTTGAAGCTGGCGCGTCAGCAGTCACATGTTGTGCAAAAGAGAAATAATGCTTAGATTTTAAAAAGGGTTATAAAACTTGCGTGAAGATTAATGGATGACAGTGTTTTCTGATGAGCAGCACAGCCTGCATATTCTACCACACTCTGCTGGCTGCACACTGATTTTTTGTTTTGCAGCCCTCACAGCCTTTCTAACAGCAAGAGTGAAAACTCTCAGCTAACCCCACTTTACTGATTTACTTTTGTTTCCTGGTCCTTTTTTTTCGTTAATGGTAAATTCATGTTAACTTTTCTCCATGTCTACAAACTGATTTAATAGAAGATTTTTCCTCTACCTACAAGTCAGAGGAAGTTCCTCTTGCATTGGAACAGGAACTTAATCAGAGTTACAGAACAGTTTTAGCTGGAATAAACCTGAGGAGTCATCTGGTCTAACTCCTGGTCAAAACACGTTCAGTTGTGCAGCTGTTGTCAGAGATATATGAAACTAGACTCTAAAAATAAGTGTCTGTATGTTTTTATTCTACATCTGAAATAAAAGTAATTTATAATCCCTAGAATAAAATGAAATAATCAGCTGCTGTATCCGAAAATGCTTTGACCAAGGTCCTGATTTTTCAGTCAGGTGAATGGTGAATTCAGTACCTGCAATCTGGGTATCTGCTGAAAAGTGTTAATAATTCTGAAGGTCACTCTTAAGCCCAAATGGATAACTCTTAGTCTGTTAGAACTAAAACTATCATTATTGCTTTCAATAATAACAAGGAAGTGGATTTTAGATTTTTTTTTGTTGCTGTTATTGTAGCTAACTGGTTCTAGTTTATGACTGAAAAAAACAGACGAAACTCTTTCAGAAAAAGCTCTTGGTTTAGTTTTCTGCTTTTGTCCTGTTTCTGTAGTTGCACTGAAAATTCCTCAAGAAGAAGGTGAGTTCCTGTAGGTTTGCTTTGTTTTTTTGTTTTTGTTTGTTTTTTTTTGTTGTTGTTGTTTTTGTTGTTGTTTTTTTGTTGTTGTTGTTTTGTTTGCTTTTGTTTTGTTTTGTTTTCTGTTGTTGTTTTCTTTTCTTTTTTTTTTTTAATTATCTGAAGACTGCCTATAGATCTAACTTACATTCACATAGTACAGAAACTGCAGACAGAGTAACTCAGGTACATTATGCTGATGTGGATGCAGATGGCAACTTCTGAAAGCCTTGGGGGCATGGGAGAATATAGAATCTAACTTGAAATGCATTTACTTAGGCCCTTGTTATAGGGGTTCTGCAACCTGTTTGTAGTCAGTGGTGCTGCTGTCACTTGTTTGTGAGAGCAGACGGTGCCAGAGGTTGGGGAAGCACATGGCCTTGCTCTCAGAGTGAGCAGCTTTCTCCTGGCTGCTGTGTGCAGTAATTGGAAAGAAAGCAGCAATGTGCCCGCTCTGAGCAGCCTCACTGACAAATTCCAGTGGCATCTCAGGAGTCAGGGATTTTCAGCTGTTATTCCTTAATGATGAATGTCTTACCAGTGGTGGTGAGGGAAGAATCAATAATGCAGCCACCTGGATTTCAGGTGTGGGTCAGCTGCCAGTGGGTTGCAGTTCTTTGCAGGCTGTCCTTGGAATTGCTGCATTGCCAAGTATGAAAAATTCTCATCAGGAAGTGTGGCATGGACTTTACCTGCTTTATTGAATGGCTTTGTGTTGTTTCACTCACTGTTTCCTTTAGGAGTGGTGTTTGCCATTTTTGGTAATGTATACTTCTAGAGCTTAGTGGTTAAAAGCAATATTGTTAAACTGCTTTTGCTATTTTGATTTTGGTGTGTATATTCATGAAAATAAGTGCCTTAAAGTGGTCAGGATTTGACATTGTATTTTTTGGCTAAAACTCTGAAGTTCACCAGTTGTTTATAACTAAGTACAAGATGCTTATAACTTTGTGGGTTTTTCTTGTCTTTTTAATAGACTTGCTGTGAGGTATTATGAGATATGTTGTCTGGAGTAGGTTTTTGGTTTTTTTTTTTCTGCTAGATACAATGAAAGGACAGTTATATTTTGTACAATTTTATGACTTTCCAAATCTGTGTTCTTTCTTCTGCTTTTTCTCTTTTTTACTGTCTTTGCTGGATAGATGGCTCTTATTCGTGTTTTCTAAATGTTTTGTTTATTGTAGCGTTTTAGCACAGAGGAAGATGTAGGAATATTGCAGTAGGAAATAATGCATACAGGTTACACTGCCTGTGCCTGATAATATTTTTAAAAAATGGAAAGGCAGCCACTTCCATACTGAGTCAATCCATGGATTTCTCTAGTCTCATATGCTTCCCTTGGCAGTGGCTAAAAGGTTACAAGGTGGCCAAATAACAGAGCTGACCTAAGAGTTTACATGTATGGGATGAAGAAAATGCTATTAGTAATAGTTCATGCTGGACTTGGGGCAGAGGGATTCTATTTTACACCCTGAAGCATGAGATTTAATTACTCTTACAATCATTGTCTTTGCTTACAAAGCTGCCACTGCTGTTTATCATCAGAAGATTATCCAACCCTTTTAAAAAACTGGCTTTAATATTTGTCTCAATGAACTTTCACAGCAGTAACTCCATAAATTAATTAAACACTGCCTTGAAAATTGGCTCCTTTTTGCAGTTGAAAGTTTAGCTGGATTTCATAGAAGCAGATTTTTCACACTCAGGGAATCAAGTTCAAAATAAATTGGATAGTTTAACTATGCCCTTCATTATTTTATTATACTTTTTTCCCAGTTGATAAATTAATTGACCAATTACATGCTTTAAGTGGGCTTCATCCTCCCATACCCCCTCCCAGCCCCTCACCTTCTTTTTGGACCGTTTCAGCCCAAAACTAAATATGCAAAAAGTCTATAAATTATAGTAGTCTTGTGATCTGTCTTAAATTGCTTTATTACTGATACCATATTTATGGTCTGTCAAAAGTATGTTCTTCTAAAGCTAAAACTTGAAAGTTAACCTTCAATCAAATTCAGCAAATTCACTGAGTTAATTAACATCACCTTAAACATCTCCTGTTTGCGGATGCTGAAAGTTTCGAGTTGTGTGCTATTTTCGTTTGTTTTTCTCATGTTAGCGTCAATTTCTATTTATGAGACAAGGTGTAGATTATATCTGATAGCTATTCAGTGTTCCTGATATTAACTGTAATGCGTGGTATAAAATATTTTCAGATTAAAGATGTGAGGAGAGGTTAGCATGGTTTTTTGTGAGAATGAAGTACATTACAGTTATAGTAAGTACAATGAAGGAATTTAGGTGCTGATTAAATTCACAAAGAGACTGAAGCCACCACAGAAACACAAAGAAATTGGTTTCAGCTACATCAGTTCCTTCATTAAACTCTCCACATAGTTTGAAATGTACTGGCATAAAAGGGGAGGGGGAGTCACAAGTGCTTGGGGGTTGGGCAGAGGAAAGGAACATTCACTCAGATTTATGGTCACTTAATTCAAAATGGTCCCAGTATAAAAAGGCTTAATGTTAAAAAAATGTATGATGTCAAGATGATTATCTTCTGCTATTTAATTCTCCTTATGCTAGTATACCTTTATGTCTTTAAAGTCTTCTCCAGTGCTTTGAGGTTCATGTTTTTAAATTACCTGGGATTATTGTTAATATAGATTTTCATGGAATTTTGATGACTGTGCTCTCAGCGTGGCACTAAGCTTGAAGAGGACCTTCATCTGTCTTTCTTATTTATAATTAAATATGCATAAAAGACCCTGTGTTCCTCCACAGCAGGTGCTTTAACCCTTCCAAAAATCTCATAACAAAGAGTTTTCTACACTTGAATGAACTATGCAGATTTTAGAAACTTAAGTCCCTGATAAAACTGCATGCCACTTCTCAAGAACTACATCCCTGAATTTTAGGGTGGAAGTATGAAATGGCATGTGGCATTTTTGGGAGTAAAGACATGGCATTGACAGCCACTTGCAGGAGGTTTCCTTTTAGCTGAACTGGTTTCCAGCATAACTGATGTGAGCAACAGCTCAGGCATGTGTGATACCAGTCAAGAGACAAGACAATCTCGTGGCTGCTTGCTTTGTTTCTTAGAGATTCCATTTTATTGTGTTTTTCTATCTACTTTGTGAGGTGGCTGTTTGCTGTGACAGTGTTGGTTGTATATTGATTCCCAGATCTTATTGTGAGTCATCACTTGGTCTGGGGAGCAAGTCTTTGAAGAAATTGGGTTTATTTGCTGTGAATATTCTCTCTGATAACATTTCTCAGTTAATTTATTTTATCAGTAGTCTATAATGTACAATAATCATCCATCTTGGCCGCTAAGTATATAATAATATGTGCATGTGACTACTGATAATTGCAGCATTACAGGATGCTGAAAAATGCAATTTCACCTAGCCAAAGTTGATATTAGATTATACGGGTTATTCTAGGGCTATTTCCTTTTTTCCATTTATTTTTCCCAAATCACTGTTATTTTTCTTTCAATAATCTAATGGTGTAATTACTGCTTGATTCATAGCTTACTAAAGTCAATAGAAATCTCCCTGTCATAGTCAGTGGGTATTAGACTTTTTTAGCCTGAATTTTCTTCTTACATGCACACTTTTTGTTAAAATACTTTTTCATTTGTTCATGCTGCACAGGCCAAATCTTTTTATTTCTTACCCTTTCTCTTTGAATGCCAGATTACAGTTCTGCTTGAAAACCATATAAAATCAATTCAAAGATTAGTTGTTTTCTTTTGCTTAGAAGACAAAACAAAAAGGAATATAAAACTTCCATCATTAAAGGAAACAAAATGTTAGAATCATAGAAGGAAAACATATGTTGACTAAAAATGTTAGTTTTCAACAAATAAATATATATATATTCATGTGATTCATTGTAGAGGGATTTGTTCATTGCCTCCAACAAATTTTCTGATCAACTGTCATTGAGATGTACTTTATTCATGTGTTACATATTTCAGCTTATGTAGAGGAACACTTGGTAGTGAAAATATCCTTGGAATTGTTTGCTATATGATGAAATATGGAAGGTCGTGAAATGTTGCCTCTGTTCAAATGATATTTCTGTTCCTAGTTACTGTATTAGAAATGCAGATTAAAAAAAAATACTGACTTTGATATGGATTTAGCACTTCCATCTTTGCCATAAGTTGTTTTAGAGCCCAAATATTTATACTTGTATTACTTTCTGGTTGACAGCTTCTCACAGAACTGATACCAGCATTTTACCTTAAGTGGCATTTTTTTGTCAGCATTCTTTTTGTTTCTTTGAAGGGAATCTAATTTGAAATTGCAGTTTTGAACAATATTCAGCTTACTTTGTTCTCAGTGTTGCTTGGTATACAGTGTGCCGACTGTAGAAGCTGTTTTGTTTTTCTTCTTGAGAGTATTGTTATGAACTAAAACTTGTCAAAATAATGGTTAACCAAAGAAAATACCACGGTAATCTCTCTTTTTTGTATGTGTACTTCAATTGTGGGTTAAAGCATACAGAGGAGGAAGGTGGAATAAAACAGTCTTCAGCTAATGTTTGTGTAGGTTTCAGAAATTGTACTTTGAAGCATCATCTTTTCCATGTTATTCTTTTTATCCTAGAGCTACATTTCCTTACTGGGAATCAGTACTAAAATATATGAGAATGCATTTCACTGTTAAAGTGCTGCCTGATAGCTTCAGCAAGTGTGTGTGTGGTTCTCCAGGGAGGCTTTGCAATCACCTGGTTCTGGCATGAGTGAGCTGATAGCAGAACCAAAGGTGGGTATTTTCAAGCTCACTTGGATACTGCCACAGAGCACTGCAGCTGCTGCAGCATAGGCCAGACTTCGTAGTGAAATGTGGGAGAAATTAGAAATATTTGTCTTTCATGTGTTAACTGGCAGGGTGTCAAGGTGCTGTGTCTGTTGTGATCCATTCCCTGACTTCAGAACAACATCATCAAACTCCATTTAGGTATTTAGTTTTTGTCAATCTGTTCTTAGGCAGACCTGATGCACATATTCAGAACACCAAAGTTCGTTGTTCACCTTACTATTATTTGCCCATTTACAGAACATCACTTACCAGTTGAACTAAAATGATCATCAAAAGCTAAACTAGATGTACAAAAGAACATTTCTGAAAGTATAATTTTAGCTGTAAAGATTCCTGGTTAACTAGAAAGATGTAAGGCTGGGATTTTCCTGAACAACACACGCTGATTCTCCTCATTTAAAAAGCAAAGAAAACAAGTAAAAAAACTTCAAACTGTTAATTTCTGATGTATGCAGAACAAGTTTTGGCACTACAGTATTTGCTTTGCCTATTTTACTTTTATATGTAAAATTTGATCATGTGTTTGACGAAGTTCCATTTTGTAACACTGTTAATAAATTATTCAGTCACTAACTAAACACTATGTCTGCTTTGCCAGTGGTACTGGCTGTCATCATTTGATTATCTGGTTGTGCTCTTTCCATGCTTTCCCAATTGTAATCATGATCTTAAATTATAAAATAGTGAAAACAACAAGAGAATTCGCTGAAGGAAATCTTAATTATTATGGATAGAAATATCAGAAGGTAGCACCTTTTCTGGTGGTAAAGCTTTTTTTTCATTCAAATGTATTATTGGTCTTGTGACAAGACAGCATTTGTTTTATTTTAAAAGTGATGAAGGAATGGGAAACTTAGCTTTTGCCATGGTAAAAGCATAACAATGCATCTCTGAAACACAACTGGACGAAATAATGTTGTAAAAGTTCATTTCTTGACACTCTTGGAGCTCTTCAATCCAAAGTATTGTTTTCCTTTATTTAAATAATTCTAGCATACAGGTTCTTTGCCACTGTTTAGTTGTAAATCTAATAATATGATTGAAATTGCTCGATAATCTTCTGTCTCAAGCTTTTCTTAATTTCTGATTCATTGTGTCTATTATTAAACCCAGCTGTTGATGTTTTTGAACAAACTGATTTCTGAATTAACTCTGCATTGTGTTGTATAATAACACCACTTCTGAATTATCATGGGCTGCTCTCAATTTACTTTTAGATAATTAAAGGCTGTCTTTATTTCTATCCAAGTTGCCTGTTTTATTTCCCAGAACACAATGATGTGATTTCATTCATGCTGCTCTAGGGGGTCTGAAGTTGATAATCATTTTTCTGCATCTGCCCTCATCAGTGTCATCTTCCAATATCTGATGCTCCAGCATTTTTCCTTGGCTTTGCTCATTAGCATTCACAGAGTTGGTGCTATGTTGTGCTAGTCTGCCACAAGCAGACTATTGTTTTCCTGAGAAGTCTGTAGAGGACCTGTGGAATAGTCTTATTCCTAGAGTACATTCCTCTTCTTTTAATTATCTTTTGTTCACATAAACTCTTTTTTACCATTTCAAAATTAGTGATACCTTAAAACCATGCATTACCTAAATATTTAAATAGATTGTGTATGAATTAATATGAGCATCATTGGTCTCTTTGTAGTGTGTCTCATGTATGGTGCATACACTGATTACTAAATTAAATTTAAATACTTTAAAATTAAGACCTCAATATAATATATTTCGGATAACTGATACATGTGCTTCTCATCTCTGGAAATAAAAATAATGTATTTCTCTTACTTTTAAAAAAATCAGTAAAGCAAACCAAACACAAAAAAATCTCCAACCAAGATGGGCTTCAAATAAAAATACTGACCTGTGACGTGTTTCAGAGTGAGGTTATACATGATATTTAACTTCCTTTTTCCATCAAAACATGGTATTGCTAAATGCAGTAGGAAGACTCTCTCATGAAAATTTTAAAAAAAAAAAATAAGGGAAAAAGTAAAGGATTTACAGTAAAGCCCCAAAACAATTTAAAAGAATTATCTTGTTTATTCCCACCAAGGTTCATTTTAGGACATTCTAGGCTCTTAACAGTCTTTTTAAAATTAGTGTTGACCTCAATTTATTAGATTGTATGTATTTCCCCTTGGCAAGAGCAAGAATATTAATCTGATCCTGCAGCTTTTTCCCTTGCTGACGTAAAATTCTTGTCCATTTGCCAATTGAGATCTTCGTGGACTGATTTCTTCCATTCATTATTCTTTTGGGAGATTCTTTGGTTCTTTTCAGTGTAGTAGTAAACCTGAGCAATGGACCTGGCAAACAGTGATCCTCACTTAACTAATCAATAGGATTCATAAAACAGGGTGTGGATTTGGTGTCTGAGGTGTACCTATTTGCTTAAAAATGTAGTGGCAAGATCTTTCATGTTGGTGTTGCCTTCACAGAGCAACTCCTTGTACCTACCTGATTTTCAAGGTTGGGCTCAATGATCTCAGAGGTCTTTTCCTACCTAAATGGTTCTGTGATTTCACGTAGCTGTGTATGAGTAGGTTAAACCTTTGCACTACTTGCCAGTGGGTTTTCTGTTTACTTCCTTGCTTTCTGTGTAGGACTTTCCTCTATTATCCCTCAAGAGGCAGCACTGTTAGGATGCTGTGTCAAATTTTCAGACAAGTGCTGAGGCCCGCTTAACAAAAACATGCGTCTTATTTATGATGTGTCAAATTACTGTTCTGAGAGTAGACCTTTTAGGTTGCATTCAGCCTTTAATTTGACTGAATTTAAACAGCATAAAACGCCTTTTAGTTGGAACTTGGCTTGCATATTACATCTCTCATTTCAATGAAAAACATTCAGATGCAAATACGGTTTGTTTGGACTGAGTACAAATGCCACTATCATGACTGATGAAGGCTTTTGATCACACATCTACAAACTGAAACCTTAAAAAGGAAGAGGCTATTTGGACTGGCATCTGCAGTGCCATGAATTATTTAGTTCCCATTATTCATAAACCTCTTTGAAGGGAAGGCGTATGAGGTTTTTAAGGGGGAGTAGTCATAGTTGTGTTGCCAGTTTCTATTTATGATGTGACTGCATGTGCAAACTTCTTCTAAACTACAATGATTGTGTTGAATGTGAAAGAGTTGTGTGGATGACGTGATCAGGAACAGCCCAGAAAGGCTTCTTTGGTTTCCTGGGATAGGAACGGGGATGTTCTGTTGTTACTGTCTGCTTTGGTGGGCTCCAAGAGGTGTGCACGGCAAGAACATGCCTTTATAATTTGGTGAGCTATGCACTTAGTTGCTAAGGGCCTGGTTGACTCTTGCAGGGCACGTGTTCACAGCTGGAGTTTGTGCTGTGCTCGTTCACTGAACTACAAGTGTCTTTGGGCTGTGCACTGACAGCCCGGCAAAAATAGCAGCACCGCCCTCCTCTTTGCGTTCTTTCGCTCACTGCCTTTTGTTGTGCAATGTCTGTGCTGCTAACAGGTGGCATTCCAAAATATTTCCTCCCTTTCCAGTGATGATCAAAGCTAAACACTGTATATAAACACTATTCTGCTCTAAAGGGAGTCTGAGTGCTTGTTTAGCTCACTGTAATTGTGTAATAATGTTGTCTAGAAGATGCATGTTGGCAGAGATGTCAAGGAAGGAGTTAGAAATACCCAATAGTGACTTGTTTGTTTGCCTTGCAGACTAGTTTGGTGTCTGGGAGAGTGAGGGGTAGGGAGTGTGTGTGTGTGTGTCTGGTTTTGGGATTTGTTTGTTTGTTTTTCAGTAGGATTTCAGATTGCATTACTGAAGAATACCTTGAATAATGATTTGTCTGGCATGTGTCCTTCCAGGGCGTTACAGAACTCACATTGTGAGTCAGAGTGCTGTGAAGACTCAACAAGCAGCTGCTGTACAGTTCAAAAATGTACAGAGTTCACAAATCATTTCTTTACCATAACACATTCATCCTTGTAGGAGTAGTAAGAATAGTTTCGTTCCTAAGTCTTGATCAAGAGGATTACCTGAAGAATCACATAATTTTCTGTAAATAATCACTCTGACTATACTTAGTCTTTAATTTCCTAAAGATATTTTTTCTGATATTATTCAAAAGTTTCTCAAAAGTATTTAATCTTGTCATCTTTCCACATTATCATTTTTCGTTTTCAATTGACTGTACACAATTCTTTTTTTACCTGCCTGGTTTTTTAAAAATTTTTCTTGTTGGCTTTGAAGAACTGGTCTTTTTGGTCATCTATGATTTTCAATTCATCTTAGTATATTAACTTGCTGCCTGTCCTAGACTCAGCTTTTGAAGATCCTGTGCTACGTACAAGCCGCAATCCTTCGGTCTTTTCTTTTTCATTCCACTAAAGCAGCAGAACTTGCACAATGTTGTTTTTCTCCATTTATTTCTAGCAGTCACTCAGAAGCTCTTGTTTG
>VZRR01009655.1:294577-370243 GCA_013398015.1 Oreocharis arfaki
GCTTAACAAAAACATGCGTCTTATTTATGATGTGTCAAATTACTGTTCTGAGAGTAGACCTTTTAGGTTGCATTCAGCCTTTAATTTGACTGAATTTAAACAGCATAAAACGCCTTTTAGTTGGAACTTGGCTTGCATATTACATCTCTCATTTCAATGAAAAACATTCAGATGCAAATACGGTTTGTTTGGACTGAGTACAAATGCCACTATCATGACTGATGAAGGCTTTTGATCACACATCTACAAACTGAAACCTTAAAAAGGAAGAGGCTATTTGGACTGGCATCTGCAGTGCCATGAATTATTTAGTTCCCATTATTCATAAACCTCTTTGAAGGGAAGGCGTATGAGGTTTTTAAGGGGGAGTAGTCATAGTTGTGTTGCCAGTTTCTATTTATGATGTGACTGCATGTGCAAACTTCTTCTAAACTACAATGATTGTGTTGAATGTGAAAGAGTTGTGTGGATGACGTGATCAGGAACAGCCCAGAAAGGCTTCTTTGGTTTCCTGGGATAGGAACGGGGATGTTCTGTTGTTACTGTCTGCTTTGGTGGGCTCCAAGAGGTGTGCACGGCAAGAACATGCCTTTATAATTTGGTGAGCTATGCACTTAGTTGCTAAGGGCCTGGTTGACTCTTGCAGGGCACGTGTTCACAGCTGGAGTTTGTGCTGTGTTCATTCACTGCACTACAAGTGTCTTTGGGCTGTGCACTGACAGCCCGGCAAAAATAGCAGCACCGCCCTCCTCTTTGCGTTCTTTCGCTCACTGCCTTTTGTTGTGCAATGTCTGTGCTGCTAACAGGTGGCATTCCAAAATATTTCCTCCCTTTCCAGTGATGATCAAAGCTAAACACTGTATATAAACACTATTCTGCTCTAAAGGGAGTCTGAGTGCTTGTTTAGCTCACTGTAATTGTGTAATAATGTTGTCTAGAAGATGCATGTTGGCAGAGATGTCAAGGAAGGAGTTAGAAATACCCAATAGTGACTTGTTTGTTTGCCTTGCAGACTAGTTTGGTGTCTGGGAGAGTGAGGGGTAGGGAGTGTGTGTGTGTGTGTCTGGTTTTGGGATTTGTTTGTTTGTTTTTCAGTAGGATTTCAGATTGCATTACTGAGGAATACCTTTGTCCTGGGTTGCAGTATATTCTATTACCATCTTCATCCTTGAATAATGATTTGTCTGGCATGTGTCCTTCCAGGGCGTTACAGAACTCACATTGTGAGTCAGAGTGCTGTGAAGACTCAACAAGCAGCTGCTGTACAGTTCAAAAATGTACAGAGTTCACAAATCATTTCTTTACCATAACACATTCATCCTTGTAGGAGTAGTAAGAATAGTTTCGTTCCTAAGTCTTGATCAAGAGGATTACCTGAAGAATCACATAATTTTCTGTAAATAATCACTCTGACTATACTTAGTCTTTAATTTCCTAAAGATATTTTTTCTGATATTATTCAAAAGTTTCTCAAAAGTATTTAATCTTGTCATCTTTCCACATTATCATTTTTCGTTTTCAATTGACTGTACACAATTCTTTTTTTACCTGCCTGGTTTTTTAAAAATTTTTCTTGTTGGCTTTGAAGAACTGGTCTTTTTGGTCATCTATGATTTTCAATTCATCTTAGTATATTAACTTGCTGCCTGTCCTAGACTCAGCTTTTGAAGATCCTGTGCTACGTACAAGCCGCAATCCTTCGGTCTTTTCTTTTTCATTCCACTAAAGCAGCAGAACTTGCACAATGTTGTTTTTCTCCATTTATTTCTAGCAGTCACTCAGAAGCTCTTGTTTGTTGCTGTGTCTACCGTGGTCCATGGAGAATTTTTGATGTGCCTGTTTGCCAGCTGCTTGTGCCGACTACACTTTCACTGTGGATACACACCCTGCTAAGGATGTTCTCTAACAAGTCCTTATTTTGATGACTCTCAGGCAAAACTGAGCTGTTCATTAAAAGTATCTGGTCTGTTTTTGAGCTATGGCCAATGTGTACATCTGCTGTAAACATAGATCAGTTCTTAAATGTTTCTTGCCTACAAGCAGGTTCAGTATGGTGGCAGTGTAATTCAAGGAGAAATAGAAATGTGTTTAATGCTCTGATCGAATCAAAATAGGGCTCATGTCAATATTAAAAGTATAATATTTGGAACAATTATAGCTTTTTTGAAACTTTCATTTGTAAGCTTTTTAAACAATGTCTGAAGTTCTGAATTTAATATTGCCTCCTTTTTTTTTTTTTTTTTTTTTTTTTTTTTTTTTTGGTCTGAAAAACCTAATGGCTGTTTTAGGAGTTTTCATATTCTGGATATTCAGTATATGCTTGTAGATTCTGGTATTCATTCCCTCAGCTCATTTTAATGATTGTCTTGTGTTTCTTCATACAAGAAGAGAGTGGGTGTGGGGTTGAAGTCTTAAATCTGGAATTGTGAACTGCTTCAATTTGTGAATTTTCAGCTGTTTTTCTCATAACTGTGGGAAACTTGTAGAATAGCTGACTAACTATTAGTTTTTGTATTCAATACAAGTATACATATATGTTTAAAACTTTAACATAAGATTAGAACTATATACAGGAAATTAAATGGTGTTGGTTTGGGTTTTTTTTTTTTAATTTTTTTTTTTATTATTATGAGTAGTTGGTGGCTAAGTTAATGAATATAGTCAGGTGAAATTTCAGATATGCAATGTAAAATGGTATCAGGGCAAAAAGACCAGTAGTAAGGATGAAATTTATCTCTGGACTGTCCATTCCTGTAAAAGCAATTCCTCATTTACATGTCTCACCCAAGCTACCAAAGTCCTGCTTAGTAAGTCTTGCCAAAGCAGCTTTCCACCTTAACAGCTCTAATAGATATCAAATTTGATATTGACAAAATGGGGTGGTATTATGACTTTTCTGTTTCCATCACTGGAGTCCTTTGTTGCAAAGCCACATATAAAGAAAAAGATATTAGGTAGCCTTATTTTTTGCATGAATAAAATTCTCTCGGTGGGGAAGCAGGGAAAAGAACTTCTCACNAAAAAGAACTTCTCACGTTTCCTCCTCTTTAAATATGTCATCATGGACATGTTGCCAGCTTGTTTAATTGGTCTNTCAAATTTGATATTGACAAAATGGGGTGGTATTATGACTTTTCTGTTTCCATCACTGGAGTCCTTTGTTGCAAAGCCACATATAAAGAAAAAGATATTAGGTAGCCTTATTTTTTGCATGAATAAAATTCTCTCGGTGGGGAAGCAGGGAAAAGAACTTCTCACGTTTCCTCATCATGGACACGTTGCCAGCTTGTTTAATTGGTCTGGCAACCTGTCTATCAACTATGGGCTCTATGCAGGTCACAGAAGTTCTTCTAAACTGCTCCACCACCAAGGTTTGTCTCTCAGTATCTAGAAAAGTCTAAGTTGAAAATATTTGGGGAATAAAAGAAGAAATCTTATTTTTCTGTTTAACGTTTTAATTGTCTGCCCTTTAAAGATATGTGCTTGTTCCCACATGCTTCAAATATTTTCCCAGTGGCCCTTAATGTCTAGATTAACTTTATTAAGGAAGCATTTCACACAGATGATCTTTATGGTTGTGATGTAACACTTCTTATACTGAGATACTGAGGGCTATAATTTGAAGAAAAATAATAACAAATAGGGAAAGTAACCATGCAAAAACCACCAGCTGCCTTTTCAAAACCATCTTAGAGCTTCCTGTAGATGATTCAGTTGTAAGCAGAGGTAACATAAGGAGAACCCCAGCTGTTTGACTGCCTGCAAAGCTCCTTGCTCTGGGTTATATTTTGGGGGGGGGGGGGGGGGTTTGTTGTTTTTGTTTTTTTTTTTTTAATTTCATGAAGCCTAGGAGCTTATTTTCAAATACAAGAACCTTTAAACTTTTGTGCGTTATCAGATCTGTGGACTGTGACTAGGAAGGAATGGATATAAGCATAAAAGAGCCCGGAAATTTCTATTTGTAATAATACAGGATGTTATTATATACTTCATCAAAAATCAAACCTACATGATGCATGGATGTCACAGGTTGCTCTTGGGTTGAGCAAAATGGACAAGGCATTCTTTGAGGTATTTTGCATGTGTTGATCTGCATGTATAAAGAAACAAAAGCACTTTGATTGCAGCTGCTTGTGCCCAATCACAGTTACCTGATGACAGACAATTTGTTTACTAAGTGTTTTCAAGTAGGGTCTTTTCCTTTCTCTTTATTCTGGAGACCTGACAAAAACACAGAAGCTGGGAAAGTTCGTGTATATGCACATTCTGTAGGACTAACAATTTTGATAGCTTTTTTGAGGGGATGAATGAATATCAAAGTTTTTCAAATACTTGTTTTAAGTTTTGAAATAACTATGAAAGAGATCCGAGAGCAGAACTGAGGAGTTGTATCTCTGCCTGACACAACCCTGCTTACAGCCTTGTGGAGTGCTTAACTCTATTACTCCCGAGTTGTCTTTATATATCTTAAAACATTCTGTTACCTTGGTAAAATTAAATATAAAAATTGTATTTAGTATTTTTCATAAACTAATTTATTGATTTGCAAGTGAAATTTCTCTGATGTTTTATGGAAACCCAGCTTATGATAGAATTGCTTAGTTGCAACTTGCATTGCTTGCAGAAGTTACGTGTCCACCTGTATTAAAACATGGATAAAGTTGGCATTTGGGACAGGCAAATAATCTTATCTCTATGCCTTTAAGAGGAACCTTTAGGGCATGATTATATTCATCTTCTCTTTTCATTATACAGTAATATTTTATGTTATGTGTTTCCAGCTGCTAATGTGAATCAGCTACAGCTGGAATCCTGAACTCTAGTGATGTTTAGATTATAAGATGCTTCTGCTGATCTCCATCATGCCAGCCATAATGAGTATTGAGAACAAAATTACTATATTTATACCCTACTTTTCAGAAAGAAAATGGAGCTGCGTGTTTTTCAATATTTTGTGATTAGTATTACATAATAAATGTTATTGCATGTGATAATCTAGTCCCTTTTTAAAACTGAGGAAGGCAATAAAGTGCAAGTTGGAAAACTTACATTGAGAAAGTTTAGTGTAGATTATTTTTAAGCACAGAAGAGAAATAATAAATCCTCAGGTTTGCAAAGGGTTACATTAAAGAAGTGTACATTCTGTAATTTGTACTCTTGGAAGGTATGAGAAGGGTGAAGGAATTGCACCAGTGTCCTGCATATGATGGTTAAGTTTTATATCGGCAAAACAATTTACCACTGAGAGGGACAACTGTGCATTGAAAGAGGTGACCTGGGGAGCTTTTGAAGTCCCCATCACCAAAGGTTTTAACAATATATTAAGCAATCTGTTAGGAGGGGTCTAAAGATAACTCATGATGCTTCAAACCCACAGGATGCAGAGGCTGACATCCTCACAACCCTTCCAATTTGCTTTTTTGTCCCTTTTGTAGTCGTATCTTCGGGGCTATTTTATGTTTCTGAGGGAAAATACCCAATGTCCTTTCAAGAACTTGTGTTGTAGATAGTGATGCAGATAGAACACATAATAAATAAAATAAAAGAAGGTCACGTGCTTGAATTCCGTTTAGTTACATGTGCATGACTGCACAAATTTTTAATGGTTATATAAATAAAGAGAGGAAGGCTTATCTAGGAATATATGCATTTTGATTATATCTGCAAATGCCACTATCTGATATTTTAGGAATCTCTGTGAGAAGATTGTGCAGAACTTATGTATCAAAATAACATTCACTAAAAAATCCAAAAGCATAGTAATAAAGGCAATCAAGTGAAAGATCGGAAAATCAGAAACAAACAAATGTATCTATGCCAATGCATCTAGGGTTTTTTTAAACTACATCCCAAGCTAAAAGAACTCCCAAGATCCTGTGTTTCTGTGTCATCTGTTGGCCACTTTTCAAGGCTAAGCAGCAATGTCTTCCTGAATTCAGGAGACTCAAATTCCCACCGTGAATTTCAGGTGATGGTGGAGGTTTGTTTCTCCTTCAGTGGTTTTTGCAAAATACTGGTTTTGAAAAGGAGGGTGGGAAGGATTCTGCACTGCAGCACATGTGGGTATCTTTGTTTGAGTGGGTCTCTTCCTCTGTGAGAGCTTAATAATTTGCATTATTTTCCGGAGGAAATGATCCTGCTAAGGCCTTCTGTCACACAGGCGAGCTTTTCCAGTCAGAGATTCAGAGCTGGCATTTAGGTGACCTAAATGATCAGTGATAATCCATCAGTTTATCCAAAGGGAAAAAATGCAGTTGTTGCCATCATCATCATCCTAAAATCAAAAAGAAAATTCTAAATTTGGGCAGTGTAAGAATAACTAGGTTTCTTTTAAAAACTGGAAATCTGAATTATATGTTGGATGTGTTTGGGAGCAGAGCTGCATTTTGTTGTTGTTGTTATTCTGGTTCTTTTGGGGTTTTTTTTTTACCTTTTATTTTGTGGAGTGGGGGGCATTTATTCTGCTTCTGTAATCATGTTTTATAGTCTATGATCATAAGAGAATTTAAGGCTGGAGTAAAAATACAGACGAATAAATGAGTTCATCCGACTGGTGATGTGTTAATTTTTTATTGAAGATGAGAGGACCACCAGAATTGCTGGAACTGTAGGTTACTGTATTTGGGAGAAAACCAATGAATTGTACTTTATGAATGTGACTTTCATCTTGTTTTTTTTCTTGAATAGAGTGTTTAGTTATTATAGCATTTAAATATTGTACTGTTTGTTCCTCTCTCTGTGATCTTAGTGCATCTATTAGGGGAAATGACAACAAGACTGACCTCAAACCTTTTATTTTCTTTTTTCTTTCCCCTTATTTTTTGAAATAAAAGGTTAGGTTAGCTGGATATCGGGGGAAATACTTTTTCCCTTTTTTTTTTTTTATTTTTATTGAGCTATTGAAGTAATTGGACGGATGTAGTTTTCTCCAAAGACGAAAGACAAAACTCCAAATCGAATAATAAATCACATATAAGAGAAAAATAAAATAAAAGCTATATCAAATCTGTCTAAAAGCGTCTACAAAATTGAACAGTGTAGAGACGGCTGAGTGTGGAGAAAATATTGAACAACTTGTAGCCACCATTTATCAAAGAATGTAATTTAACAACTGTTGGCATACAAAAAGCAAGAAGTCAGAAAGATGTATCACAGAAAATAAAGCACAATATATTATTGATATTTGAGATCAAGGGTATATTAGAACTTTTGAAATTTGAATCTGGGTTTTTACATTCGGGCAGTGATTTTTAAAAAGATTGTTTCAGCAGCGTGGCTACGGCAGGATTACTTTTCTGATTTAAAAATGCCCTAAAAATATTAGCTCTGTGAAATTTAGCTGCCACAATGGAGCACTTGGCACAGTTTTCCTCCCTTTTCCGTATTTCTCATAGTAGGACTCCCCTGAGATCACTGACCTTGGCTTCTTGCTGTTCTGTGATCCCCTCACTCACAGACCCTTCCCTGGTGGCCAACTCTTTTGTTTTACATATGCTGTGACCACAAGAGTCTTCAGAAAATACAATAACTGTTTAACCTTGCTAGAGAAAATAGAAGAGATTTGTTTCTCAGCCTTACCTAGAAATCTAGTAGCTCTGTCAAGCCTTTCAACCTGACTTCTGAAAATATGGTCTTTCTTCCTACTTTGTCTTTCTTCTCTGGTCTTTAAAAATTTTCCATAAATTCCAAAAAGGTCACTGTTCACACTCCGCTGTGGTATGTCTCCCTGTCCAGAATAATTTTCCTGAGAAAGGCAAGACAGAGTAATTAAAGATAAATGCCCTTCTAAATTTTTTCTTTTTCTTTTTTTTTTTTTTTAAGATATCCCTGAACATAGGGAAATATCAGAAGTCATTGTTTTTCCTTTTTATCCATTTACTGGTTGGCTTCTTAATTTAGACAAAGTACACCAGTCATATACAGCAAATTCCAGATTTTAGGTTATATTGTGCCCAAAAATTATTACTGGCCAGTCCTAAACCATTTTATTTGTATTTCAGAAGTTTCAAATCAGTTTCCTGATGTAGTAGTATATACATCTACTACTATGAGGCGAGGTAGACTCACTGCCTTGAAGAGTTTCTTTCTTTTGTCAGCAAACAAGGAAGTTTAGGTGGGGAAAAAGAGAACGTGTTATGTGAAACGTGGATAAATCATCTGACTTGCTGAAGATTTAAAGCAAAAGTGGATTCTTTGATTGTAATGTTGTTTGTTGGAAACCACAGATCCTTTGTCACTGGCATCAGTGGCATAAAAAGCTGAGTTTTCCCCTCTCTGGTGCTCCAACCAAGATCTCAGCTTCCCTCTGCTAAATTTCAGTCTTGATGCTCATTTGGAACATTTATCTGTGGTTGTCCTCTGTGGTTTTTCGTGTAATAATAATAGGTGGGTAAAATTTTTCAAACATAATGGATGTAGTTTGAAAATTGTCTTCTCTTTACAGAGTGACAAGGAGAGTAAAGAGGGAGGAGAGGGAAATTCTTTCACCTTTGAAAAAAAGAAAAACTCACCTCGATGTTAGCAATGAAAGGGAACTTTCCCTCATGCTAGGTATCAAAAAGATGGAAACAGCTCCAGCTAGTTGCCTTCTGTAGGCAGAGTTATATTTTGAAAAACTATTTTCAGCTAATTTGGCTGTTGTGCAGTTTGAACTTTATGAATTGACTTGTAATTGGACCATGCTGTCAATGAGAAAACTTACAAGTATTGAACATGACATTTTTAAGAAGGTTACTGTCATCTAGTCCTCTATTAGTGGATTTGCAGAGAGTTATAATTGGCCTAACAAGCCTAGTAACCTGTCCTACTTCCAATTATAATGTACAACCTCATTTATATCTTTTCTTTATTTACCGATAGGTAATAATTCTCTGTCTAGTGCACATGCTTCAAAATAAAGCTGTCTAATCATAGAATGTGTGGATTGATTTAATACACATGCATATTGGTACCCCTACACATAAATTATATCCCTTGCATATGCATATAACTGTGTGTATATATATTCTGAAGAATTCAAGTACATCTTTTTTTTAATATATGTATTTTTATATATATACATACTCACGTATATATTTTTATTCTGTTTAATTAAGTACAAAGTCTCCTGTTTGCTTTTAAATTTCTGGTGGGAACAGGGAGATAGTGCTTTCTCCAGACCTTTGTTAAGTTTGTGTGATTATTCTGGCTAGGAGTGATAATACATTCATGTAGATGTAATTCTTGGGACTGAAAAAGAAGGGGAAGCGTAAGAAAATGAACAGGTTGATGAACTCAGTGCATTCGTTATCAACTTATATTTGCATGAAGGAGAAACTGTTCACTTCTTATGAAATCAGAATGGCATCATTAATTTTGTTTACTACACAAGCAATTTTGAGCGCGTGTAAGATTTACGGGCAGTTTGCGGGTGAGAATGTCTTGTTAAACAGCTCTAAGGAAAGAGCTCTGCAGAAGCGACTGCCCTCCTTGTACCTCCCCAAAGCAGAACTTCCGTGTTGTTATCACCGCAAGGAGAATGCTGGCAAGTCACAATGGTGAATCTGAAAGTAAAGAAGGGATCAGTGAAGAATTTTTTTTTAAAACAAGAAGAAAAAAAAAGCAGCTAAGGAACTGATATTTTGATGCATTCATAAAGTTAAAAGTTTTGGGTTTTCAATAATTTCTTCATATATGGCAACTTGGCCTTCACTGCTATGAACTCCGTGCTTGTCTTAGTAAAGACTGACTGGTGAGACACCAGATCAAAAAAGGAAAAAAAAAAACGAAACAAACAAACCTTTTAGATAAGAATAAGAGAAGCAAAGGCACCAGAAAAGGGTTTAGTCATTCTCCTCTTCTTTCTTTATTTTTTGGTCTCAAGTGTAGCTGCCATTGAATTGTTAATGTAGTTCTGCCTTACAAGAAGGGCCAGCAGAAGAGGAATTATATTTTTTGGAGGTTTTTTTCTGTGGTACCTTTTTTTGTGGAGATGCTCTTGAATGAACATCTTTTCAGAATGCAGTTGAGAGCTTAGAGAGATGTGGTTAATATCTTTTTGTGTAATTTAATTCATTGCATTAACTGAGTTATTCCATTCTAACTTTGGGTTCTGAGTCATATTTTATTTCAACAACATTATCCCTGAGCCTCAGAAAACAAAGCAATAGTTCTGCTTATTTTGGTGGTAGAGTGGTTGTTAGTGAAACATCTTAAACTACAGTCTTTGTTTTTGTTGTTCTGTTGAGCTTGAAGACCTACCAGCATGAAAATATGGATTCAGTATACTCAAGGCTGTAGTGTCTGTCCCTTCTCCTGTGAGTTTGAGCGCTGGTCACTGTTGGTTAAAATATCATGTGTTCCTCTTGGTTTGCATGCTCCACTAGGGTGCAGGAACAATCTGAGGATATAGGTTTCAGTGAAGAGAAACAATGATAATATAAGAGATTATAAACCATTGAGGTATCTGCAGATTAACCAATGTCAGTTTGCATCAGCTTCACAGAAGAATGATGTTTCAAAAAATAGGAGCAAGGGGATGACATAAGGCTAAGGTACTTCAGAATGTACTTTCGACGAGGCAAATTGTGCTTTAAGTTTTGGAATTCACCAATGTGTGTGCATATGTTCTCACCTACTTGTGACTAACAAATCATGTGTTTTTTCTGCACTCCTCACCACGATTTGAGTGTGTACTCTGGTGTATTTTCTAACTTCTCAACATGTGGTTTCTGACAGAGTCATAGATCTGAACTCTCGCACAGCACAGCAGTGTCTCTAATAAATAGGTCGAATAATCTCAGAAACGGTGTTTGTTAGCTTTGAATCGATAGTGATGAAGTTACTCTGTGTTCTTACTTGCTCAAACTTCTGTCTAATCTATCTTTGTTCTCTTCTTCTTGTGCAATCTTTTCCTTGCTTCCAGTGGCTGCTACAAAGAGCAAAGCTAGAGGTGAGTTTCTGCCTGCACTCTTCAATTTGCATTGCATGGTTCTGCAGCCCGCTCATTTTCTCTCAAGGTTGTTTCTGCTTCTCCAAAGAAAGAAAGATGTCTTTAGGTCCTATGGTACGATCAATTAGTTCTTTACAATTTTTGTTATTGCACCTAAGTGCGTTGTTTATCAATCAGCACTGCTCGTGCTGTATTTTGTTAGTTGCTTTAATCTGGGAAGTCGTTAGGAAAAAGATAAAACTAAGTGCATTCTAGTTAGATTTCTGACTTGCATTATAGTAATGTAGGGATATTGATGGCATTTTAATCGAAACGAAGATATTGCATAAAAATGCTCATAAATATGTAAATGTAATTTATATTTTTTATCTCTAGTCATAGTCATAAATATCTGAACAGAGAACAATGAACTCCTAAGTGTCTCCTAAGCACTCCCTGTCTTTTCACACTGGTATAAATGATCATCACTGTTCCTGATAGCGTACCAATATATAGAAAGGCACACTATGATATCTTCAGAGATTTATGGCTTCAGAGCAGCAAGGTGATTGCCACAAATCAGTGTGACAAAGAAGTAAACCTTTCAGAACTAATCATGTAAGGTCAGCAGTGCTGTAAACCACTTCCTGAATTTCAAAGAAGCAGTGATGTAGCAAATGTAACCTGAGGGGTGTATTTTGACTTATGGATACGCATAAATCGATGCATATGTGTTTCTGCATGCATATGCATTTATATGCATGAACATCTATTTTCACAGAAAATGATGAAAATGTGTATTTTGCTATCATTTTTATATTGTTTCTGGTAGATAAATTTGAGTTGTCTGATAATTAAATATCAGATTTTAAGGCAAACATCTGTGCTAGTTTACATGTATTTTGGAAGTTAAAATTGACAATGTTTGCAAAGTTCAATTCTTTACATTGCTTAGCTTGAGGTTGTAGAACAGCAGTAATAATCAAAGAAAGCACAGCCAATTGAGGGTGTTTATGTATGAGGATGAGTAAACCAAAAATTAAAATACAGCTCAGATTTGTATTTTTCTCTTTTTTTTAAACCCTTGCATGGCTTTTTGTAAGATCTTTTTCTCAGAAACTTTGCATGCATTGGGTGACATGAATGAGGGGAGTGAATAAAGTTGAATTCATATATCTGCCTATGCATGCTTTGAAATTTGCTTTACTTCTTTCTGTACTGTTGTGTATTCAGCTGTGATGCTGCATAACAGCGGTCAAGACTTTAAGACCTTCATAATTAACGAAAAAAGCCCAAACCAAAACACGTCCACAGAAGAGACTTTTCAGCACACATAAACATAATCTCATCAGTATTCAGTGATTACTTGATATGCCCATATATTGCCATTCAGACAGAAACTGCCCTGGAGGCACAGGAATTGTAGAATGAGTCAGAATTACTCATGGGCCCCACTCATCTGTGAGCATTAACACACCCTTATTTCAGAAGTGCATATGCATATTGAATGCACAGCTGAAACTGTATATACTGAACTAGGTTTGACACTGTGATCTGTGTTATCCTTGGAGATCTCTTGCTCAGCTGCACAGTGCCTTCAAGAAGTCCTCAGCTTTTCCTTTGGAGCTGAACAGCCCTGTGATGAAAGTACCCAATATCCACAAGGAATTCAGCCCTGCAGTAGTTCTGTCTTCTGCCAAAAGCATAGACCTATTTTATAGACTCCTGTGGTGGAAGACATGAAGGAGATGATGCCTTACTGCTTTTCTCATTGCTCTGTCTAAGCAGTAAAGAAAGGTCTGTTCCTCCTTTTTAAGTCTAACCCTTAACTGGCAAACAGTTCTCTAATGTGGCACTGGAAACATCAATTCACAACTGAGAGAATTCTCAGGAGGAGTTTCTCTTCTGGCGCTTATAATATGAAATCCAGCACTCCTTTATGTCCTTGCTCTTATGCATGGATCTTCATCTTCCCTTTCTCAGAGTTTGGAGTTTGCGCTGCCATTTTCAGCAAGGCACAGTGGACCTCATGCCTGCCCTAAGATCTGAGGGATCCAGAGTATATTGTTAAGTGGTATTCTGTGGGATCACCTGTCTTTTGTTTGTGCATTGTTAGCACGGGAAAACTCCTGCTGGTCTCCACTTCCCTCCCTCTCCTTGAGGGATTGTCTGTAAACTGAGCACCAGAGCCTTTGCTCTCAAACATTGCATTCAATGCTGTTTCCTGAAGTATTTTCTCAGGCTTTGTTGAAGACTGCTTGTGTTAAGTGCTGTAAAGCAGCTATTGAACTCTCTACTTTATCCTTGCTTTGTGGCACTTAGAGTCAATTTAAGTTGAAAGGTCATCTGGTCTGCAGGTCATTTGGACTGAGCTACCATGTAAGTAAAACCCACTTAAATCTGTTCGCTCAGAGCCTTCCAGTCAAATTGAAGTATCTCAAGGATTTCACAGCTCCAGGATAGATTTGCACTATGATTGCTTGATTTTACTGTGGTTTTCTTTTTTAGACTTTTGATTTCCTAGAAGTTTTTTGTGGTCTCCAGAGAGGGTAAATACTTGGGTTTTGCATAGAAGGGCAGATCTGGCTTTGGACTACCTTGGGCAGATGCTGCCACAGGATACTCATGAAGAGAATACTTGGGACATTTCCAAGAAGTCTAGTTCAGAAGGATTTAAAAGGGTAGGGGGCAAAATGAAACATGAAAATGGTCATTTATGGCACTTAATTTGATGAAGCAGAAACTGAAGATGCCACCTGAAGATCTCAGACTATCAGAGGGTTTTTTTCAGTGCATGTATATTTTAAGGATCATTTCTTAATGCACAAGCTGAGATTTGTTTAACTTCTTCTCTATAAATGAACATTTCCTCTAGCAGAGCACCACCTTGAAGACTGCTTGACCTCTTAAGAAGGGCTGTTGTGACAATTTTGGGACAATATTGTTGTAGATATCTTCTGGCAGCAGTTAACAATTGTTTCCAGCCTCAGTGGTCTTACCAGATCTGCTAATGACGTGTCAATTTTCAGCTAGCAAGTGGAAGGGAGGGCCAAGTGTCAAATGTAATTAGTTGAGGAATGGAGTTCTGTGCTCCTCATTTTCACCTTGATACACTCTGTGTCGTCTGCTATGAAAAAATTGTTGCCAGAGCTGTCCCAAACCTCCTGTATTAAGGCAATTGGCTTTTAACCCTTCAAAGTGTAGATTGGAATTCCTGATAATTTTGGTTGTGGGGTTTCTTGGGTTTTTTGTTTGTTTGATGGCACTTTTTGTTGTTGTTACTTTTTTTTTTTTTTTGGTTGAGAATACTGAGGATGACCTTGGCAACTTCTTATGAAGAAAAACAGAATATAA
Source organism: Oreocharis arfaki (assembly GCA_013398015.1). NCBI lineage: Eukaryota > Metazoa > Chordata > Aves > Passeriformes > Paramythiidae > Oreocharis > Oreocharis arfaki. The sequence goes on from VZRR01009655.1 coordinate 308,841, forward strand.
AGTCCAGCTTCTATTGCAAGAGGGGAAAGCAAGCCCTCCAGAAGGATCTCTTGTCATCTGCTAGTTGAGAACTACAACATTCCTTCCTATTCCTAAGACTTCTGTGGCCCACAGATTAAAAATGGTGACATTTCCAAGAAGATTGCTAAGTCCCAAGAAGAGACTCCTTGCAGAGGGGAAGATGTGACTGCTTTAATATTGCAGGATTCCTACTATCCAGTCTATATAAAAATGTGTTGTATTGGTAGCTATTTCTGCCATGCTTCTTTCCCCTATTTTAGCTGTGGATGAAGCTCTATTTTAAATTTTTGTCTCAGGGGAAATACCATTTGTATCATAGTGCCACTGCTTCTCGTAGAAGAGTATTGCTGTAGTACTCACACAATGCTTCATTCTGTCTCAAAAACTGTCATTAAAGGTGTAATTCTGGTGGTTCTATGGGATGTCCTTTTGATGGGAGATACCTTCAAACTCCTTTTCTATTTTAGTATTACAGTTTTAAGTATTGTAAGTGCCTTGAACTCTATCTCACTTGTCTCACAAGCTGGATATAACAGGATATTTTTTTTGGTAGCCTGTTGGATATCCAAGGGATTTTTGAGTTGTGTCTTTTTCTTGACTTGTGTTACATCTGTACCCCAAAGAAACTCTGTTTATTTTTGAGTACCATGATTTTTTTTTCTTTCATTCATTTCTTCTACAAATGCAGAAGTATATATTGTTTCTGCCTTACTTTTAAAGGAAGAGACTGCTTCTCTTTCAGAAACATAAGATTAAATTTGGCTTTCACAATGCTACTTAAGGCATACATCTCAGTCTGTAATATAAATCATCATAGCAGTTGATGCACTGTCTAAAAGCATCTTATCCAGGAGGCAAAGATCACTCTGGACTTTATTCACTTGATTTATTTTGTTTGTTCTCATTATGTCAATGAAATTGGTATCAGCTTATTTGAAGCTTAAGTCAGGAGGGATCGTGTGAAGAATGTTGTACCAATATACTCTGTGACTGCCTGGATAGTTGTGCAGTTACTCATGTTATCTTTTAGTTGGGAATCAATTTTTTTCTCAATACTTCACCAGATCTTCATCATTGGTCGTGTTCTACCCAGCCATCTCTTTGATTTTATTACGGCATAGGATAAAGTTTGTTGTGTATGTTCTACATAAGTATATTTGTAAATATATAGGTAAAGAATAGGTTTCATTCATTCCGTAGTTTTGACTGAAAACCATACAAACTAGGAGAAACTGTTTTGGCCAGAACTGGACAACAAAATTGAAAGACGTACAGGGTCTAAACATACCAGTTTAAGGCCTTTCTTCAGTACATGTAATTAACCAAGCATATTTCTCATTCAGAATATTATCATAGAATCAAGTCAGTAACACAGCAGCTGTCCATATAAGGAGAAGGATGAAATAAATGTACGCAGAGGAGACCCAAACATTTGTCTTATTTGCATTATCTTCACACAGTTCTCAGCTATTCAGTTATTGACATCAGTCAGGCATTAGCTTTGCTGTTGTTTTTATTTCTTTTTTTATTGAGGAATAGATAACCCTGGGTGTCACCTGCAGAAATGACACTCTGCAGCACATTATGGCAGAAGTTGCGAACGAGTGGAAGTGTATAGATGTTGAAAGTGTGAATCCAATATAGAGCCTAGGGAAACTCCATAAATCAGTAGTTTGGAAGAGCATTTATTTATGGTTATAAGCTTTCACCCCTGAGACATGTAGAAATAAAAACCTGTCATATTCCACCTTTACTACAAGGTCATTACAAAAAGCTTGCCAAGACTGTTGTAGCAGCATAGCGGGATCTGAAGCTCGACTGAAATATTTCAGATATTCTGGTGCTATTGAAGTAGGGGAGCTCTTCTTTGTAAAATCTTATGATGTTCTTATTCAAAATACAGTTTCAACTTCTAAAGGTAGAATTTTCATATGTCACTTTAAGGTATTAAAAGCACCTTTGGTATTTACAAGTGATTGTACTTTCAGAGAGAACAACAAAGCCAGTCTAAGCTTAATAACCATTCCTTTAGTCTCTTTGGTATTTCCTCCCCTGTAGTTTAGTTGCTGCTTCCAGTATATAAAGCCTGAGGTCCAGTGCTTTCCTCCAAGGATTAAATCCTGTCCACTGGGTAAACTTGTGAGGCTGAAACATACGGATTTCAGCTTTCCTCCATGATTTCTCGTGGACATTAAGGGTCAGAGTTTTCTCATATTCAGCATTTCTGATGAGGAAGAAAGTGGTGGTGTAGAACAAAATTTCATGCTTGTCTGTGAAGATGGTCCACAGAGGGGAAAAAAAAGAAAAAAAAAAAGGTTTTGGAAGTGAAAAGGTTTTGAAAATGATCGTGTTAAGAGTACAGAAGGACTGTGAAGGTTTATATATAAAATTCTGTTGAGTTTTGTTGTATTTTTTAATATCCTCTTAAATGCAAGAGTTCACATTAGATCACAATGCTAGATTGTTTCACGATTTAGTTTTCCATTAGATAGTATAAAACATTATAAATATGTTATGCTCTCAAAAGATCACGCATATCTGCTTAAATATATATGTATGCCATTTGTCCAAAGAGATTTGGGAGAGAAAGCAGCTGCCTGAATTCTAGAGGTTTTTCTAGATTTACTAAACATGTTGCTCTCCCTTTTTTTTTTCTTTTTTTTTTCTTTTTTTTTTTTTCCCCCTCCTTACAAAGTCCAGCTGATCCCCAGGGGGAAAAAGCTGGAGTCATAACGATGATAATAGTTCTTAACAAAGTTGCTGACTGCCCTTTACCCTTTGTAATTATACTTGGGAAATATGTGGCCCTAACAGCTGTAAAATCTTTTCAGTATTGAGAGAACTGAGATTTCCACACGATGTTGTGTGTCCAAAACCTCACTGTTGTAGTTCCTTCCAGAATCCTTCCGCCATTCAAGGTCCCAAGTCCTGCTAGGAGACTGAGAAAATATGAATCAGCTTTTCATTTTTTGGATGGAGCAGCACTGGAAGCAGCAGTTTGACAAGCCTGTGTGTCCTCTTTACTGCTTTTAAAGCATTTCATTCTGTTTTCCAGAATAGATGTAAAAAACCCACTATTAGCAGTTGTGATAATATAGCACACTCACTAAAGTTGCAGGTCATTATGGACTAGAGCTGCTCTAAGAGCACAGAAATAGCAAAGGAAGGTACAAAGCCCCCCTGGAATGAGATCTGTAGGGTCAGGCTGTTGCTGTCAACATGTGCTTTTTTATTTGAGAGGCATCGACACTGGGCCAATGTCTTAGTCATTTACTGACATAATAGTTTTTTAGCCGGTGCAGACAAATTTGAGGTGGAATAAACACAATGTTTGTTTTCATGCTTGTGAAATGCAGCACAGCTGTAGGAGAGGAACTCTAGGGAGGATGTTCCATTCTGAGGTGGACCTGGTTATCATTGACTAAAGCATTTTGTCACTTCTTATTCCCCAACTTTCAGATAGGCCACTCTTCTCTCCACGTTGGTTAATACGAATTCTGATTGCTTTTTTTCCTTTTTTTTTTTTTTTTCAATTTGTCTGCACTCATTGGGGTGTTAAGCGTGTGAGACTGTCAAAAGCAGTACGTTAGGAGAGCTTGCCATACTTGAATAGAACTCTGCTGGAAATGTGGTTGCTTTATTTGCTATTTGAATGAATGTGCTGCTGTAAATCTGGTCATGGTTTTGAGCATTGAGCCCTTACGACTATCTGCAAAGAATTTCCAAAGGCAGTGCATTGCATTTCAGACACATATTGCTGTGTGCTGGCTCAGTTAAGTAATTTGTCAGATTCCAGTCAGACAAAACACTTTGCTTCGGAGTCTAGACTGTTGATTTAGGCACAATCGAAAGGATATCGTGAGTTCCCAGGATGTGTTCATCATGTTTTATACGTCCTGTGGAATTGCTGGGCGTGAGTGCCTAGAATCTGGCAGTTGGTTGGAGCTGCTGCTCTGAGGAAGGTTGTCAACTTCTTTGTCCCAAATATCTAAATTTCTCAACTTCTATTGAAGTTTGTTTGTTTTTTTTTTTTCAAAATTTCTTATAGAGAAAAAGGATTTGCTAATAATGCCTATACAATACAAAAGATAAGAGATGGTGCACAGGTTAAACCCATGTTCACTGATTGTTATTTTTCTTTGGATAGTTATAGACACTTTTGAAAATACAGGCTTTTCTTTCAGGCTTGGTTTCGCTCAAGTGTGCTTTTGTAACCAAAGGAAGTAGAAAAAGTGCTTTAAATAAAAGGATTTTTTTTCCCCCTCAATTTCTCTTTTGAAAACCAAAGGACTTATGCTGATTCTCCACATTAGGTCAGATCTCAAGATTTGTTCCTTAAATCTCTGTATGAGATCAGATCTTCAGAGAATTTATTTTACTTTAGTGGTCAGTGAAACACACAGTGTTTAAATGGCTGAGGATTCACCATCACTGCTTCAATTTGTGGTTTTAAATTCATTCTAATTTGGTTTCTTGGTTGAGGCATAAAGGCCTAAATCAGCTAAGACTTTTTCATGTGTGCTATTATAGTTTCATAGGGATCTCTAGTTCTCTGTAAGTAAGCATTATGCTCAGCATTCCTCTGGGATTCTTTCAAGGGCTAATAACTTCAAGGTCGTCCTCACATTTTAATTATGGGCTGCATAGAAAGAAAAAGTCGCGGAAAACACTTGAGCAGAGTACTTTGGAGGGATTTTTGTCCCTGTGCTGTTCATACACTACTATTTCAAAAAATCTGCTGTGGTTAGAGATGGTCATGGGATGATTTGTGTTATCTGTTGACCACAACGTCTAGTGGATCATTAGAGATAGAGAGAAATACTCAGTGTTTGTCTACCATGGACCTTAAGCTGTTGATTCTGAACTGACATCCTCAGTCACTACTCAGCCAGTTGCAGAACATCCAACTCCTTTTCTGTCAAGCTGATAAAGTGAAGTTCATTTCTTATAAAAGCTAGCTAGCAACATAAAGCTAGCAATAAAGCATTGCCTTTATTGTCACTACATGATCATTTAAAGAACCAGAGTTCTGTGTGGAGTATTGCAAATAATTGCAAATTTCAGAAGGAACCTCTGCCATTTATGTTTTGGAAGCTGTTGCTGGCTCCCAGAAAATTAAACAGGTGGCTGGGTCTGCTCCTGTTCTTCACAGATTGATGCAACCCAAAGTATGTCAGTATCAGCACCCCAGGAAAGAAAAAAATCGGAGGTTTTCCTTTTTAGGATCCTGATTCTATGAAATCAGATCCAGAAGCTAAATAGATTAACTACTAGATTAATAAGATTTAGTAATTTAAAAAAAAAAACACCCAAAACACTGTTAAATGTTGGATCTTTTCATTTATTGTTTCAGCATTCTGTTCATGGGCTCCCTAGAGACTTACTAGCTAAAAGTCACAATTCCAGCTTGACAGTCTTCTAATCTTAAAGGATATGATACAAATCTTTAAAATTCTGTAACTTGACAAAAATCCTTCAAAAGGAAATGAGCAAGAGAATTAAGGAGTTCAAAATAAAACAGAGTATAGCTGCCAGGAGGGAGGGAAACATTGGAAAGAGGGCAGTGGAAAGGAATAGTGCAGTCAGCCTTTGCAGCAGCCAGCAGTGGACGTTCTTCCTAGGCTTTGCAGGGCCCCATGTGCCTTATAGAAGTCACTGTCACTTTGCCAGATTTTGGCTTTCCTCATTGTCCTGGTTTAAATGGTGCAAGCAAAGGTAAGACTATAAACTCCTGATTTATGTAAGTACCTGTGCACATAGAATGCATCCAGCTGTTTTCCCACAGACTCGCTCTTCTTCTGTTAACCGTTCCTGAGAGTACTGCAACCCTTTTTTCTTTTGTGAGAAAAAGAAACCCTTTTTCTTTTCCTATTTGTGTATTTTTTTATAATAGTTGTTCTTATTTCTGTATGCATACGTTATATGAGCTGTGGGTGGTGTATCAGGAGAAAAAGGATTTATTTTAGTTGGATGTAGAAGCAATTCTACTTAACTGCAAGTTTTTCAAGGTAGAAATTTTTTTTGCTTTTTGTGCAGTTTCTCTTTTCATTCAAAATGTCTGTCATTGGAAACGTCTTTGTTTCATTACTCAGTTTCCTTCAGAAGTAGCTGTTTTCATTTGTTTTGGGGAGTAGTATTTATTGTGTTTATTCATCACTGATTTCCGGAAATGTAGAGTGTGTCAGCTCATGCTTCTCAAGCAGCAACTCAGAAATGAAGGGAGAATATCAATCCCTACATTAATGTCCATTTGCATTTTAGGAATTTACAAGTCTATAAAACTAATGAGCTAATAATTCAGCATTCTTTTCAGATAATATTATGTACAGAAATGAATAGAATGAATGGGCTTCCCTCCCGTGGTTGGGCTTCTCTTACAGAATTTAATTTTTGTAATGATTATCATAATGGACTACCCATCCCACTCCAACAATAAATATTCCCCAGAAAGCAGGCTAGTAAAAATGTGTTTCCAGAGCAGACATAATAGAATTCCCCTGGTCTTTGGCTTTTTCTCTCCTCAAAAGCTCAGGAGGAAAAGTGGGCCTTGGCACTCTGTTGAAAAAAGTTTCTGGGGTTTGGGCCACCAGCAGTTAGTAAAGTCCAGTATTTCTCCCTAATGTTTGATCTAAACCTACTCTCTTGCAATTTGAAGCCGCTCCCCCTTGTCCTGTCACTACATGACCTTGTAAATAGTCCTCCTATATTCAGCTGCCATCTTGATCTGATCTAAATATCTTCCAAAATATATCCAGTCATTTGTGTAGGTTAGTGACAACTATTTTAATAACTTTACATTTTTAAAAATAAATTCTACTTTCTTTAGTGCTTCTGTGAAGAGTGAAGTGTTATTTTCTGTTTGACAATTCCTCTAAATAAGATGTCATATCAGAGATTTTGGCTGTAAAGCTGTCAGTCTTACCCGAAAAATGTTACGTGTTTTCCGAAAGATGTGAATTTGGTTGAATTCTTGAGGTACAGTATTCAAGCCCTTTGGCTGTTTTTAAAAAGCAAATTGTGCATGGTATTCAGGAACATGAACAGCTGTAAGCGGTGTTCTTGATCATCAAGACCAGTCTCTAGAGGTATCACATATTTCTTCCTCTATGTCTTTATTCTTCTGAAATCTGTGGAGTTTTCTTTGAGGATTTGTTGGTTTTTGTTGGGTTTTGGTTGGTTGGTTTGATCTTGGTTTATCTTCCTCCTCAGAGGGTTATTTCATTAGGGAAACTCTGAACCCTTCCCTTACAATGGGCAGATGTACTCTTCCAATTTCTAGAAGCAGCATATTCGCATAACTTTTTTCTTTTGTCAAGATTATCTTTAATTATGAACCTCTTCTCCCATGACTTTTTTTTTTTATCTCTGTGAGTAATACACATAACTATCATTTCTTGTCCCAGTCTTCGTTTTGGTAGATAGCCAGATATTTTTTAGTCTCTTCTATTCCCAGGATGATGTTTTTCCAGTGTGTCATGGTGTGAATTGGCTGCTGTTGACTGAAGGGAGCAAAATAGTCTGAATTGTTTTACCTGGGATTCACCTTTTCTATCCAGCCTTCCTACATCTACCAGAAATACTTCAGCTGTCTTATAACTGCTTCCTTTGGAGCTGCTTTGTATTGGTCATTCATACTCATCCAGTGATAAATTAGAAAATGTGTCTTCTTCCTGCTCAGTTGTTCTCGGCTAATGAGATTCTAGGGTACAGCTGAAGTTTCAATTTGTAATCCCCAAGTGCATGGGGATTTTTTCTCATTTCTATTACTGCAGTCCTAAAGCTTGTCCAGCACTTTCTGTGAGATGTATCAGCCCTCTTCTGTATGAATGATACTTCTATATTTCACCTCTTCCTGGTCATTTCCAGGGAACAAATCCACTTATCCTTCCCAGTCTACACAAGGTGACTTGGTGGTGGATTTGTTAACTGGGGTTTTTTGGTCAAGACACAGATGTTTAGCAAGTGTAATGCTGCTTAGCGGTGGTGAAAAGGCAAGCAGTGAGATACAAAAAAAATTATTTCTAATCTCACATAAATTATACCTATACTACATAGATGATAATTTCCTGATAGGTGGTTTTTTGCATTTTTCTTATCATAATTTTCTGCTGGTCATTTTTTCACTAACTTTGTAGTCGTATTGTTACTTCCTCTGTATCCTGAGTGCATACAATAACTGTGCTATGTACCAGCAGAACTGCATTTGGCCTAGTTGTGTTTCCTTAAAAGATTTTATTGGACTTTTCCTCAGTTTTGAAACATTTTGCATTCAATTCCTGAAGTGTTTTATGTCTATCTTCCATAGCATTCCAATGTGCTACAGATATTGTAAATCCTATTCCATAATTTTTCTGTTTGCTTGTTGGTCACACTTTCTAACTTATCAGTACCTCATTGATGGACTTTAAAATTATTATATATTTTTCTCTTTTTTAAAATTCTTTTCTTTTTTCCCACCCCCAGGCATTCATGGCATTATTTTACATTATGAAAGCTTTCCCTTGGGAATTCTTGGTATTCAGGCATGCTCCTTGTTGTAGAGTTTTTGCAGTGATCCATGGCAGCCAGGGAATGATTTTTTTTTTTTTTTTCTTCTTCTTTGAATATGTGCAGCATCACTCAGTACCAGACTTGCTGCTCCTGTAGAGGCACAACTTGTTAGTCTGTCAGCAGCTTGGTGTAGTGTCATGGGGAGCACAACACCTGTTCAGTGACCAGCAGAGATTAACATTTTCTATGTCAGGTCATTTATTTGGCTTGTCAGAATGCAAGATTGTGGCTAAAAGGGTACATTGACTTGAAAACGTAAGTTTTTGGATTTATTGAACAAAGTTGCAAAAATATAAAGCATAATATAGTATTGAGTTACAATATAAATGTAACAGAGTCTATCTCTGTTACAAGTCCCTCATTGGCAATCAAGGAATCTGTTATGATCTTGACATAGGGTTTCTCCTGGTTAGATTGGCTTTAAGACGCCTTCTCCATGCTTGGGGCAGAAAGGAGGCCTTTTAATGTCTTAGAATTTCACTATTTGGATTTCTTTTTTTTTCCTAATATCTCAGGTTACTTCATATGAAAACAGGTTCTGTATCTTCCTGTTTCTTCGTGAGACAGGGTTGTCCAAACCCTTTCCCTGGAGTCTGACCAAAGCCTGTTGCAGAAAAGGAGGCAAAACAAGAATTTGATGTACTTGAGGCCTGTGCAAAGGGTGATGGCAGGAAGGAACTCCTGAAAGGTGGAAGATGGCACTGAATTAAGTGGGAGAGGAGTTTTAATTAAATGCTAACATGGATTTTTCATATCAATTCAACTAAACCGCATTTCTAGTGCCCAGATCTTCCAGCTTCCATAGTGATATGAATTTCAGAATTTTTTTCTGCTAAACCATCCTCCACCTTCCCAAGGATTTTTTGTGGGCCTTTTTTCCACTTTCAGTGTTCTGTCACTTGTGTCATTCAAGTATTGAGGCCTTGTGGCTAAAGAGGTCTCTGCAATGGAACTTGCTGGGCTGTTCATGGAAAATTATTTTACAAACACGTTGTTTCCCTGTTTGCCTCTTCTTTGTTTCCTTGATTGTGTGATGTGAGCTTCTATTAGACATAAACTGTGTATCCTGGGGGAGCATAATAGAAAAACACAAAACACCAGTCAAGCTGAAACATTTTGCAGCCATGCTTAAGATCTGTGTGGGAGAAGTGGGGATTCTTAGACGAGGAGCTGCTGTGCTGGAGGAGAGATCTGGGCTGGTGTCAGGAGGATGCCAAGTAAAGGATAGAGAAGGCTTTTCAGCTATTGGCTTGTGATTGAAATTAGCCATTTAGACTTAAAACCTGTTGAGCTTTGTGTTTCAGCCATTGCTGTTCCCTTATCTACAGTATGATAATGTAGTCATTAGGCTTTGTATGGCTGTTGGATGTGTTACAGTTCAAAGTCAGATTGTAGCATGAAAGTTCACTGAAATATGTTTGCTTTTTCTCTAAATCAGTGTGAAACTAAGCAGAATTTTTTTTTTGGACCCTGAGCTTTGTGAGCCTCCAAAATGCACAGATGCTGCCTTCGATACCTTTAGATTCATTCTTGAACAGCAGCTGAGAGAGACTTGGGCAGCCCAGGAAGCCTAGAAAATTGATATGAAACAGAAGCTGAAGAGAAGCTGTACCTCCAACTTATTTCATTTTCCATTGATTTAAATTTTCTATCAAAAAGTAATGATCACAGTGTTTTCTAGTGGGGATTGACATCTATTTTTCTAAGAATAAAGGGCAAAAATGACATTTTGATTCCAGAAGAAATGTCATTTAGCTGTGTCAAAGAAAGTATCTGGGACTCTAATGACCTACTTTCCTGTTAAGTCTCTAGGCCATTGCTGAAGTTTGGAGCATAGGGAAAATGCATTTCATCTTCAAAGACTTCAAGATGAGGTTTATAACTTTCTTAAAGAGAAAAAAAAGAATCCTCTCTCCTGAATTGAGATAGATAAAGTTTCGGCCCAAGATGGACATTTTTCCCTGAAGATTTGAAAATTCAACCACCTGCCTTAAATGAGAAGTTACAAAAAAGGCGCTCTGTTAAACCAGTGTATTCAGTTGGAAAAGCAGCTGAAAATTATATACTTTTACTTCTGTATAGGTCTAAATAAATAGAAAAGGCTTTGGATAACACAAATAGCACAAGGACTGAAAAATACTTTCATATATACATGAGTCCTAAGGGTACAGATGAAGTGGCTATGTCATTGTATTTTAGAAGTTGTGGCAAGGTGGTGAAGTTCCCACTGACTGAAAAAGAGGAAATATAACCCTCATTTTTAGACAAAAGGGAAGACCCGTTAGGCTTTAATCTGAAAGAGGGTAGGTTTAGATGAGATGTTAGGAGGAAATTCTTTACTGTCAGAGAGAAGTTGTGGATGCCCCATGCCTGGAAGTGTTCAAGGCCGGGCTGGATGGGGCTTTGAGCAACCTGGTCTAGTGGAAGGTGCCCCTGTGCATGGCAGAGTTGTTGGAACCAGATGATCTTTAATGTCCCTTCCAGACCAAAACATCCTGTGGTATGATTCTATGTTATTCTAGTTGGAATCAGAACCACTTTTGAGTATTTGGGGAAAAAATTGCACTTCGTATTTTCCTGACATACCAAATTAAAACAGGCTGAGTATCAAGTGTATTTCACCCTATTTTTAACTGAATCTGGTAGCTTGCCTACAGACTTTCACCCCTCAGTTTTGGGAAATAATGAACTGCTCACAACCGTGAGTCCACACATATCAGGTAACCAGGCAGGCTCACAATGACTCTGCATGTGGGGGTTTCAGATTGGTTTCCCAATCTTCCGGAGCGAGCCAGATGACAGACTGCTGTCTCCTTATGTGCTTCCAATTTGGATGGGAAAACCTGCTCTTGGTTTTGACTGTGCCTGCTAAAAATTGCTGCTCTCACACCAGTTTGTGGAGCTCAGTGAGGCAACCAGAGATGCTAACTTAGGTGTTGAATCAGCTAGGGCATAGCTGTGCATCAAAGCAGTCTAGGCACATGGATAGAAGTGAAGCAGATGGCTTCTGGATCTCACTGTCTCAGATCAGGGAGGAACTGATGCATTGTGCCTCATTGGGCCATGTAGACGCTCCCAACACTTCACTACTATTTCAGATTCTTTGGAGTCTTTACTATAAATGAACCTGTTCTCAGACCATCCTTATTTTGAAAGAAGCAAGAGCTTTTTTTTTTTTTGAAAATTAACTGTTCGTGATGGAGGAATTATTCAAATTAACATACCATGCTGAATCTTGAATTCCCAAATGCCTTTTTTCTTGTTCGTGGAACTGAGTGCATCACTGCAATCAGTACTTCAAAGCTTTATGTAGCTGCATCACTTGAAGAAGGGAGATGTGGTGAGGGGAGGTAGGTGAGAAGAAAAAAAAAAAGGAAGGAGGTGGAGAAGACAATAATTTTATCTTTTCCAGTATATTCATTTTTGTGTTAGTGGCAAATACTCTTCACAAAACGTTGGACCTGAGTAAAAGGAAAAAGGAAAAAAGGTAATATTTTTGTCTCCCACTTATTCAGTGGCTCTCAAGCACTCCTGTACATGAACTCCAGCACCTTAGCATAGTTGTGTTGGAGCTTCCTGCATAATTCATCATAAAAGAACATGAGGCATTCCGCAGTCAGTGCTCATTCAGAGATGTTCTGCATTACTAGCAGCACTGGTAAATATGCCTGCTCCATACATAATTTATGGTTCTCAGCAGAGATAGTTTTATGCTTCATAATAGGCTAGCTTTGATCCCTTAAAATTTGTTTGTTCAACTTAGGGGTTGGGTGCAAAACAAAGACTTTAAAATCCCTTTCTTTCATTGCTTGTTTCAACAGTCGTCATTTCCCCATCCCGTTAACAAGGTTGAAATTGTTTCTGACCCACTTTTGGGGAAATGAGCCTTCTTGTAATGGATTTTGTGCGTAAGACTTTTTATTAGCCAATTCCCTCCACACACAACTTGAAGCAGAATGAAAATTGGTTTAGAAACTTTAGTATAGTCTATTCGATGCTTCTGCTTAAAGAATTTATTGTTATTTCTCGTGACCTGTAGGAGGAAAATGTAGATAGACCTTGTGTTATGTGAAACCCTTTTTTAAAGCTGTGTTACAGGTAGAGACTATATATAAATGTGTAAATGAATGTGTTGGAACTCATTGAGATGATTCCATTCTTCAAATTCAGTAAGGTCTCAAGGGAAAAAAAAAAAAAAAAAAGAAAAAAAAAAGAAAAAAAAAAAAGAAGTTTATAATGTTTCCATTTCCAGCAAAATTTCAAAACGAAGTAAGAATCTGCTATGCATTTCTAAATGAAAATTCTCATAGTTCCTCTCTGCATTTTAAAGACTGTAAAGTTTTGGGATTTTTTTTAGGCAGAATTGCATCAGAATTGATGCATTTCTATGACATGTATCAATTTGTCATTTACGCATTTTCTGATGGAGTTTGTTCTTTGACCTTTCTCCTGCTTGATACATTTTCCCTATCCTCTTCTCTGTTTGTTTGGTTGGCTTTGGTTTTGTTGTTTTGTTTTTTGTTTTTTTTTTTCCCCTAGTGATCACTATACATTAACCTATTATCATTCTTTGTTTTTAAAAGCCTTGTTCACACCCAAGCTATTTCAGCTACAGAATTTGAGAATTGCTAAGTGGTTTTCATTTTTTCAGCAAATACTAACATCTGCCCTTTGGAAACGAGGTCCCTTTTATACATGTCAAATTAGGCATGTTAAAGTCTGATTAAAAGTTGCTTGTAGCCATTCAGACTTCTTGTCATAAGCTTTTTTTCCTCCAGTTTCCCAATGTTTCTGTCCTTTGCAGGTAGTCTGCCCAAAGGAATGATTTAAGTATTCTCTCTCTCTGCAGTTCTATTTGTTTTTTCTGTTTTTCTGCCCACTAGACCAGTATTATGAGTCTTCCTGCATCAGATTCCATTCCTGTAGTGTCATCTGCAAGGCATAACATCATTTTAGTCCCTCCTTCCTTTCTTCTGTTACACTTTGGTGTTTTGAATGTTGGGGTTTTTTTACTAAGTGTGGAATCTTGGCTATTTTTAATGATATTAAATGAAGCCTACATATACACTATAAATTCAGGATGGAGAACGAAGTAGAACAAGCTCTTTTACCATCCTTTTGGCTTATCTTCTGTAGTCATTAATCTGTGTGTGGTCACACACCAGCAGAGGTTTTTTTCTGACTTTTTAGGATGTGTTTGCTTAGAGAATGGGCATATCTCATCTCACAGTCACACCAGAAAAGCTACCTTCTACTTTTTACCTCCGCTTGCTATTTTAATACTTTTGGTTGAGTCATCTGCAAGTATACGAAGGAGAACAAATAAAAAATTTAGCTTCTTGGTTAACTTTCTTGTCTGGCAGAGCTAGCAAATGTTGCTTGTAGCAGTGAGGGGGAGTAGTCAGCTTCTCACTGTATAACTGTGTTGAAACGGATGTTGTGAGATGCCGTGATCTATTTCATTAAATGTCTACGGTTTCTTTAATTTTGGAGAAAATAATTGATTTAACCTCTTTATTGCCATAATACCTGTGTTGGAATTTAATTCATATTGAGCAATTTTTCGTAGCATGTTCTGGGCACCAAAACCAGAAATACCCTTCCCCACCAACGCCTCCATTTGAGCTTCACTTAAAGGCATTTCAGCTCAGCATTTCTTGAAGGCCAGGCCCCACATATCACTTCAGAGCCAGGAGGAGGCACAAACAGCCCTGCTGTTCCTGCGCAGGGAGCTGTGTGGGACGTGCTCCCAGGCAGCACATGGAGCATTTTCCAGTGGCAGCTGTGTGTGAGCAGAGTGCGCTGCGCGGGCTCCGAGGGCTTTTCTGCAAACACTGGGTTTGCCGTACGATTTGTTCCAATCTATTGGAACAGAGCTTCCCATATACAAAAAAATGCTTTCCACATACAAAAAAATGTGATATTGCTTTGGGGAGTGAGAGGGGTTGCTGGTTCTGTTGATTTTTTTGGTTTGCTTTTCTTTTCTTTCTTCCCCGCGATGTTGGCCTTCTGTATATGAAGCCTGAAGCAGGAGTATTTGTAACATCAGTAGTTAGAGCAGTCAAACGCAAGTGAGTGTTCTGTATCATCGTACTAGTTCTCAAATGTAGACTGGGATAGAATTTTTGTCGTTTTCCTGCTCTTGTAGCAGCATCTTAGTGTGTTTGGTGTGGCTTTTGGGACAGAAGAATCCAGAGTGCAGCAGCATTGCAATGTACAATTGTTTCTTTCACGTTTTCATTTGTATCTGAAAAAGAAAGTTCTTATCTCTTGCTGGTCTGTGACAAGTCTCATGTTGTTTGGTGTTACATTTGTTTTTTTAATTGAAGCTCCAGGTCTTGGAATTGCTGGGTTATATATGTTTTTTTTTTTCCCAAATGGCACTTCATAAAAAATTGGAAGTATTTATGCAAATCCAAAATCATAANCCCAAATGGCACTGCATAAAAAATTGGAAATATTTATGCAAATCCAAAATCATAATTTTATTGGTTGGTTTTCTCACCTTATTTTCATCCTTTTTTGGAGCAGATTCATTTACTTTAAGGATTTTTTTTTTTTCCCTGATAGTATATTTGGATGGAGCCGTCCTACTTGTTTTAAAGTAAAGTGAGTAAAAAGAAAAATGGTCTTTATGGGCCTGTACAGGTCTACAAGAACTGTATATAAGTGGTTCTTACTGAAAACATAAGCAAGGTCTAGTTTTTGGTGTTTTTATTCCCCTCTTATCCCAACACAAAGCCATGAAAAGCTATTTTTACAGAGGGCATCTTCTAAGAACCTGCGTATTTTCCTAGAAAAGAATGTTTCCATGCATGGGGAATGAGGTGCTCAAGCTATGGTGAATTTATTGTTTTGAAATAATTGCCCAGAAGCAGTGTAAATAATGTTAGAGTCTTTCAGTGGAACAGTCACTGCAACGTTGGCTTTTTTGGAGACTGTAATGGTTACCTTGGTTTTTTTTCTGTGAAAACACAGAGCCAGAATTATGTTTAACTAAAAGCCAGCCAATTATTCTTGGCCTTTTAAATATGTAAACTTCCTTTTTGAAATATTATTGTAAGTTGTTTCTGTAAGTGAGTTTAGTGTAATGTTTAAGGGAACTCTGGTTGGGTTTTGACTCATCTTTTGCAATCCAACTGCATTGTTGTTCAGCTCCATGCATCCCTTTGCATGTAAGTGTTTCTTGCACACAGGAAATCACAGATCTGTGGTTCAGTAACGATTTGCTTTCTTGCAAGCTGATATCAGAGAAGTTCTTCCCGGTCCTCTTGACCTGGGTTGCACTGATTCAGCTGTTTGCCACCCAGCCTGGGACAGCTGAAACCGAATCATTTCACAGACTCGGTTCAGGGTCTGGCCAGTGTGACGGCTGAAGTGGTACAGCAGCACGCAGGGTGAGGGAAGCAGCGTTTGGTGAGGGAAATGAGCATCTAGAGGAAAGCAGCAGAGATATTCTGGGCTCTGCTGCCAGTGACAGAGGAAGGTAGACTTACTGATCCAAATCTCTCATACAGGAGAAGCATGCTTGACAAAAGGCTTCAAGGCAATTGCTTTCTGTGGCAGAAGGTATAAATTCTAAATGGGAGGATGGCTAAATTAGATGTGATTTAATTATACATCAAACTAATTGAGAAGATCAAATCCTCTTTTATGCCCCTGATTTTTTTTGACGTGGTTTATTTTACAGCAAGCTACACTTCTGACTTTTGACTCATATTGGCATTACTGTGTTGATAAATCCGTTTTCATCATTCTGGGAGAACTGAAGAATGGAAAGTCCAACAAATGCTAATAAGAAAGATTTATAAGTGCATGTAGTAGCCTGTAATTCCATGGTTCTAAGGAGGACTTGCTCCAGCTTTTTATACAGTGCATGATGGTAAAAGATGTCTTCACTGCTATCATTCTTTCTGTTCCTTTGATTCTCAGAGTCGAGCAGAAGGAGCAACATCTAAAAGTGAGTAAAACAGCACTTGAAACAGCACTAGGTTTTTACTGAGGGTTTGGAAAGAATTTGTTATGGATTTTCTGTACCTTCTCAAAGTGGGGATACATAACTATTGAAATTAAGATTAAAAAAGCAATATAATGATGCTGCAGAGGACAGTGATCTCTATTCCACAACTGTCTGGCCCAAAGGAGAGATATGGAAGATATACACTGGTGATAGAATTTAGCTTACCTTAGTCATTTAGTTGATATGATTTTTCGCTTGTGGTTCTGTGAAAGAAACTCAGCAAGATCAGTAAAACTGATGGTTACACTGTAAATTGGGGTGTAGTGTGGAGATAGTTGTGCTTGCTCTAGGTCAGAAATGGAGAAACAGTATAAATGAACCCTGGTAGGACTTGTCCTGTGGCTACTTCCCACTGCCTAGTCTGAAGAGGAAGCACTAAGCACTGAACTACAGACTGAAAAGAAAAAAAGAGTCCAAGTGTGACAGATGCCTCGAGGCTGAGTATTGACTGAGAAGAGATTTGAAGCATGGGCAAAGTCACCTTTTCTGCTGTTTCATGTGCTCTGTGCTCAGAGGTGTAGAACTTTGTGCATGCTTTTTAAACTGACTTCATCACAGAAAATCCCCACTACATCATCAGCTCCCCTTTCCAAGTGAAACATTTTTCAAGTCTTTATACTCTTAGCTAACTGCTCCCCAGCTAAACTAGTTACTCTATAATGACTGCAGTCAAAGGAGTCTGTGCAGCAAACATTTAGGTATGTGTGGGTATAAAATTTGCAGTAGCAGTGGTAGTAAAACACGTTGTGTTCTAAGCACTTGCTCGTTTGCTTTGTCAGTTCTCATAAACAAGTGCACGATCTTGAGAATACAGAGGTCTTGATACTCAAAACAAAGGCACTTGGTGAATGGGATCAGTTCTCTTGCTTTCCTCTCATATATGGTGTTTCGAGCAGGGATTCTGATAGCTGAGTGGAAGAATGCCAAGAATGAGAGGCTTTGTGCAAACAGAAGGAAAAAAATTAGTTGAATTAAGCAGGCAACAAGACGTAGAAATATTCGTGTTGCATTTTCTTCTCTGTAGGCTTAAAAAACAAACAAAGACCAGCTAGTGGGAAAAAACCCAAAAACAAACTTAATTTCCTCAAATATGGACCAGGCTGTGATTGAAATTCACTAAAATTATTGTGCTCATTCTGAAGACCTAAATTCTAGAGCTGTTGTATGCAATCTACTTTTAAAACTTACCTTAAAATTCCTAAGTTCAGAAACTCCCATTTAACATGCATTACTCCACTGCAAAACACATTAGTTCACTTTAATGCTCTTTCATTTCTTCACCTGAGAAATGCACTCTGCCGTCTAGGAAAAGTCTTGTTATCTCAATCTGTGCAACAGATGTTAGCCATTGTGTCTCCTCCTCCCCTCTCCTGCCCTCCCCTGATATGCAAATATGGTCTTTGACATTTATATTTCCCTAATGGGGTAATATATTTCCCTGTGTAGGGTATATGTTGTAACTGTTTAATAAAAAAATTAAAATCTCTATAACGAAGCTAGTATATCAGTTTTGTAAATTTTATCAGACATTTTCCTCTGCCATATAATTAATTCCTTACTGAGTTGGGAGATTTATGTTTTGTAAGCCACTATATTTTAAAAATGAATTTGTAGTGTACTTTAAGGCATTTTAATCCATGCTTGCTCTGTTTGCTTTTTCTTCTCATGAATAAACGCATCACCACTCAATACTGATGCAATTAACACTGGCTAGAACAGCCTGCAAGAAGCCCATGAACATTGCATGCGTTTGTGGAGCTCACAAACTGCAAAGCTGCTAAACTGACAGCTGTCCACTAAGAGACTGAGCTGAGGAAACCTTTTCTTTGCATTTCCTAATTGCATGGCAGAGTTTTTGTCGGGTTTTCTGAATATTTCATCCTTTGGGGTGATTAAGGGAATGGCAGACCTGTGGCTGCCCTGTGTGTTCCTTCCACGAGTGTTGCTGCTTTTAACTCCACGCTCCTCAAAGAGGGGGCTGCTCACCCTCTCTGGCTGAATTGTTCTCCTCCCTCCATCCCATTGCAGCAGATTTTGGTGAACTCAGAGTTTCATTTGGGTCTGGGCATGTGAGTGTGGGTGTGGTTCGGGTAATAGCCATGTGTGGATGTGTCAGCTGAGTTTGAAGCTTGTTCCAGAGATCTGTGTCATCCAGCCAGCAAACTCCCACTCAGCTGCACTGCAGCTTTTTTTATCTGCTACACGGTCGCTCCACAGCTGGGAGTCACCTTACAGGGCTGTAAAGATACCGAGTTATCACTCCTGCCTGTTGGCCATGACAAAATAATGATGTGATTTAATCCTGAAAAATAGCACTTTTGTACCAATTTATGATGTAAAATGCAAGAGGTGAGGTAATTTCAGTGTGACCAGAAACAGAATTTTTGTCTGTCCTGCAAATTTGGCACAAGCAGGCACTTTCTCAGCCATGTGCAGAAGTAGGAGGTGTTTACTCTTCTCTAGAAGGAAACATTTTCTTAGGTACCAAATAACCTTTATAATAATTCAGTAAATTATAAAATAAAAGCCTTCAATGAAAATATTCTTACAGCCAAATAGGGAATCTGTTCAACCATCACTGACATTGATTCACTGACCTAGAAAATGACTTTAATGCACATATCAATTTACTTGCTGATTTCTTACATTTTGGTGGATTAAAAAAAAGTATTTTGCCAAACTGTTAG
This sequence comes from Oreocharis arfaki, assembly GCA_013398015.1. Lineage (NCBI taxonomy): Eukaryota > Metazoa > Chordata > Aves > Passeriformes > Paramythiidae > Oreocharis > Oreocharis arfaki. The sequence continues at coordinate 328,119 of VZRR01009655.1, forward strand.
TGCTGAAAACCCTTGTGGATCACGTGTTATAAAATTCACTAAAAGTTTTCTATACTAAATCAATTATAGAGTTATTTCAGCCTCTTAGGTTAACCTTTTTTAATTTTTTTTTTTTTTAAATTGAACTTAGCTGTGCAGATATGAGGGTATTTATATGGAGCTGATTAATTTGATTCTTTGCCTTTTGAATACAGTTAATTTAACTGTGATTCTCATTCCAGATCTGTAAGGGATTCTTTGTGCAAGAAGACATACCTAAATATGATTTTAAGGAAGACAAAAAAATTTCCCAAGAAAAATGAAGTTTGCTAATTGAAAGTAATTGATGAATAAAGTTATTCTGTCAGCCTGTTGGACAGAAATTAGGCTTTTTTGTTAAAAGAAGGCAAAGATTTCAGCCCAGAGGACACTGAAGCTAATACTAACACCTCTTGTGGAAATTCAGAAGTCACTTCTGAGTTCCTGGTTCTGCCACTGGCTTCACACAGATACCCCTGTCCTGTCCCCTTTTATGCTTTCTGAGGAGTCAGAATTTAATTGGCTCATGAGAGAGGAATAATGAATGCCTATATCTAAAAATATAGTTCATGAATGCATAAAGTAAAGAAATCTGGAAAACATTTTTTGGCTGATCCCTTTTGTTAAACCAAATTACTACCTTTAAGAGCAGTAAGGGCAAGAATTTCAGACAAATATGATATTTGGGTTGAAGCTTTTTATTCATAGTGGACTTGAAATGACAGGCTCCATGTTGAATTCTCACAAATGAAAGGGATCCAAAGGTCACAATAAAAAAAGAAACAGGTTCTAGAATAAGAACTTGGAGATTTTGAATGAGAGACTGTTCCTACCACCCACTGGGAAAGTGAGGTCAACTGATGAAAAAATAATTTTTAAAAAAGCGGTTTTTGAGGACAGCTAGAGAACTCAGGAATATGATTTCCTTTAAATTGCCATAAAATCATAGAAACACAGAACGGTTTGGGTTTGAAGGGACCTTAAAGTCCGTCCAGATCCACCCCCCTGCCATGGGCAGGGACACTTTTCACTAGACCAGGTTGCTCAATGCCATACCCAGCCTGGCCTTGGACGCTTCCAGGGATGGGGTATCCACTGCTTCTCTGGGCAAACCTGTTCCATATTTTAATTTAAATTTAAAAAAAATATGAAATTGTTCATCTCCTAAATCCCCTTAACAGTTTCCTTTGTCACAGTCTGCACAATCTGTTAGGGGCACGGTGCTGAATGCAACTTGCATTTAGGCATTTCTAAATTTATATTGGCAGTGAAATAAAAGTCCAACACACAAATGTATCTTTCTAATTAATATCTGTGTATTAACCTAAGGTTCAATAGCACAGCAGGGGAAGTTTAAGGATATGTTTTAAAGAACCCAGGTTTATGTTTAGCTACATCTGAGGAGCATGGCATTTGTAAATAACCCTCTTAGAGAGGACTGGGAAAAAATACAATCGTTATACAGCACCACGCTCAGCCACAGCAGCTTTTTCCTGTCTCTGCTGCTACATGGCACACATCCAGATATCTGCTGTACTAACATTTGCTCCTGGGAGGAGATGAAGAAAAAAGGGTCCATAAGGTTTCCATTGGCCTAGACAACTGAAACATCTGCTAGATTCATGAGCAGCTTGCTGGCCTAAGCCATCAGGGAGAACTGCTGCAGATCAGCACTGCCATATCAATGGATATTTCATAGGCCACAGGGAGGGAAAGAGAAAGTCAGGAGAGTAAGTGATTTTATTTCAAAGTACACCGAAGTCTAATGCAGTTTTGCATAGAGTGATATCTAAATTGCACAAAATTGGAGCCGCATCTACAAGTGATCTGCATGCAAGGCTCATTAGGGAAGCAGGTACATGAAAGAATAGCAGGATCCAATCCTCATCTTCTAATATCTGCTAACAGGAGCAATTCACCTGGTTCCCAGGTGAAATTTGGCATAAAGTAGTCACCTGAGAAAATACTCTCTTCGCTCAGAAGGTTGCACTGGAAGAAACAACTGTCTTTCTGAAATACAAGTAGTGTTGTTGGAAGAGAAAGGGTCACTCTGTGTCAGGACACAGAGGAAGTGTTGAAGCAACACGGGGAGAGGATAGAGTGGAATATACATCCTTGTTTGGCATAAACTGCCTTTCATTTTTGTAGGTCAAGCCTGGCTTCTGATGACTGAAAGTGTAGCTTGGCCTAAGTGATTTTGTTGTTTATGGTTTGGTGCCACTTAGGCTCAAAAGGGCTACTAGAATTGTATAAAGCAGTCATTCTCCAGACCAAATTCCTGGCCTTTATTTTATTGTGTAAACCAAAAGAGGGAAGATAACCCATCAAGTACAAAGTCAGCTTTAAAGCTGTTGTTTAGTACTTGAGCTTTCATGAGCTTAAACAGAGCTGTGATCTCCTCTGCAAAAGAAAAAGAATCAAACATCAAAGAAGGTAGATATTGGCAGTGTGGGTGAAATCATCAGTAGAGAAAACTTTGTGAATATACAGATGATCACAAGTGGAAAATACTTTATTAATCATTCTGACTCCTTCTCTGTGAGAATCAGAACTGCTTTCTTCAGGGAATGTTCCCAGTTGGCCACGATGTGTTTAGGTATTGATCAACATAAGGTCATTAAAGGAGTGCCTGTTCAGATCAAACCATCTGCAGGCACCGTATTTCCCAGCTTTAGGACAGCGTTGCCTTTCGTGTGCTAAAACACAGCTCTTCAAAATAGTTTTTATATTTATGAAAGGGATTTTTTCAAAAGTATGTTTAACTTGACCGTGTTTTGTTCTATTGACAGAATTCAAAGATCTGACTTCCATATATTGATCCCCATTTACTGCTAGGATAGTTTTATCAGGACTGTTTACAGCTACAGAGTATTTTGCTGAAAAACACCAATGATCTGGTAACCAGAACAGATAAGTCTCTGATCAAAATCTGGTTTATCCACCTTCTGTTTTTTTCTTCACTTACCTTTGAGGGTGGCATGTCACCTGAAGCAAACTGAGCAGTGGAGATGTTGGAAGTCCAAGTAGCAAGGATTTATTTAGTGTACTGGTGCAATGACAGGTGATTCTTATTCAGAATTGTTTCCAAACCAGAGGTAGGTGGTAAGATCAGTGTTTAAATGTGCTGGTCTATTCTAATTAAAATATACTGAAGTAAAAAGAATTTAAATTCATAGGAACAAGCTGTGGTTTAGTAGCACTTTTATCACTGTTCTTCTTGGGCACGTATGTGTAAAAATATACATGCTATGTGTTTGCTTCTATATTTTAACAAGAATTAAAGCTACTGTGTGGGCAAATACTGAGGCAAACCTAGAACAGTTTTGATTTTCACTTTTCCTCAGCTATTCAGTACAGTGAAAAGTTCAAGCTTCCATTTAAACACAGGAGGTTCCATTTGGTGAGTGAGCTTTTGCCATGGGTGTTTATAACTAAGAATAAGCAGTTCAGTTGTGGTGTGTTTTTGGGGAATTCTGAATGCTTTTTGAGGTTACAAACATTCAAATAACAGCACTACTTGGAGCTGATTTGTATAGCTGCCTCTTCTCTGTCTTTTAACTTCTCTTTGAATGACATTTCAGAAGTTGGTGAGACAAAGTTAAAAGTGGAAGGATTTTAAACCTTGGTTGTGTTCTGCTCAGATGGAAAAAGTGGTCAAACAGAGAACAAAGATAAATAGGTATACAATAAAAAAGTCCTTGCCAGGTGAGTTACCTGCCTGTTGAACTTCAAACACCATAATTTGTCTTTAAGGATGAAGGAAGGAGGAAAAGTGTATTCCTGAAGAGATGCAAGTATATTTTCTTTTATAGAACTCAATAGCTGGAAAGCCTGAGAGAGCATTTTTTCCAGTAGATCTGAAATTTTTCACAAATGGGAGAAAGGAAGTCATGAAAGGGGTTGTAGCAAAATCAGGAGGAAAAAAATGAATCAAATCTACTGATACATTTTTTTCTTTTCTGTGTAATTACCTTTCAGTGGAATGTTTGATTCAGAAAATGAAAACTAAAGTATTTTGATTTTTCTGAAGAAAAATTGTTTTCTTTTAATACTATGTGAAAAGTTAATGTTTCTGATCATATCAGTCCATTTTTTCCTCTGACCAAAATTTCCTCAATTATTTTTGAATTTCTAATAATTTCCATCTTCTTTACACATTACTTATTTTCAATAAAGGTATTTTTTTTCCAAAATATTTTCTCCCAGTATTAATGCTAAATGTGTTTATATATGCCCAGAGTATTTCAAACCAGGATTAAACCAGAGTAGATCTGTGGGAAAGGCTGTGGTTGGGCTACTGAAGTGTCTGGGAGATTGGCACAGGTATCTCCTTGGTGTATTGATGTGAAGCAAGAAAATGCAATTATTCTCATATTACAGATTAGGAATAGAAATGGGGTGACAATGAGGCCCAGATCCTCAAAGAAATTAAAGTGTCCAATTCCTTACTTTTCATGTTAGGATTGGGGACTGTCCTGCTTTTAGAGAAAAAGGGCTTCTCAATTTGTTGAGGCACAAAGAATTGAGCATAATACTAAGAAGTGGCAAGTGACACAAAGCTCTTAGCTATATTTACAGCTATGAGAATCAGAAAATTAATCAGTTTGTTATCACATTTGTGGGAAGATGAGGTTCACTTCAATTATGTTTGGATTTTTAACATCCTCAGGAATTTAGAGTGGTGGAGGAGAATGCCTCTAATTAAATAAATAGTGCATAAAGTCGTTGGATACTCTTTTCCATTCACAAGCAAATAATACCATGGTGATAGCCTGAAAAGAGTAAAAAATAGTTACTTATGCAAGGTTCCTAGGAAACAGCACTGTTTGTGCCTATTTTTTTTCCCCCTATTGTCTCTCTCATACTTTTTCCTTTTTATAATTGTGGAATAATTTTACTTCAATATGTACTTTTTTTCCAATTTGTATCTGCAATCTCTTTCACTGCAATATAGTCCGAATTAATTATATTTTGAGTTAGCTGTTGATTTGGAAACATACACCCGAAACACAGGGAGTGAAGGAAGGAAGAAGAGGCTTCTTCCTTTCCTATTTTTGCTGTCAGACGTAAATTCCATAGTCTGAAATCAGAGGCTGTACTGGTGCACTCTTGTTCTTTGCCTTTGCATTATTTTAGTATTGCTGAAACATTTAAAAAGGCTCAGTGACCTTGAATGCACAGTCTGGGGGTAACAGCTATTCTCTGCATTATCTCTTCTCTCTCTGTCATTCTGTAGTAAGTTTCTGCAGTGATCTCATTAATTCCAATGTTCTCTGCAAGAGGTTTTGTTACTGGAGTATCTAACAATTATTAGAGACCACGATTTCATTTGGTTTGTTTCTTTTTTTTGAATGATGTTTCTTCAGCGAGCAAACAATTTACAGGATATTTTCTCTGGGCATAAAATCAAAAAGTATTTAACAGCCAGATATGGGACTAAATTATTGCTGTTTAAGACAGCAAGTTCAGAAAGGTGAATCCATCCAGTCAAAGACTCTGTGTATCAAATAATGGTCAGGCAATTCTTCTGTTCTTTAAAAATGATGCCTGAATGCAGTTTAATATGCAGTCACATGGCTCTGTTGCCTCTTAGAATAAAGCAAAGCAGGTAGTTATGCATCAGGAGTTAAACTGCCTTTTTTAGTCTGTCATCAGTATTTTTACCACACTTTTTAGACTGTTCTAAAAATTTTTAAAAATAGTAGAGGCAACAACTTGTGTAGTTTCTTCCTTCAGAATTTCCGGGGCACTAACCTTCAGTCTGGTATCCCTGCTGACAGAACAGAGAAGCAGGTTCATTCCTATTGCAAAGTCAGAAGAAGCACACAGTTGCACAGTAGTGCAGATCTCAGTCCGTGCCTGCTGAAATGCAGTTCACAATATCATTGCTCTTTAAATTAGATAAAGACAAGCTAATAACACTTTGTCTCCTTGGAGAGATGTTTGCATTATTTCATATATAAATGAAGTGAGAAAGCCGGGAAAGCGGTGCAGTATATTAGATGTTTCATCATAATGCCTTTTTTTTTTATCTAATGTTTTAGTTTCTTTGCTAAGGAAGAAGGCCAGAATTAATGTATTCTCCCTACAGATGCAAGCTGATATTTGAAGTAGTAAGTTGCTTGCCCTCTCACCAAAATGTTTACTTTGTTTTTAGGGCCTGGTCCCATTAAAATCAATATTAAAAAATCATACTGTTTTGAAAACTAATTTGCTTAAGTTTGTTTTTTTTTTTTTTTTTTTTAATTTCCTCTGCTACAGCTTTGCATTTTTATGTGCTCTGGTTTTGGCTGACACCGTGCTATGGAGGTTTCACATAAAAAACCCATGGCTATGTGGTTCCATGCAAGACTGAAAAGGATGAATCTCTGCTATGGAGCTGTAGACTCTGCTTTTTCCCTCTTGCGTGCTGATGAACTTTATTTACCTCACAGGGACTTTGGGCAGCCAGGCCCAATGTAGAGCCAGTGTGTGCCTGATAATTCACTGCATCCCTCTCATCTCTTTTCCAGGCCATCCTCTCTATCCACAACCTTTTTTTTGTGGCTCTCTGATTCACAGTGACATGAATAGGCAAAGCTTGCTGCACTAATACCTTGAAACGCTCTTAATTTGTGACATAACTGTTTGCTTTCCAAAAAGAGACCTCTGCAGAAACAGAAGTAAAAGAGAGGATTATGTTTTCTCAGTGCTTGCAGCCACCTAGTCACATTTATAATTAGCCTGGTAAATTGATTAGAATGTATCACCTAAGCATCAAGTGGAAGTGTTGAACTCATTAAAGAGCTTTCATTGTAATTGCTAAAAGTAAAAAACACCAAAAAAATAAAAAGCCACAAAACCAAGCAAAAAACCTAACCCAAACATGAACAAAAAAACATGAGATGAACTCACATGATGAATGTTTACAAACTGGACCAAATAACGATAATTATTCTACATAGACTTGTCACATACTGAGATAAAAGTCGGTGTTAAATGTAAAAGCAGTTTAGCCATGATTTCTGGGTGGGAGAACAAAAAGGAAAGCCCTTCTTGACGGGAAACAGCTTGTGGCTAATGAGATATGAGTGCTGGTCCTCCACAAAGCATTGCAGAAACAACCTGTGGTAGAATATACTTAACTATAGCTCCATCTAGTCCAAATAGTTGAAATAATTTTGCTAACAAAGCTTCTAAAATGAGCAGAGGGGCTGGGATAAAACATGATGTCAGTGATGTCTCGATGCAGCCACCTTTTTGCGGTAATTTCATTGCTTGTTGTACTTTACCTTGGCATAACTGTGTAGAGGTTTCCTTCTCAGATGCGAAGGAATTAATAATGTGGACCATCAGTAATTTTTTTTTCAATTCCTTATTAGTGTACTCCATATAGGCAGTAAAATTGTGCTACCTCTAGATTTGATTGTGGAACTGAATGTAATTTGATATACTGTAGTGGATAAATAGATGGATGGATGGATGGATGGATATGTGTTTCATTGACTTGACCTGCTCGTGGAAGTTGGAAATGTCATTCCCAGCCATTTGTTGGGAGGAAAGCAAAGAAGCTGGATGGGTAGCCCTGTCTTTAGGATTGTCAGCATCTGAATTCTATTCTTTATCTCAGTTATGCTTTTCAATCACCTCAGTTAATAGTAAAGTAGGGAATAAATTGTACTGAACTTACCTAAAAAGCTGTGTCCAGTGCAGTGTAATATAGGGATGTGTAAGTAAGAACTACAGGAGAGCTGGAAGGAAAAAAGGAAAAATTCCAGCCCCGTGGTAAACCTTCAGTCACATCTGAGTCTGACCCTTGAGCCAAGGAACTCTTTTAGGTGTGCAAACAAGAATACAAAAAACTGGTAGAGAAGTGGCATCACTTTTGTATTTTTGCCCTCTGTGACTGCAGCAGTGGGGCTTCCAGGTCTGGGCTGCACACTTCAGAAAAGAGAGAACACATGGAGGAGGGCACAGAGAAGAGCCTCAGACTAATTAAAGAATTGGAAAAATGTGATTTCTGCAGAAAGACTTAGGAGCTCAATTTATTTGGATTATCAGAAAGAAGGTTAATGGGTGATATGATCACAGTCTCTATACTGTGAGAGAAATTTGAGAGAGAGGGCTCTTCATAGAAGGGAAAAGATATAAGAGCCGGTGGAAGCGGGGTGCTATAGCGAGACAAATTCATAGCAGGAGTAAATGCTGTGGTTTTGTTTAAACAGTGAGGACTGTTGCTCTCTGAAGTAAGTTACTGAAGGGCCATAAATTTTCCATTACTGGGCTTCTTAAGTCAAGGTGGAATGCTTTTGTTAGAGGACATTAACAGAAACAAGGCCTCTCCCACAAAATATTGTCAGATCCTCAGGAACAAGAAAGAATCTTTAGTAGCATAAACTACTTCTTTGACACTTATCCTGCTGCTCTAAAGGGCAAAATATGGATGCTTTCTTTAGTGTTCACCTGTTTCATACAGGGTTTTACAACCTATTCCAGTTCTTCCAGCCCCAAAGTTCCTACTTCAGCATCCCAAGTTAGTTGCAGATACAAACAGCAAAGTGAATCTCGTAAGTTTGTCTTAGTTTTCCCATTACTTGCTAATAATTTTTGTCTTCATTAAGAGATGTGCAGTTCCCATTCATTTGGACTTGCTTTATCTAGTTATCTCTGTCCTGCTTAGGCTCCCTTCTTTCTACTGGACTACTTTCTATATTAAATGTCTCATTTTCTCTGAATCTCTTTCTCCACTCCAAGCTTCCCATCAAGCTCTGTGCATCTTCTCCAGAACCACTCAGACTCTCTCTTGGCAGGGGCCATCCTGAGTGTTTTGGTCTTATTTTTCTATGCTAAATTAATTATTGTTTCCAAATCATCAGCAATCACCAGGGTGTCCAGAGAAAAAAAGAAAGTTCTTCTGACCTCTTGAGGCTATGGCATCTACAGTTTCCTTTTATATGGTTGATCAGAATAGCTTACTTACTGACCAGAGATGAGTCTGTGACTTGGCAGTCATTAACAAATGATAGGCTGCGTGTACGCTGACACCTTCATGATAAGAGCTGTAATATCAGAGAATGCAGGGTAATTATGTGGAGATCTCCTAAACTGTGTTAATAGGGTCCTAAATCATTACAGCAGGTTTTTTATTAAGCTACCTCCCATTCCAATTCTTTAATGTAAGTGGCAGATTTCACTGTGCTAATCTCTGGCTCTAGGTTCTGTTTAATGCTTCTTGTAGGCAAAAGGTGTTTTAGCCCACATAGCCTCCTATTCACAGCTCATACTTTAGAAGGTTATTTCTTTGGTAAGTTGCCTGTAATTTAGTGGAAGTAATAACAGGCTGTGTGCATTTTTCTGGATTTTAAAAATTCTAATTTAAATGATAAGCAATTTATACAATATCTTGAGGTTCCTTGACACATTGGAATCGAAAGAGGAGAAATGGAAGGAAATGACAAATCTTTTCTGTTTTCTTTTTTTTTTTCCATCCTTGTTTATGATTTTTCTCTCATCGTATATTTCTCAATGTGTGGTTTTCAAGAAGCAGGATTTGATTAATGAAGTGTCAGTTACAGAGGATGTAATGAGAATTTTGGCATTTATTATTTGCAGAATTTAAATTAGCCATGGTATTTTTAGTATTCTTTATTTTTTATTTACTATGTCTGTTACCCTGTTGATAGTAAATACCCTCTTAGAGTAAATATCAGTACATAGTAAATTTTGATCTTTAGGCAGTTGTAGTTGATATTTATACAAAACTTATACCAGTTATTCAGATTTGCATTTTGGTGGAAATATTTTATTTATTTCACTGATGTGGATGCTTGTGTTCTATCTCTAAGGCCATCAGGATTATTTTACATATGGAAATCAAAATCTGGCTAGAATTATGGTTTTGGCTATATCAGTAGGTCAAATAGAATCTCAGTTGTTAATCTTTTATTTCCTTGCTCTGGTCATCTGCAAACCTAGGTAATAGATTGCCATATTGCCATGCTATTATATAGAAGACATGCCTCAGTTTAACTTAGTTGGGAACAACTCTGATGAGAGCCACTAAAATACGATGTTTTTTTGAAGGTTTTATGCTGGATTTATGACTCTGTATTGTATCATTAATGGGTATTGTATTTATTCTATCCTTGATGCGCTTATGACACATCTATGAGCTTGTTCTCTCCTGTAGGACTGTAGAGAGGTTTCTAATTTCTGACACATCCCACTTGAGCGTCAATCTTGGCATTACACTTCTTATGCAAGCAGCTCTACCTACTCTTCAGTGCTTCTTTTAATAGAACCTGTATAAAAGGAGGAGAAGAAAGAAGCATAAATTTCATTTAGAGTAGTGGGTTCTCTTTCTTTGGTACTGTACCCTTAAATAAATAATATATCTCGTAGGTAACAACCATAAATTCAATGATGTGTCTTGTTTATTATTGAAGGTTTTTTCTTTCTCTCTCCATGTTAAAAATCACTTCCATGTTTTTTCTGTGCTCCCTTCTTGCAGCCCTGTTTGTCAGAGCGTGTTGTGCTGTTTGACAGGGGGTGTGCCATTCTCACACTACATAAACACTTTGGCCTAACTATGGCATTGGAAATGCTTATGATTCAAGAACCTGACTGATACTGCTCCTGCGTTGTGCAGAGGCATTTGGAAATCTTCCCAGTGACTTTTCAGCAAGCACTTAATGTGATTCATTATGCTCTGGGATAGAATCAGAGATGTGAAAGACCTACTACATCATCTCTTCCATTTTCGTATGAGATCAGGTTATATTCCCCCAACAGAGTATGCGTCAAGTATTAGATTCACACTACATTTGCTCTCCAACAACTTTCCAAACCTGACAGAGAAAACATCATCCTGAGAGGCCTTTAAAATGTATAAAAAGAAAAAGGGAGTCAAGGTTGCCCTGTCCCTCTGTTTTAAAAACTCTGGATTTTTATGTTATGCTTTCAGTGATGTTTTCAGCAATGATTTAGCTATATTGCCTGCACTGAGATGTCTTTGGGTATGTCTGAGGAGATAGAGTTGCAGAGTATTGCTTTGGAACTAAATAGTTTTGACTTAGGAGGGGAAAGAGGGGGGCAAATCCTTTTTTCTCAATTCATCTTGGTGTTTCTCAGATACAGGGAAATACATTGTAAATGTTTGTGGGTTTTGTTTTTTTGTTTTTTTGGTTTTTTTTAATTTATTATATTACCTTTCTTTGGTCAGACTAGATCACATTGAATTCTGGGTCTGTCATCTGTGGGAAGCTGCTGCAATAAATTCAGTCCTACAACTTAAATATTTTCTTTTTTTTTCCTCTTGTTCTCTTCCTTTCTGCATCCCTTCCCTCCTTCCTCAGGCAGCCAAGGGCAGTTCCCACTCACACAGAACGTCACAGTTGTTGAAGGGGGAACAGCAAATTTGACCTGCAGGGTCGATCAAAATGATAACACCTCCCTCCAGTGGTCAAATCCAGCTCAACAGACACTGTACTTCGATGACAAGAAAGGTAAGTTGTTTCTTGAACTTATGCTTCTTCACCGTTTTTTATAAGAAAGAAATGTTTAAGATGTTTAAAATGTTTAATTTTTCTTTAATACTCTGATGTGAATTTATTTCCTATATATCCTGGTAATAGATGTTTTCTGTTATAATTATTATATGATTTTTGTTTTTTTTTACTGGGGTTCACTGAAATACTATCTTGCACATTACATTATATTTAAATTATTAAGGAAAAATAATAGGATTTGAAAGTCTTATTGTAAGATAATTTGGAAAATGTTGCAAAGTATCTTGGAAGAGCATGTATGTGTGGCAAGAGGACGCAAGAGAAGTAATATCCCATAAAACTTGTGATTTGTTTTTCTTGGTGTGTATGCATAAATATATATTCTCTATATTTTTACATTTGTGTATATACTCCCACAGTTTGCTTCTGGTGCACAGCAGTCTGGTTGTTAGTGCAATGCACAGCTGCTGTGGTAGGTGCTCTTAACAGCTTATAGAAATGCTTAGATTTTGTGTCCTGATGTTCCCAATGTTTCCATGCACAGATCTTTTAAAATTTTAGTTAAATTAGGAAAGGAAAAAGACAGGAAAACATCCATTCCTTACAAAAAGGAGGACATTATTTTGCAGTGGAATATATTTCTAGACATTGATTTGAACTGAAAAAGCATTGCATTTTACATAATAGAGTGTTAATGTAAAGATTACACTAGATTCTGTCAAGAAATAGGAGTAATAAATTCATCACTTGTCTTTAAAAAGGGTGAAAGCTTTGGTGTTGATTTCAGTGGTACAGAAGTTCAACAGTTATAGTTAATTCTGGTGCTTGAATTTATTTTGAAAGGTGCTCCATACTCTAGAACATATTTCAACAAGTGCAGTCATTACTCTGCTTAAAATTAAAGAACTGCTGTCCAAATGCTCTGCTGAATGATTACAAGACTTTAAAACACCTCATAGGACTGGAAGTGCTTTGTGGATCTGTGCACTTCAATAAAAGAGAATGTAAAACCTGTCATTTTATACCTGCAGAAGCTGCAATCAAAATATGTTTTTTTTACTATTAATATAATAGCTGAATAGAATCTCTTGATGGTGTTGAAGTGGTTCCTTTCTCTTTTATCTAATTTCCTGTAGCGTGTAATCATTTGATTTGCAATTTCTTTGAAATCATAAGTACCTTTTGAATGTAGGATTGAAGATGAGAGGTTTATAAGGGGCAAACTTTCCAGCTGTAAGTCCTGTGCTGTAACCTTTGTCCACATGCGCCCCTTTATTTCAGCTGTAGTCATTGGTGATTTGGGGTGGGTAAGTAATGCCTGCAAAACCCAAAGCAGGGAGACCTTGTCTGTTGATAGAGCACATCAATACTCAGAAAATCTATATCTTTTATAGAATAAATGACATTTTAAAGGATGCTGAGAAGGACGTGTGAGGACTGCAAACACGTTAATTTGAGCATTGTAGCCATTTTGGTGTGAACTGAATTTTCTGTGTGCTTTAGCTAAATCTCTACTTTTACAACAAATAATTGAAGTTTGTATTACTTTTTAATATAGTGAATTAAAGCAACAGAATTTGAATGGCATGCAGAGTAGTAAGTACTAGAAGCAATTTATATTCCCCACAGGAAATGTGCAGAGCTGAAGTGTGTAAATTTAAGGGACAGCAGTCTTTATTGAACTTTTAGCTTGTCCCAAGACTTGAAGGAATATTTGATGGTTAATTTTATGGAGGAATTACTCTGCATCTATTACACATGAAAACATCCTCATGTGGTGAAGAAAAACTTCAAGTCCTTAAGCTGGAGATACTAAGCCTTGTGTTGGCAGTGGTTTGCACTCTGTGTGATATTTCCAGTCTCAAGTATACTGAGGGGAGTGAGCAGTACATCCAAGTCCTGCATGGAAAACATTCTGCCACTTCTGAAGTGAAGTTACAGCTTTCACTGGCAATTTTTTCCCGTCTGTATAGGTATGGGTTCATATAAGTAAGAAAGAGATTTCCTTCACATGCCTTTGATGCTTGCATTATTGAGCCAAAATGGAGAGTGATACTTATTATTGGTTTTGTCAGGAAATGATGGCAAGTGAAACTGTAAAGGCTTCCTCATTTTTTCCTCTCCTCATTTTCCATTTCTCCTAGCCAGGCATACAATTTGGCTATAGATAAAGCAGCTTTCTACTAGAACCAGTCATTGCATTTAATTTTTTGAGAGCAGTGTCTCTGCCAGAGTCTATTCAAACCTGTCTCTTATTGTTAGCCAAAACCAACCTCCAGGTCTTATTTATCCTTTCAACACCATGAACATTGCTTTTTAATAGCTGTGTTTCTCAGAGCCTGAAAATTAATGGAAGCTTGAACAGCTATAGAGTTATGTTCTGTGTAGAAAACAGAAGCTTAGACAAGGTGCATCACCAGCAGCCTTTATATCCATCAGAGCCGAGTAACTCTGGGTGCTGCCATGTTCAGAAATAAATCAAATTTGCTTACTTTGAACTTAAGTTCTCTTCATTGGGTTATTTTCTATTTCTACGAATGACACATGTAAGAATGAGAGTATATTTCTTTCATGTCTGGAAGCATAGTACAAATTGAAGATACCTTTTTGTTGATAGCTATATATTTTTAATAATTATGAGAGAGTTAAATAGTAAAATGAAGGAAGGCATGTAAGTGTCTAAAGAGGGTTGAGGGTGCAGCAGAACATGAGGGAGATGAGAGCTGTCAGTGTATATAATAATTAAGGTTAGAAAAGACCTTTAAGATCATCAAGTCCAGCCATCGACCTTAGGGCCACCACCATATGGCAGAAGAGGAGCCAAAAATAGAGCAAATTGTCCGTGCTGTGAAAAGCCCTCCCCACTGGATTGTCCTTGGCGAGACCCCTTCTATGTTCACATTTCTTTCTCAAGCAAGTTGGTTTCCCTGTCTTGCAAAGCCGTTTTCTGACCAAAATAGAACTTCTTGTAAAAAAGGGAAACAGAGTCAGTCGCCTGGAAGGAATGTGCCTTTCACATTCCCATGCCTTTACACAAGGGGTTAATTATTAGTCTCCAGTTTATTAAAAATGGATGACGTATGTATTATGAAAAGCACATTCATGGAATTTTGCATTCTTCTGAACTGTGGTGCAGTCACTGACATTGGAGTCATCCTTCCTTTTTCTGCTTGAAGTATTCTAAAGTACAGAAATGCAATGAGCCAAACACGCTGATACCAAAACCACGTTATTAAAATTACTCTTCTGCTTCCCCTCACGTACTGTCGTGGCCACCTCTGTCTGAGTACAGATTTTTCTCAGTTAGGAGGACTGTGTGGCTTGTAAAGAACAATTCCACACCCAACCTTCACAGCAGTATAATATTCATTTAATATTTGTGAAGGAGACAAGGACTATTTTTAACTTCAACATTTCTGGCACTTGGCCTGTACAGCCTGAAAATGATATAGAGAGAAAATTAGAAGAGCCTTGTTTCAGAAAAGGCAACACTGTGAATTTAGTGAATGTGAAATCACAGTTCAGAGGTTGTTTCCAGGTCTTCATCATTTGCAGTAGATGCTTTGTTTTTGCTGTAAATTTAGGCCTCAAATGTGTTTGCCTCCTTGTGGTGGTCAGAATTCAGAGGAGAAAGAAATCCTATATTCCTGCAGGGAGTTAAGTTATAGCTCTATTTTATTCTCTAACTGAGGTGGAACTGTTGCATCCCTCCAACTCTTTCTTTGACACTAAAATATATTAAGATCGGAAATAACTTTGTCTTCGTTACTATTCTAACACACAGTAGCTAAAATATATGAGAGTAGAAATGTTTGATCTGGTGGACTTGGTCTCATTGATGACCTGTCTCCTTGCTGTCCTTTTTGGTGCTTCTGTCTTTTTCAGGTTCCTCTACCTCAGAGATTCAAGGGCATTTTGCATCAGTTTGATTTTTAATTCTTTCTCTTTCATTTGAAACATAAAGCATTTACCTGATAGTAAAAAATATTGTATTGAATAAGTGGATACATGCTCTTAAATGTTAATAAGCTTAACAACCTTACCTTGGTCTCTAACCCCCTGTGCTCCCCCAAAGAGAATTTTAAAGATTGTGTCTTCCTTAAAAATAGGAATTCACAACTCACCCTAAGCAAGTTCAGATTCTCTGGAAACAAATGCAGATTGCATGCTGCACTTGAAATGAGTCTTTCCCTACACAGTTTTCAATTAAAATGAATAATTGCCATAGAAACCTCCGTATCACTTTATGCACCCAAGTACCTATAATTGCATAGCTGCCTTTGGAAGAAGCACAATGTGCAACCGTGTAGAACTGGCAGATATTATTTTAAATTAATATAGGTTATTTTAGTTTATCTTCACTGGTGTCGCTTCTTAAGGATTTTGAGAGGGCAATAAACGCGGAGGGACATAAATATGAATGCAGAGCTATAAGAAAAAGGCCATAGCATGGAGACACAGAGATACTTGATAAAGAGAAGACTGAAAAGAACCTTTATGCAACTTGCTGTAGCAGCCATCTTCTCATATTCCCATTCAGTAGGGACTACAGATAAATATTGAACGGGATATTGAGTTATAAAGGGGGCATGTACAGCTGAACAAGGGCTGTTGATTTCAAAGGTGTTTCACCCCCTCAATATTAAAATGTGTAATCGGACTATAAAAAGGAGGAGAATCTGTACCTGGTGCGTACACACCTAACAGTTTTGCTCGCTCAGGCAAGTGCAAGTGTAAAATACCTGCTCTCCACCTTAACAGGGAAGTTTGTAGGTCTGTTGATAGTAAAACAAGGGTGAGTTGACATTGACCATGATAAGTTTGCCACAAAACTGACACACAGATTTTGATGAGACATGTGCCTAGTGCTAGTCACAGGTGGGTACCTGTCCCCTGTGCTTTCATCAAGCAGTAGCACTTTCATGTTTTACTGAAAAATTAGAAAGGATATTCCAGCCTCAGGATTATTCGTCCCTCAGCAGCAGAATATGTTTCTTTAGATGACCTTTGATTTTTTACATGTAAGAGTACTTGGCATTTCTGTAGCTCCCTATCATCTTGAAAGCTTTCAAAGGTATCAGTGCACTAGGCAAGGGTTGTGAGAGGGCACTGTTCTTGCAAAGCTCTCGAGAGCTTCCCTGATAGGCACAGTGCCTCAGGTGCTCTGGTGGGAATGTGTTTGGGTACAGCAGCTGCCCAGGGTTCAGCATTTGCTCCCTCTGGGGAGTGGCACTGTTATGTTGGAATTTATGTGAGTTTAGAGAGAGGCTGTGTCTCTAATCAAACCATCAGGACTGTTGGGATGGCCAGCTGTGCTGTCAGCTCCATGAAACAACTCCTGACCTTTTGCTCTCTCAGCAGAAAGATGTTTAGAGGGAGACTGAAATTCACAGTGTACAAGGCATGGGATTTTAATTACAGTGTCACGTCTGTCAGTTTAGAAGGATTCATTAGAGCTGAGAATTTTTTACTCTAACACTAAAATGGTGATTGAATTGCCATCCAAAAGTCTGGTCCTTTCAGGTATGAAAATCCTGTTTCTCTGATGTTATAGATACAAAACTCCATCCCGGTTAGCTGTATTTATCCTTTGGCTTGTTTTGTGGCAGCCAGGCTCTGGATGTTGAATTTAAGTATAAACCAAATCTGCGCCATTCTCTGGTGATTCAGCCTCAGATTCTAATCTGCATAAACAAGCAGAGGTACTTGTGAGTTACAAAAATAATCTAAGGATAATTCAGGCTGGGGGGAGATGGTGAACTTGCCTCTTGTAGACATGTAATGATTCTAGTAAGCACTTGAATTTAAGATGTAGGTGTGCGTGTAGACAAAAGGAATAGACTTGTACAAAACATGAGTCAGAGAAGTGAAGAAAATAATGTTTCCTTTTGCAGTAGAAAGGAAAGTAGAACATACATGGTTCAAATTAGTTATGCAAGACAGGGAGGCAGACGAGCTGTATTGTTGGGAGTACGGAGGGCATTAGCATTTAGGTAATGTGAAATCGAGTAGCAATGATGAATGGACTTATGTCTCCACCTTCACACGCTCTGCTTCCTGGTACATAATTG
This sequence comes from Oreocharis arfaki, assembly GCA_013398015.1. Classification (NCBI taxonomy): domain Eukaryota; kingdom Metazoa; phylum Chordata; class Aves; order Passeriformes; family Paramythiidae; genus Oreocharis; species Oreocharis arfaki. Next base: position 345,694 of record VZRR01009655.1, read on the forward strand.
AGTGGAGATGGTATCAGACAGGAGATGATGACCAAGCTTAACCCCATCCTAGGGTACACATATAAATTAGAGATTCACTGTTACTTAGAGTTTAATAGACCCTTTCAAGGAGAGAATACCTTGTAGTCAAAATATGAAGTAGTGTGAAAAGCGATGGGAAAAATGCAAGAAAACTATACAGATATTTATTGAAGTGTTATTTTACAGCCAGATAAGTTTGGGGGAAGTTATACAGAGGGACGGGATTTTATTTTATCTTCCTTTTTTCTCCCTGAGCTGAATAGCAATACTTTGTAAATGCTTTGTAACATTTGGGAGGTTTCTAGTGCTTAAAGAAAAAAAATGTATGAGATAGAAATCCGATTTTTCCACAGGGCTTTCCATAAAGATCTTTTAGAATAGCCATTCCAAGGTATGGAGTTGAGTTCGTTTTTTTCTGTTGGTCAGATCTGTTGATTTCACAGCTGTGCCAGGCAAATATCAGTAGCTGTGTGGCCAGCTCTTATCTTTCCTTGAGACCCACAGTATGACATATAGGGACAGATAACCTGGGTTAAGTCTTTCAGCTGCAGTTTTGTTTCTTACTCATAGGTTCTAGCTCTCACTCACTCCCCTACAAGGGGGTAGGGGAGAGAATCAGAGATGCAAAACCAAGAAAAACTTACAGATGAAGGTCAAGAGAGTTTAATAAGTGAAGGAAATGGGAATAAAAATTTCCATGTAATTGAAAGGCAATCGCTCTTTCCATCCCACCAGCAGTGTGATGCACCATCCGGTCTCCAAGCAATCTCTACCTGGGGAAACAACTCCCAAGTTTTTTATTGCTGTGTTTAATGGACTATTCCTTGGTCAGATTGGGTCAGCAGTCCTGGCTGTGTACCTTCCCAACCTCTTGGCCACCTCCAGCCTTCTCACTGTGGGTGCAGAGTGAGAAACAGAGAAGGCCTTGACACTATGCTCAGCGATAACCAGTGCACCGATGTGTTTTCCACACTGTTTTGGTCACAAACCCAAAAAACAGCACCATAAGGGCTGCTATAAAGGAAATTCCATCCCTACCAAACCCAGTACAGCTTCCCTCTGGGTCATGGATAGGAAACAAGCTTAAATGATTTTGGATGGTAGTTCTTTAATGCTCTGGGGAAAGAAAGAAGCTGTCTTAGAGCTTTTGAGATCAAGAAGGGTCTCACTTTATCCTTAAACCTCACAGATTTCAAAACAGGTTGCCACTTCTGAAACCTGGACTGCTTGTGTTCGTGCATCTTTAAGAAAATAATGTGATGAAAGGGAGCAGGAGTCTGTTAAAATATCTTGACAGTTATTGTCTACATGAATATGAAAATTACATTTTAAAAATGTATTACAATGCATTAGAATATTATTTCATTGCAATAAATTAGAACTACTCCCACTTACAGCATTTATTTTTCCATTTCTTAGCAGAATTAAGGGAGTAAATGGCCGTATTGTAGAGATGGTTAGAAAGTGTAGGAGTTTGCATTATATTGTGCTGAAGTGTGGGTATGTGCAGAAATTAAGTTTACCAGCACTCAAGCTAAATGGAGAATGAAGCTGATACATTGGAATATGATGAATTGAAGCAGTAGTTGTGATGACACTGCTAAGATTACTCTGTAATAAAGTTTCATGATACTCAGGCTGCTGGCTATTTTTGTTTTAAATGGCAAAGAATCTTTTACTAGTGAGAATTCCTTCTTTTGAGAGGGGGGTGAGGTTCAAAAGAGGCGCAAAGAGAAATTTCATATATCTGCCCCCTCTGCGCTAGTTGTTTACGTGGAAAAGCCAAACTTCCTGGGATTTCTGAAGTGAATGGGCCTGCTGCATTAAATTCTGAACCCATTGGGGGTTTTTCAGACAACTCTTAGAGCAAATGATAGCAAGGAACAATTTGAGTGCAGAGAAGGGCAAGTGGGACAATACGCTCGCGATGATAAGCGGTAGGTCCCGGAGCAGTAGAGCTCGGCATTGTACATCATAAGAAACGTGAAGGTGGGCAGAAAAAGACATTTTGTTTTTAATCAGGAACACAGTGAACAGTGTTCCTTGGGGAAGGTGAAGGTTATGTTTCCAAAAACATTTCCAGAAACTAGGTGACAGGCAAGAGTGCTGATTGTTATATCACAGTGTATTCAGTATAGCAGAGTCATAGGAATAAGAGAGTCGCCAGACAGGCCAGAACCTGAATGTTTTGTCATGCAAGTGATTGTTAAATCCAAGAAAACTCAACTATGGAGAACAGAAAGAGTTGACTTTGCAAGGGATAACTGATATTTGCAGCTCTGGTGAAAATTATGCTTCTCAGAGGAAAACAGCAGAAGTGGAAAATGTTGAAGTGCAAATATTTAGAAATGGCATATCATTATATAAATGAATAGCTTTAGGATAAAAGCATAAAAATATTTATGATTAAAAGGGAAAGACAATCATGGAACAGTCAGATATTCCCCAGACAGAAGTCTGTGATGTTGGATATAGAAATAAGAAAAAATCCACACCACAAGTATATTCATGACTTTGCATCTAGAGGACAAAACTCTTCCAAGGGCAAGGCAGAAACCCCTGAAAACATGACAATATCTGTGTGGCAGAGTGCCACGAAGAGACATCTGAGCTAGCTAAGATATAGCAGACAGGTCTGTCCACATTCCACAGGGTTTCTCCAAGCAAATTAGATCAGCTGTAAAGAACATTCTTGGGATGGCTTATATACATGGATGTAACATAATACATTTGAAATTTAAGGTTCTGCGCCACACTGGGTAGTGGTACTGCAAGCAGTCAATCAAAAGCTGACTTTGAAACAGGAACTGAAATGAAATGCAATATAATCTCAGCAGCCCTGCACTAACAGCAGGTGGTACAGTCACTGGCATTCCAGCTGCTTTTAGAAGGGTTAACGGGGAGATTAACTATCAGTCAGTAAATGCTGGAGGAATAAAAACACAGCAGGTCAAGGGGAAATGTAGTTCAGAAGAGCGATTCAACAACATGTTTTTAGGGAATTACCCAAGTGGATGGGAAAGAACTCCAAAGGATATGACTGAAGGACAGTGACTGCCAGGTAGGAAAATAGTAATGGAATTGGAAAAGCCTCTTCTATCAGCACGATTCAGAATTCCCACTCTGCATTACCTAGGCCTGAGACAACTGGATTGATTCCAAACCTGCCCCAGAACCCAGTTCGATAGCAGAGTTGTACCTGTGGACTCCAGCCCTGTGCCCTCTGAAATTACAGCTTCTCTGAGGAGGTGGAGGCTTGCCAGATTGTGGAGACATTACCATATTGCTCAGGCAAATAGGGTAGAGACGTCCCAGAGGGGTTCTGTCCCCACAGTGCTGTATTAGCAGGGTTTAAGAGTCTGTTGGCTCAGGGACATAAATCCTCTCCAAGTTAGAGCTGTCTGTGAGTGTGAACATCTCTGTAGCAGGCTTGCCTCTGCACACTTAGCAAGGGTGAAGACGTCTTGGGTCTTTTTTCACTGGTATGTTAAGTATATGTGTAATATACCCACTGAAACAAATTTGTGAAAGGTGTGTACTAAATCTAAGTGAAATTTTTCAATGCCTCCTGTGTATTAGATTCACACCTTATCACATGAATAGAAATCCTGCTGTATTACCAAAAATAGAATACCATATTCAAATTTCCATCAGCAGTGGGAAACAAATTAAAGGCAAATTTTACCAAATCTAAAATCAGATGTTATGAAGCCAATCCAAAAGCCAGACAAGTAGCTTACAGGAGGAGCACAGTATTAAGGTCAGGCAAGCTGAGGATTTTAATATAGCTGAAGATTTAAATAAAGGCAGTGAATGCATGTTTTCATAGTGCCTGGATGTGCCTAAAAATAATACTATTTTCAATTTCTGAGGTGGAAGCATGGGATCTACCATTATTAGAAGTTCTCATCTTTCCTCTCCCTTTTCTGGTAGAAACTTATTTAAGGAACATGATTGTTTCAGCACAGAAATTGTAACAAATCATTGTGTCCTGGATCTTTAAGGATCTGTGTGCTGAAAAGTAATTGCTGATGAGCTGCTGATATGGGGTGAAAATCCTCAATAACTCAGTGAGAGACTCTGTGATGTTCTGCTGTGAGCCACAGAAAATAACTTTAAATTTAACTGAAATGAGAACTGAATCAACCCGAATGAGATTACTTTCAGAGGCATGTTCTTGGGATAAAAGGAGCTTGAGGAAACACAAAAACCAAAAGGCAATTGTGTAAATGGAGAAGAGGTAAAAACAAACCAACAAACCAATAGCACAGAGTTCAATCTCATGTTAACAGATGTAAAAAAAAAAAAAAAAAAAAAAAAATTAAAATGCCTGTAACAGTTAATCTACGGTAACTAACAGGTAATTATTGATATCTGTATGTTCACTGTCAAATATCAATAAGTTTTCAGTATGCTGTTTAGATAATATAAAATAATTACAGAACTGGGAAGAAAAATTAAGCTTCTAAAATCTGAAATAAAACCAAGATGTAAGATAAGTGTGTAGACAGTAAGAGAAGTATTTCTCGAAAGAAAAAATGCAGAGGACAATTTCCGTCATGGAGTCTGAGATGCTAAAAAGCATTTCTTGTATGTGACAGCTGTATTAAGTCTGGAGCAGCATCCCAAGTGCCTTCTAATTCACTGAGATATATCCAGTGTTGGACCAGCCATTATCTTTTCCTTCCTTGAACCTCAGCTTAGCTTCTGAAGCAAAGGCCCATTGATCAGTCTGATCAAACATTTTAAATGTAACATGTCACAAGCTATTACTGTTTTATTTCTATCTGTAGCTCTATTGTCCAGTAGCAGCCTAACAGAATAATAATGCCATCCAATTACACTGACAGCTCAACTGTTATGTTAGATGAAAGCAAAGCAACCTACATAGAATTTCTCATTATCTAAGATAACATTTAGAAGCAGAAAATACAAAGCCATCTTACTAGATCCTTCTCCCTATATGGATTATGTGGTCATGGTGTAGTTTATAAAATGTGCATCACAAAATGCTGTCTTAGCACATGTGTATTTATTTTTCTTCATACAGGACATGTTTCCCCTTCTGATGGTCTTCAGATTTTTCAGTCAGTTTTTCAGCCCAAAAGTAAAGCAGGTCTCGTTTGTGTCTTCCCCACCCTGAATGAAGTTATCATTAGTCTCAGTGCAAGTCTCATCCTTTCTATTTTAATACCATGGTTGTGCTTCTTATGAGCACAGAGGAGAAAACTTGTCTGCATTGCTATATGTTCAGTGAATACACCAAACTTTACCAGGCTTGCATGATATGGGCAAGTAGTGCAGATAATTAGTACTTATATTAATTGTAAATAATATGAATAAGCACGGACTTAAATCTGTCTCATTCAAAGGAAGAAAAACTTCCAATGACTTGCAAATCAATTCATAGCATGTGATTTTTGGAAGAGTACCCTGAAATCCTTTTCACCTCAGTTACAGAGACAGTTAAGTTGTGTCAGCCACTGTAACAGCAGAAAAAGAGCAGTGGCTCTGTTTATACTGGCATCAAACAGTTTTGGGTTTGCATGCTGTTTGAGCAATTGAGTGGTGAGCAAGCTTTAAAATTGTTGTTATGTTAAAAATACATATGAATAATTCAATCTCTTAATTGTCAAAGGTTGCTAAGGAGAGTCAGAACAGTCACATTCCATTTCTTTTAACAGCATGATAGAAAGTTTTTGTACACAATTAATGCAATGCTTATCTGAAAATGAGAGATATGGTCTGAGAAATAAAGAATTGCCTCTGTTGTGTTGAACCATGGGGAATTTCTGGGAGATTTACAATTGTATTGCCTCATTGCTTAATCGGATGGCAGAAAGATGTTCTCAGTATGTATTCCTTTCTTTAATGAAAGAGGTGATTAACCCATGCCAAATGCTATCTTTATAGACTTTTTTCTCCAACTACCTAGCAAAATTATATTTAATCCATCTACAGATACACAGTATGTTCTGCTGACATAGTTGATGAAAGACATTTTTGATCGTTTTTAATTTTTGAAGAATAAATGTTTATCATGGTCACATCTTGCAAGAAAAGCAGAAGAGGAGTGAAGGACTCTGTACAGATGAGCTCTTGGCAGGTCTAGTAGCAGCCTTTTAAAATGCTCCTGTCTCCAGTTGTCTGTCCTGCCCCACTGCCAGATGTTATTTAATGGCATCGTGAAAGCAGCAGCAGAAGGGAATTTGCTCATTGCCAGCTTGTTTCTATCTGATTTTGTTCCTTTGTTCTGATTCTGTTATGGGAGTGGTAATTGCTAGTGCTGGGAATAGAATCCAAGGCTGTTTCTTAAACCACCATTACTAATTCCATCAAAGCACTTACGCCACAACTCAGACTGCTACAGAATAACTTTGCTCTGCAATCCTCTGCTCTGCCTGGGGAGCTCTCCTGACAGTTCTGATCCACTGGAAAAGTAGAAATGTCAACTTAAAAAGTCAGACTTGTATCTGCATTAGTCAGAGCTTTCTTAGCAACTGACTCACACATGCAGAATTTTCTCTCTGTGCAGATAAGCCAGGATTGTGAATGGGTATTTTTTTCTGACCTGTTGAAGGCTTCAGTTTCCCCTTATTAGCATAAAAACATTTTCTTATCGTTTTCTTGCTCAGCGCCTTGATGCTGCCCGGTCGGTGTTTTGAATTTCAAATGGCTGCTTTCCCGTGCATGAGCGTCTGTCGGGGTGGGCCGGGTGGTGGGGCACGGGAGGGCTTGTTCCTTCTTTGTTGGTTGTAGTGTACAGTTTCATACTGGAATTACTCTTGAACTCAGCTGGGAGGGTCACCTTAGAGCTAAGGCAAGTAGGAGCCTTGAAATCATGCAAGATGCTGTTCCTCTCAGTCAGGAGGCTGAGCACAACCTGAGGTGTTCTTGTTGGAATATCTGTGCCAGCCTCCGTTCCCTAGTTCTTGCTGAGATGTTCGAGAAACCTCATGGGTGCCAGCTCCTTCTGGCTGACAAGGGTGCTTCCTGTGTGTTTTTCAGGTAAATTGGTTGCTCACCTGTTACAGTAAGAAATTGTTATAAACAAAGAATCAAGGCTTCACGTGAATGACACCTGCCTGATCATTCACCCTGAGTTAACTTTTGTGAAAGGGTATGAAAAGAGAACATCTTTGACAGTGAAAAATGGAAAATACTTGGAGAAAAGTACTAGAACACTGTACCAAACACTTTCTGGAACAGGCATTCTTAGTCATCTAGACACCTGTTTGTCTTTCAGGCATAGCTGTGGATTCATGATTAACAAGCTTCTTTACTGAAGCTGTTGAGTATTAATGAGGAAAACTTAATTTCTCTTTTAAAGCTATTCTCCTTTAGAACCTAACTCCAGGGAGATCTGGACCTGCTGTTTTACAGGAAATATCACCGTTTTGTTAGTCTTCTTTTCAAAATGCAGCATTAAGTATCAAACTTGATTTGGGGGAGAGGATAGACATTGCCTGATGTAAATATATTAATTTTTTAAATAATTTTAAAATGTTTATTTCAGTTCAGCTTTGTATGTATGGAATGGAAACCTGTTCTGAAATGAAAATCTATATTGTCTATTATCAACCCTGTGTTCAACACAAAAAAGAAACACAGCCCTGTTCCAACCACTATGAAGAAAGTTAACTCCACCCTAGCCAAAACCAGCACACCGTCCTATCATCACAATAGTTTCAAAATAGGAAGTAGAAGATGAGGCATTACTACATAAATTAATTAATGATTTTTTTCAATGAATAAGATGGTTTTGTCAGTGTGGGGTTTTTGCTAGTTTTGTGTGAAACACATCAGCCTATCTGCATAGGTCGCTGATACAGCATCACTCCTTTTTTTGGCTCTGTTCAAGAGCTTCATATTGAAAATGAAACGTAACGTAGGGTTTGGTTTATTGCTTTACATGCTCATAGCAGATGTGGTACACTGGGGCCATGGAAAGGTCCTCTTGAAGAATCAGGTTCATGTGTGTAAGAGTTAACCTAAAGCTGAGTTTCAGTCTCTTGGGAAATAGGAGTAAGGGATAAACCCTGGCACCACAGAGCACAACACTACCAGCACAAACTGCTTCTTAGAATGGCTCTTGCTCACAAGTATTACCTTACTGTCAGACCAACATCCAGTCCTCACAGAGGGGAGGTCAGGGCCCTGGGTCAGAGAGCTGTGAGCCCGTTTCCTGCTCCATCACAGATCCGCTCAGGCACCTGTGAGTGCCTGCCTGTCCGCAGAAGTGAAGGGGTAGCATTATGAGGTGTTGCTCAATAGCATCCTTTGTGTTGTGGAAAGATCTACTGGTAGGATAACGGCATATTTTGGTTTCTTTTTGTGTCAGTTTCTAGTGGGATTTGTTCCTAGGAGAAGGAGAGGCAGAAAAGAGTTCTGCTTTCTCTCTGAGGCATCTTGAGGTTTTTTCTGCTTGTTTTCAGAAAGTAAGCAGCCTCAATGGGGACAAAAGAAAGGGACAGCTTACAAGTCATTTAAACATTTTTTTCCTTGCCCATTAAAAATTGTGCATACTTGTTCTCTAAAATAGGAGGGTAAAAAAGCAAGATGTATCTGTTTTGACACCCTGCTCTTTGGCTGAACTCTCCTATTCTCAATCCCTGAGGAAATGAAAACTGTGATATGAAATGTGCCATGGCTTTGTGTAGAATAACCAATTTCTGTAGCAAGTTAGACTTTTAAAATCCAGCTTGGTTTGAGTGTTGAAGTTATCAAGGAGCTGCATACTTTGACCCATTTATAGGTGGAAGTGTGCTAAGCAGAAAGACATATTTTACCCATTCTTGCCAGCTACATCCTTGCTTTATTACTCACATTATTCTCTGTCTGACTGTATTGCAGTTAAGGTGATGTAAGAAAAGTTTATTCCAAGTGTATTTCTTTCTGTTCTGTCTTTACTCCTCGAGCCAGAGTTCATCATCTCAGGATGATGCAGGGCCACATCAACACACAATGCAGAGGCTCCCGACGACAGCTGTAAATGCTTTCCTATCATGTTATGTTTGAACCACTTCTTTTGAGAGCCCATAGAGGAATTCAGAAAAGTTAATGCAACTCAGGTCAGCTTGTGCTATTTCCAAGGTTTTTAAGCCTGGATGAGCTTGGACTCATCCTCCAGATCGATGTGTCCTAAAGTGTATATCATTGCTTTTTCAAAAATGAGAGGATTTACTGTCCAAAAAATGTCAGCCTTGCCTCTGAAGGCTTTAAGAGGTGCAGTTCATCCGTGTTTTACAAAATCTGCTGGCAATGATGTTGTCAATTTGTAATGAGGTAAGTTAAGAGGCCTGTGTACCATCTATCAGTGCACTGCAGCTTCCTGAGAGGGTGGTTTTCGCACTGGTCAGTAATAAACACACTTTGCTGAAGAAACCGCCCAAACCCCACACCCCTATTAATATAGATTTTCTTATTCAGATTGTGACAGAATCTTCCCTTTTCTCCTGGAACAGTCAAATACCCCACATCTATGTTTATGTTTTCACACGTGGGAGAGAGTAGCAGAGGAAAAGATCAAATGGCATGAAAATGTCCTTCTTCATTTTATGTGCTTTGTAACAATTTTGAAAGAAGATATTCCAGCAGTCGTATTTTGTAGCGAATTTCTCTTTCTTCTTTTAACTACCAACAATAAATGGGTATTTTTTTACATCGAACTGATCAAGGCACAGAGGATCAGAATTGTCCTTCAAGTTGTTACAGAGGCGATAAGGATTAATTTCTTATTTTAAAATGTGCAAATTACTCTCCTTGTCTGAGAGCAGTATGTCACCCAACCATCCCCCCATTACCACGGTTTAACTTATGATAAAAAGGGCCTTGCATCTCACTGTACGGGCACGACATGAAGGAGACCTATTAGTAAAGATTTAATAGGCCTGGAATAGAGGGTAATAGAAATGGAATTGATGTAATTTATGTGGTACTGAAAACAGTATGATCTGAGAATCTTCAAAGGTTTTCCATTTCTCGGTGGCTGGAAATGATCAGGTATTTTCAGGTCATGCTCCTGTACTGTCAGTGTGGTTTTCTCAGACTTGTTCTGGAATTTTGTGAGTGTGCATTTAATCTGAAATGCTGGAATAAAAATCATTTTTAGCCAATGTTCTTAGTGAGTGGTACCATATGATTGCACCATCATTTAACTCACATTTTCTTCTTTGAAATGCTCCCTCATTAATATTTGAATCTGTTGTCCAGTTCTAGTTTGTTCTAAAGAAAGCATGAGTATCAAATATCTATAAATTCATAGGTGTTAGGAACATTGAAAAAAGTGATCTAACTATATTTTGCCACTGCGAGAAAGGCAGGTAGAATTCTTTTTTTTCTTCTCCGCTCAAAGAGGCAAAGTCTGACCAGGCAGCTGAGAGAGAAGAATGAGGCAGCTCTAGACCAGGAGGGTAAGTCAGTCCCATTTCTTTCTTACCCAGCAGGAAAAGATGGAGAAAAAAGCTGAGAATTTTCGTAAAAGAGGAAAATTAATTAAACAGGACAGATGTGAATTCTTGGGATTCCATGTTTCAGAAACTCTTTGCTGAACAATTGACTAAAAAACCATGAAAACCTAGTTCCTTAAAAACATTGTGTGTTCAAGAAATTAAATTATAATTCCTCACTCCCAACAGTTGCCTAGTATGCAGGTTTTGTCTATGACAGACCAAATCATGACACAGAGTAGCAGATACAACTCTGTCCTCTGCAGTGACATTAACTTGCTTATGTAAAGGGTTAATTTGGTCCTGCAGTTCTAAGTGTGAAGAAGTCCTGCACCAGGCTGCTGAAGTCTGGAACACGCAAACATGAAAATGTTCTCTTTACTGGAGCTCTGCTGGAACTTTACTCGTCTGCTGTTGAAGTGAATATAAACAAGTGCTCACTGCAAGACAGTGTTTATTCCCAAGGTGAAGACAAGTTTAAGATCTGGACTTTCGTTCTGAAATTTTAAGCAGTTTCGGAACAGAGCAGGAAAAAAGGATCCATTAAATATCCATGTTAATGGTAGAAACTGTCTCTGAAAGTAAAATGTGTATTTTGACAATGTAAGGCTGAGCATTCTTATAAAAAAGAAGTAATGTCGAAAGATTGTGTAAATAATGAGGATTTCACCCACTGCTAAAATTTTTTTGGGGGTAAAAATGCAGTAAAATAGAAAATCAGAACCATTGAGCAGACTAACTCACTATTTTATGCTTAAAACCAATCGAAACCTACCTTAGCCATGCCAGTAATACCAGATTGCAGCTCTTGGAATTGAATACCACACTTCAGAGAGAGGTAGCTGTCTTTTTGTGGTATTTAGGGATTTTTTTGTTTGTGGGTTGGTTGTTTGTTGTTTTGTTTTTGTTTTGGATTTTTTTGGGGTTTGTTTGTTTGTTTTAAATTAGAATAAAAGTGGGAACTTAAAAGCATTGAATGAATTATGGGAAACTGAATTTTTCATCTGAGGAGATTACCTTTGTGAGATTAAAATAACAAACCAAATCTGATAGTTTGCTTTGGATCTGTGCTACACTTGGCTGTGATACCATGTTTTACAACACAGACTTTTATTTGATCATTGCATGCATGGGAGCCTTGTGATAGCTTTTAGGAGGAGCAGGATGATGATAATATTGGAGGTTTACTGGGGAGAATTTTGAAAACCTATAGAGCTCACCATTTTAAAACGCAATTTGGTTTTAAATTATTATTCCAGAATAAAGGTGCTGGAATTTGAGTATTTTGGATGAGATTGAGTTTAGTGGGACCCTGACTGTGACCCTTCCTACAGCAGTTACGAGGTGCACTTTTAGTTAAACAGAAAGCTTTTAACATACTTTAGAATCTGTGAACACCTGTTTCTGTCTGAATTTTTATTTTTATAAATCTGAGACCATGATACAAAAGATGTACAGCTACACAGAGAAGATTGAAGTGCCTCACTCTCACTGCAGACAGACCCACTTCACTATTCACCGCCAAGACCTTCCATAAGAAAAGAATTTCTGGCAGTTAGCCATGCTTTAAATGGTGCTTGACATCCGGAATTGAGTTTTGCATCCTAATCCTAGAACAAATGAACTCCTAGATGACTTGCCCCAGGCGCTGAGGCAATGAGTTTCAAAGATAGGATGAAAACACCAGGAGTCTCTGCCTTTTAAGTACCCTGTTAAACAAGGTGTTCTCCTAAATATTTGTCAAATGTTAGTTTATAGAAGTAATTGATGTAACAATAGCGGCGCATTGGTGTTTTTGATTGATGAGTCATATTTGTTTATATGCAAGACCTAAGAATTACTTATGAAGTTTCTGTATTAAGGCCCTTTTTTTCACAGGCAGTTTAACACAGCATGTCAGTCCTTTTGTCTTTTGAGGTAATGACTTGAATCTTATTCTGTAAGTGTCATCCAGAGAATAATTATCTTTGTGTTACTATTCAAAAACAGAGTTTGGTTGATTTCTTTTAACTTGACAGCCATGTTTCTTTGGTTCAATAAATGTTATCAGGCATTCTTTGGCTGCTCCTATTGCATCAACTTTAATTAGTTTTTGATTGCTGTTAATTTCACAGCTTTTTCGCCTTAATAAATTGCATCAAAAATGCTTGAGTTTTTTGTTGCATCAAGTTTAATTAGTTTTGTGCTTTGCGTACTCTATTTTGGTTGCTCTTTTTAAAGAAACTCCCCCACAGCTTGTTCTTCTGCATATATGTGAGTCACTGATTCTGATGCTGATGATTAAAGGATGTTATAGAACCTCTGATCACTGAACCTGTTTCTCTCCAGAACTGTCAGAACTCTCCTGTCTCACCACGTTGTTCTGATGTCACAGAAAAGTCGCCAAAAGGGCTTTGCACACTTCTGCCATTTACAGTGACACTCTCACAGCACACCAGCAGCAGAATTCTCAGGCTCCCATCTCAACAAAGTCATGCTGCAAACTTCAAGCTGTTTATTCTAAAAAACTCAGAAGGAAAGCAATGCTATCAGATCGAAACATGCAAGTGAACTGCTTATGCCAGTGATAGGATCATGCTATAATCCCTTAAATATAGTCAGGTGCTTTTGAAAGGCCATGTTTGGTGGGACTGGTGGGATACTTCATGAGAACTATCAGCTCCCACCCTAATGTTCTTGTCCTAGGGAATTTAAGTTCAAATGCACAAACTTGGAATTAGAATCTTGGTATTCTCTAGTTTTTCTAACTTATTACTTTATAGATAAAGTTTGGCTCTCACCAAACTCCATTTAACCCGTTTTAAAGATTGTCCTTTTAATCTCACGTCATCCAGAAGTCTCTATAGTCCTTGTTACTCTCCTCACTTTTGCAGTTTCACTAAAGATCTCTGTAGGACTCAAGATTTTGAGTAGTGAGTGTCCAAATGGTCCTCAAGTAACATCAGGAGGTGAGATTTCACTACTCTGCTTCTTTATGCTGCTTCTTTCTGTAGAAGAAGGTGGGGATTTCAAAGATAAAAGGGAGTCAAAAGCCATATCTGGGAAAAGAAATGAGGAATGAAGAAGGAACTTAGATGGCTTCAAAGGAGCTCAAAAGAACATCTAAAAGAGCACTATTAAAAATTAAAAAACAAAATCAAATCACTTTGTAGTACTTTAGGTATCAGTAGCAGAATGACTTCTCAGTAAGACACTGCGAGGGCAGAAACTGGCTGAGGGGAAACTGGTAATTACAGAAGAATTATTTTTATGCTGGAAGTACTGGGTTAGGATTCATAAAATATACTGTTGATTTCTCTTTGAATCAAAGTTTTCCGATTGAAAAAACTTGTAGCCTTTGGTAAATAAGATAGACTATCATTTTTGAAAATACCTGGGCGCCTGAGACTTCTAAGCAAGTTAAATGTTTAAGAAAGTGTTAAGACTATAAAATAGCATTTAGTGAGTTTTTGATGTCTAGAACTGGATAGAGGCACGTCTCTTTTACTGGAAAGCTCTCTGGGTAGGTAGATTTCAACTTGTGTTCATGCCCTAGAGCACCGCAGCCAGAGCAGCTAAGCCCCACCAGTATCAAAGACAAGGTTTAAGTTTTCTGTGTTTCCAGTCTCTCATAAGTAAACAAGGTCCTTGCAAGAAGTATTCATGTCTCACCTTTTTTTTTATTTTAATGAAGGCAATAGTAAGTTTAACCATATTTCTGCAGCACTTCCCTGGTTCGAACATGAAAAAGCATTTTGAAAAATTCTACTTTGATGACTTAATATTCAGCGCCATCTTTCATCTAAAAGTCTCCAAATTTACATTTCTAATTACACAGAAAATATCCTTGACCATCAGATAAAAGATTTTGAGGGCTTTGATCACTCCTTAAAGAAAAATATTGTCTGTTTTGAGTAACAAGTGCTCTTTGCATTTGCCACTCATAAAATTGTGGTCTAGAGAAAATGAATATTGAGGGTTTTTCATAAGCTTTTTTTGTGTATTTTTATCTTGGGGATGGGGATTTGACAGAGAGTGAGGAACCCTTGCCTCTCTGGAAGCCCAGGGAGATGGTCAGGTGTGGTTTTTGTTTTTCAAATACGCATTTTTGCAAATATGGCCATCAATATTTTTCAGATTCTCTATGATGCCTGTGCTTTGGAGGATTTAAATGTCCCTTCTATCTCTGCTTTGCCTCATTTACTTATCACACCTTTGAGGGCAGGGTATTTTCAACTTTATTAGTGTGCAGTGACTCTAAATTGAAGATGTGGGTTTAGGTATCATGTAACAAGAAGTAATTGCTATTTTCCTAGCGCCTGGCTTTGAGACTGCTTTGTGTTATTCATGTGTAAATATATTGGATAACCCACAGCAAATGTAATAATATGGGTTTTCCTCTATATGAAGGTTCTTTCAGGGTTTCTGTACTTTCAGAGAGGATAGGTTCTTTATTTCACATATGAGGCTTTACAAGTAAGCTTTGCTCCTTGTGAATTTATGAGTTTCCATCTCAGTCTTTCCCTTAGCAACATCACATATAAAATTATTGCCAGTGTTTAAATTGCTGACTTACTCTGAACAATACCAACAAGACCCAATATTTAAAGTGTAGAACTGGAATTCTGCAAGTCATACTATTACCATAAAATTTAGTTAGCTGTTTCTAGCATCCAGAGTCCAAGAGCATTTTGTTACAGGCATCTGTCTTAGAAATTAATGGATTGTTCACAGGAGCTTTCAGTATGGGTCTTGCAACCCTCCTACAAATCAAGTCAGGGAGTAATCAGATGTGTAGGAGTGACCTCCTAGTGCTTGATGGCAGTGTAGGTTCTTACAGAGTTAGCTGACCAGTAGCTGTAGGAAAAAATCCGCAATAAATCTGTAAATAACAGAATGAAAAAAAAAAAAAACAACAAAAAACAACCACCAGAACTACTCTGTGTTTAAAGTTCATTCTCAGAATTCTAAATCCAGACTGCTGGCTCCTCATGTGTCCTCATGCCACAGAGGAATTGCCTGATGATGGTTTCTCTATCACAGCCTTTTTGAAATGTGATCACTTTCTGTCACTGAGGTTTCCAGGCTCGGCCATGGCACTTTTCATTTACTTTCCACTGTTTCCCCCTCCTGTGTTAAATGAGCTCAATTGCCCCGTGACCAGACACAGCATGCTGCCTTTTTCTCAGAGGTGTTTTGGCCGTGCCACGGAAATTCTCTTTTGTTAATGAAATTGAGTAAATAATCTGTAGCAATTTTAATTCAGCAGTTTGATAAAGTTGTTAATTGAAATGCCTCCTGTGATTTGGCAGCAGATGTTAAAGGCCACAGCTGCTTCCATATCAGAAATTTTTCTTATGTGCATGTATATATATATATATGTATATGCATATATATAGGACCAGTTTTTCCTTTTCCAAAGGCACTGTAGATCTGGCTGTAAGCAAGTATTTTCCCAGGGTAAAAAGAAATTTTCAGGTCACGTGCAAGTAAGGTGGTTATAGGCTAACCTGCTGTTTGATGGAAACAAATCAAGCAGTAGCTGAATGCTTGAAGGTGTGTATTTTTTTATTTGGGGATTATCATTTGTGGTGTTTTGTGAAAAACCTCAAACAGGGTAAAAAGTGTAAATTCAGTGGTCTAGGGAGTTTTCTTGTTTGTGTTACTTGCAAGTTGCAAGTAACTTTGTTGCAGATACAAAATCTGTTGATCTAGTGGTCTGCTTTGGGTAAATGTATTTAAGGTTTTAGGAATAGCTGGTTCAAGAGCACATGTCGTTGTCTTGGCCTCCAACTTGCATCAAGGCAGCTCAGTGCAGTACAGACAAGGGAGCAAATGAAATGTCACGTGTTCCGCATGACCAGCAGGTCATGTCTAGAGTGTGGTGCACCCACCCAGTCCCCAGTGTCCTTATTAGTGTCTCCCCACTAGTTATGATGTGGGAGTGTCCCTAAAATCCAAGGCAAGCCCAAAGTCTTCCTGTCTCCCCTCTTACAGCTCTATGTATGGAACAAAGTCCTGTGCTGAGGGACAGAGTGACAGCAAGCTGCTGCTTGCTTTCTGCTGCAGGATTCACTCAAAGCTTTGTGCTTGGGGCCAAAATGTTGAAGGTTAACTAAACCTGAATTGCAGTGCAGATAAAAGTCTGGTCATTAACAACTGCAATGAGGACAAGGTTAAAAAAAGAAGCCAGGTAGCACCTGAAGCTTAGCGTGGCAGCTGATGTCAGGGGACCATTCCTGCATGAAACTCTGCCTCCTTATCCAGCTGCAGTGGCAGTAGAGAGATGAGCTTGGGTGTAGTCAGTCAGCCCTGTTTGACATATCTTTAATCCCATTCTAGTTAATTGATTGATATAGAATCCAGCAACATATTAGGGCTGGAAGGAATCAGGCTGCTCTGTTGTCTGACAGTTAACATAGAACTATAATGGGGGTTACACTAATAAATACAGCATTGCTTTAAAATATAGTGTGGAGACATCTTTTTGTTTCCTCAGTATCCAGTAGAATTAAAACACTGCTTAGAAAAACAAAATAGCGTTCTTCACAAATTTTTAAGGTTGTCATCCCTGAAATACCAAACCACAGCTTAAAACCTGAGCTCTTTGGGGCTTTTTAATTCTAAAATTAAAAATCTAGAATTTTCATATTGTCAGGCCATCACCAGGTACAAAATCTTTCACATGAAGTTTGCTCTGAGCACTCAATTCCAACAATGCATCATTGAGTAATGATAAAAGGCAGGAGGAGAGGAGTAATGCTTATTATGTAATCTCAAATGTACTTTTGAAAGGGCTCTTTAGTAGCTGGTTTCCTGGGTAGGTCTTTTTTCTCTGATGCTTTTGAGATGGGTAATAACTTGAGATAAGAAATAGTCAAAGAAACTGTAAATACAGTGGCAAAAGTATTAACACAAACAAAGATGTGCTTATTTTCCTGAAGGCTGCTTCTGGGGGTTATCATGACATCCTTTCTTCCTTTGACCAGTCATAATGTGCGGAGTTTATTTTTCCCCCTCCACTTCTAAGCTGTGGCATTATACACAATTTCTTGTACAAACAAGATCAGAAAGGTTTTCCTGGTTTTTATTTGTAATGGAAAGTTTATCCTTTTTTATTACTTTCACTATTGACTCTCAGTGTGTTCTTGTCTCTACAAACACTGCTGAAATAGCTGTTGTCATCCATTCTGTGATATGTTTTGGCTGGACAGGTGCTTTAGGGTCAAATGATAGCTCAGTGAGTCAAAACTGTGGTAGCAACAATTGCCAGCCTCAGGCCAGTTCCTGAAGTTTACATTTTCAGGGTTGCAATTCGTGACTGCTTGTAGTTCTGAAACTTTTACCAAAATGTGCTCTTTGTTAAAATTTTATATATGCATATATATATTCTAGAGGGCTCTAGTGAGAACCTTCCATACTTCCTCTAAACCAGAGGATGAGTATGATACGACATAATGTAGCTGTGTCCATGGTCAGGAACTGATTAAACTTCAGTGACTTACAAGATCTCAGGGTTTAAACACTTGGTGTTTTCACCTGCTGTTTGTGGGATTCATTCATGAATGAATTTATTCATTCTAGAAACTTAATCCGTAGGAGATGACAGTTCCACAAACTCAAACACGTGTTGTGTGTTTCCTTCTTATGCAGACAAATTCTCTTCTTCATCAGGTAAGAAGTGCTACAGGTTTGAATTTTAAAAGGACTTTGAATAAGATAAAGGAAGTGAGAAGCTTTGGATACACGGGGCAGCCAGACACAGGAAGGGGCAGCATTAATTCTGAGTTACATGTGTTGCATCCGTGTGGATGACAGAGCAGTATCTGACATTGAAAAGTGTACAAAATATCATTCAAAAAGGAATGAAGTAGAGTAGGCTTTTAAAAAAAGTTTTCTCCTTCAACAGTTTCAATGTTTGGTCTTCCAGTGCCAGCAGACCTAAAGGAATTGTTTCTACTACCATTATTTCAAATGAATCAAGTCATTAAAGAGAATTATGGTCTTGGATTTGGCTTCAAGAGTAACATGGGCTAGTTGGAGGTGCAAGAATGCCATATGCATAAAACAATATTTTCTACTGCAAAAAACTTTTATTAAACCTCTGATAAATGCACTCATCTCATTATTATCTGTGGGTCCTTTTCTGTACTTTTCTTTTTTTCCCTTTGTATGTTGTTTTGTGTGCTGCCACAATGAAAAGTACTGTCTCTGATCAAATGATAATCAAAACAGAAACTGTTAAAAGTTTTTGTAAGAAGATTGTGATCTTCTTAAACTCTGCAAGTAAAAGCTTTAACTAAAAAGGGTTTCTTTCTCCAGGAGTTTTAATCGCAGAAAGGGTTTCTTTCCTAAACGGTTTAGAGAGACCCAACTTTCCCTTTAACTGAACTTTACAATACTCTTAAACTGATTGTCAGTAAGATTTGATTATATTTAAATACTTGATGATGAAAACTTCATGCCTTGGGCTACATTTAAAATATCTGGTTTATTGTCATATTTGCAGTCTGATGCATATTAGGAGTGTTCAGAATTTGTTTTCTTTACTGATTTTCTTGCTGCCATCTTCCCATTCTATCAACCATTCATGAAAAGGAAATCCCACAAATCCCACAATAGTTTGTTCTTTCCCATGACAAGACTCATAGATGGAGAACTCTCTCAAATTTGGAAGTGGATTGAAACTGATTTATTGTATTGATTAAGTTTTATGCCACACTGTAGGACTCAGTTCAAGTTTTTTCCTGAGGTCATAAATTATTTAATCACAATCTTTTTCTCTTCTACCATGGACAGCAGTTATTTGAATGCAAAAACCCTTTTTGCCTTATATTTTATTGCCATTTTGAAGTCTTTGTGATTGGTATCAACAGTTGTTAAGTGAAATATACAGGTCATCTAAGATGTTAACTTTAAATAGTTTTGCGGGGTTTTCTTTTTAAATATACTTTTAAAATTTATTTTATAGTGTGCTCATTTTAATAATTTAAATAATGAAAATATTTTTAATAATTTTACAAAAGTCAAGAGTTGAGTTTTCTAAGAAAATGAGGAGGCCCAAATGACCCTGTAGGTGCTTCAGAATTTTGTAGTTAAATTCTAATTTTAAGTAGTTCTTTGCATGGCTCATCAGGTAGTTCCAAGGGAAGTTGTATCCACCAAAATCAATGGGATTACATGTTAATACCCCAGCCCTGAGAACTTAGTTTATAAAATTCTGGCCCATTTTCAATTGCAGTTCTTGAATTCTGGATTTCCCTTAATTTTCAGCTCAAATAAGGACAGAATGTAATCAAGATTATGCATTTTTTGCCTCTTAACTTGGTTTTTCAGAAATGTCAGAAGGAACTTCATCTTATCCTCTTATCCATTTCCTCTTACAAAACCCTCACTCACTTTTTGTACCAACGGTGTACAGATGATAAAGCTTTGCTTCTCTAGTGAATGAGTCACTGTTCTATTTTTCCACTAAGTAATATAAACAGGATAATATTTTTATATTCATTAATTCTTTAAGTGAATAAAAGCTTCATAGTTTTATGGACCATTTTCTTTTCTTACGGTATGCATTTCCTTTAGATTTTTTTACTAAAGCTTACTCAAGTAGATAAAAGAAAGTAATATAACTCACAAAGAATATTCGAGAAGTTTACAACTCAAATTTGAATTTGTTATTATAATATTTCTTAGCTTTACTTAATGTTGTTTATGGTTTGTTCCACCTTTATTAAGTTATTTTTTCATAAATGTGGTTACTGTTGTCACTTTCAAGATTAACATGCACTAAAAGCAGACATTTAACAGTGACATAGGACTATTGCCCTGAGGCTCTGAAAGATTTTGTGACTCAGTTATCATCCTGGGGTAGGGCTTTTTCTAGAACTTTAATATTTCAAGTTTATGTGCCCATTTCAATGTTCTTACAGTGATAATAAGATATCATCCATATGAGTAAATGTTTGCATGATGTGCTTAGAAAAACTGGCACAGCTGGCTTGGACCTTAACCTCTGCCATTAAATAGCTTTTAAAACATCTGCTTCCCAACTGACTGAGATTAAAAGGGAAGACTATTCCATAGGCTTTTCCAAAGCTTCATTCTTTTCATTCTCCGAATGGGCCTAATGTACTTCAATTGAAAATAAGGATCCCTGAAGCACTCGGGAAGAATGACTTTAATTTTTGTGATGAATTTAAAAATTTTTATGTTAAGCATTAATAAAACCTGTGTGACTCATTATGGCTTTAAAATATAGCAGCCATTGTCATAATGGATTTTTTTTGCTTCTAAATACAGATAAAGTAGTAATATTTTATGTTTTTCCCTCCATTATTTTAGTACTCTGCACCATCATTTATCCCTTGTACAGAAATTAAGTGTGCTTTAAACATCTGGTTATACAAAACCTAGATAGCCTTACAGTTTTACAGAAAAAAAAGAAAAATCCAGTTGGATGATACATGAATCCAGGTATTCTACCTTATTAGTAAACACTAAAACAGCCTAGTATTAATTGCAAATGCAAAAAGAACTCCCCTCCCTCTTTTTCAAAAGCAGGTCTGTAAATATCTTAACCCTTTTTATCTACTTCTGAAAGTCCCCAGAATCACAGAATGGGTCAGGTTGGAAGGGATCAGAACAGGTCTTCTGGTCCAACTTCTTCAATCAGGGTCATCCCAGAGCACGTTGCACAGGATGGTGTCCAGAGGGTCCTTGAGTATCTCCAGTGAGGGAGACTGACTAACAGGAGAGTGAAAAATAATTTATTCTAGATCAGCATGGTAGGGGTACCTCTTTAAACTACTTCTAAAAATGTATGTCTCAAATCTTTGAGGCATAATTTTAGAATACCTGGCATCCATAAGAAAATTTGGCAAACTGTGCTGGCTCAAGGACAAGTTAAAAGCATTGATTTTTTTATTGTTTGTCCACAATCAGGCTGTAATTTTCAAGAATAAAAGACTCCATTCCATGAACAGGCACAATCCTTATGGCATTATCCAAGTCCTCCTTGAAGGGCCCAGCAGTCACCTTTAGGTCTGCCTGCCTGGAGCTAGAAGGATGGGGTTTATGCCTTTATGCCCTGTTGGGAAGAACAGGTGAGGCACTTCACAGCAGGAGTTAAACCAAGCAAGATATTAAGGGTTTACTCACCTTTTGTAGGGAAATACAGATTGATTGATAGGTATGTTGAAATAGAACAGGGCTCTGCATGGGAGAGCATCTGAGGTAGATGCAGTAGATGACGGAGAAAGTATTTGTGTAAAATTGCCTTCTTATTGCCTCGGAGAAATTAGCCATTAAATAGTAGCCAACTGCAGTGGTAATTGATAAACAGCTTAGCTGGTGAGCTCTCCTCGTCTGTGTGAAAAGAAGCAGTACGAAAGAGCACATGCCTTTTCACTATTTTAGAAGCCAATCTGCAGTAGCTATCCTAATTTTTGTAAAGGCTAAGGAGAAAATGATGAGTCCATGTACTCACATTTTTTTCCTTATAGCAATTATTAATAGCAAAAAATAGGAGCCAGGGTTGTTAATATGTGGAAGTCACATGTCCATACTTTGTAATTCTCAGTGCAGTAAAACAGTGCTGTTATACAGGACAGTAGCAAGTCTTGCATAGATTTTTCATCAGTGGAGTGTTATGAATTCCTGAGTCTTGGATCATACCTAGGAAAAGGTTTTAAGTTGAGGACCAAGCATCCAAATGACTTGCTGAAGGGAAGCTATGAAAGTTACCGTGAGCTTCTTCATTGCAACCCTCATGGTATCCCCAAGCAAATCAGCTGCTCATTTAGATTACTTGTATGAAAGGAGATTTCTCACACAGAAATCAAATTTAGGGAAAATGAAAAGAATTCATTCTTCCTCTCCCTGCTTTTTGGAGCACTTCATACAAAAGTACAAGGAGATGCTAACACATGCATCAGATGTCACCTCTGTTTCAATTTTCCCATCTGCTTAATGCATAATACTTATCATTAAGTAAACCATTAGGGAAAGGGTTGAATGCATGGAGATGGACCTTTTCATCTTCTTTCATTTGGCAGCATGAAGCATGAATGCTCAATGCCCAAGTGTGTCATTCATTCGACAGGTTTTGCTGACATGGGATGAATCAAGGCTGGCTGATCACAAAACGATTTTAGAGGACAGCAGTTCGTCCAGTGTTCTGCAATTCCAGTGTTTTCTTTAATCACATCTGAGGATGCCCCTCTTTGCTGATTTTTTTTTTTTTTGATAGATGTTTGTAGTAGCCCGATGCAGATTGCTGTGACCAATATCCTGTGTGACCCGAGGCAGCTGCATGTTTCATCTGAGAGCATGACAGTCTTGATTCTCAGCTCCACCTTGTTTTCATGGGTTACACTGTTGGTTTGGTGATGTCTTACTTTAAGAGCCTTAGGCACAAGGAAAAGGTGTCATGTATTGAGTAGTTTTTTTGGACAATCTTAGGCCAAATGTGGTGTTAGGCTGAGGCTGGACAGCAGCCAAAACATTGTCATAGAATCATTTAGGTTGGAAAAGACCTTCAGGATCATCAAGTCCAGCTTTCACCAATCACCACCTTGTCAAACAGACCGTGGCACTGAGTGCCACATCCAGTCATTTCTTGAACACCTCCAATGGTGGCTAAGGCTTGGTGAGCCTGAAGACTTTGCCCACGCAAGTATGACATTTAGATAGTCATATAAAATATAATTCATCCCTTTCTTCACTGAAGGTTGCTTCCTTTCTGGTTCAAGTTTTTTGTTGTTGTTGGTTTTGGTTTTTTGTTTGTTGTTTTTTTTTAATAGTTTCCTAGTGTTTTATTCGGTTTAATTTTGAAAGTTACCTGCACTGCATCATCTGGTGTTTTTATACAGCCAGATTCTCTTGCCAAACTCATTTCTTTAATTTAGGAAACCTTCTATTCTTAGGCTAAATATGTGGTTCATTCCAGAAAATGGCCCTCATTTTAGCTATGGTTAGCTAAAACAAGGAACTGACTTATAGCTAGAGTGAAAGAGATGTTATCAGCTTGTCATTTCATACAGTCCCAGTGTCATCAGCCAGAAAGGCATCCATTATCACACATTATGTTGTGTATGTTGGGTATTTAGGAAAACAGACCAAAGGATCAGCTGAAAATGCATCACTGGGCTCCTTAATCCTTACACAGTTGTGGATACTAGAAATATGATAAGAGAATGAATAAGAATCTAGTGTGCATTTTTACTCTAATAGAGGACATTTCATTTATTTCTGATTAAACTGTGCCTGATTGAGTCCATCAGAAGAATCCGAAATGATTGGCACGGAACATCTCAGACATAGTGTGTTGTGATGTAAGATTTTATTTTCATACACTCAATATCTTCCAGTAAATTGAAGGTCTCGTTAATTAGTAAGAGTTTTGTAAATATAAAAAAAAAAGCTGGCAGTTTTTCTATGGCTTTGTTAGAATGCTTTTTCTCTTATTTTTAATGTACTAAAACTTCATGGAGAAACAAAAAGAACAATTTGACAGAACATGCTGTTTTCATGGCATAATATAATTGCATAACAGTCACAGAACGGGAAGAAGTAATTAGATTACTTGTATAAGTGCCATCAGAAATAGGAAACTTGTCAATTTTCATAACGTTTTGAGAGTAACTGAAGAGAAGGAAAAAATTATTAAATGTAAGAGAGAACTGGGGCTTTACCTCCCACAGTTATTTTGCACTCTAATGGAACTATGGATTCCTAGCATTAGAAAAATAATTATCATTAGAAAAGGAGGTAAGAGTTGAGAACCTTCAGTCAAAAAAAGAAAAGGAAATAGTTCAATAAACTGATTAGTAAACTCTTTTTTTCACTATTTGGTATATTAAATATAGATTGCAGAATTGTACCTCTGAGGTGGTGTTATTAAAAAAAAAATCAGAACAAAGCCCTGCCACTTTATTTATAAGTATGAAATCACAGCCAGACAGAAGTGAATTATTTGCTACTCAGTCTTCTACTCATGGGGTCAGCTCCATGTACACAAGATTTTGATGTGTAAAAACTGACAGTTTAGAACAGAAATATGTTTTCAGGAGGAAGGAGGGACTGGGACAAAAAAAAAAAAAAAA